>OX608079.1:91292688-91524982 GCA_951509765.1 Sphenella marginata | reverse complement strand
ATACCATATAAAAAGCTACACTCAATAGAACTGCATACAGTGGTGGCCAGAAGATACACTCAGAAAGCGAAGTGTTTAGTGAATGCAAATTATAAAGGAAGATGCTGCCTATTATATTCGTCTATGATCTTTTTCAAAGCTTTAGTCTTTAGTCGATTTGCTTAATTTTTTCGCTGACACATAAAACTCTAAGATAATCTTTGTACCGAATTTCGTTATGACTTGATTTAAACAAAAGTGGTCTGTAGTATTCCTATTTACAACAATGTAGAGAATTTAAATCTTCCCTCTAAATTTGGTCATGGAAGTATTAGCTATGTATGTACATACATACATATATCTAAGCTTTAAAGAGGGAGAGTAGGTTTTTTAAGTTGTTTTTATACCCAGCGTACTAGTACTAGTACAAGGGTATATTAATTTTGTCCACATAACGGTACTATGTAACGGCACAAAATAATCGAGTTAGATATAGAGTTCCATATATGAAAGTTCTTAGGTTGAAAAGAGGAATTGATTAAGGCATGTCCGTCCGTCTGTCCGTCTGTCCGTCTGTCCGTCTGTCCGTCTGTCCGTCTGTCCGTCTGTCCGTCTGTCCGTCCGTGTACACGATAACTTGAGTAAAAATTGAGATATTTGCATGAAATTTTGCATACAGGTTACTTTCTGGCCAAGGTAGGTTGCTATTGAAAATGGGCGAAATCGGATGATAACCACGCCCCCTTTTTCGATATCGAAAATTTCGAAAAACGTATAAAACGGGTTAATTCAATATCAGAAGCAGCTACAATGATAAAATTTGCAATATGTATTGATTTATATGTTCTTAGGCGGATTTTACCAAATTTTTTGAAAAGGGGCGTGGCACCGCCCCCATATATTTGAAGAAATTTTAAAATTTTGACTCCTAATAACTTGAGAACAGTTTATGCTAGTATAACGAAATTTTGTAGAGGGCATACTATTGTTGTGTTAAATTCAGATATAGAAAATAAACGAAATCGCTTGGCGACCACGCCTACTTTTTTATAAAAGTTATATTGAAAGGAGGTGGAAATATTGAAAAGTCCATATCTAATTAACTGATACCGCTATAATAATATAATTTTGTACATACATCAATTTTCATATTCTTTACATTATTTTTGCAAAATTTTGGAAAGTGGGCGTGCCACCGCCCACTTATGAGTCAAGCAATTTTCAAATTCGACTGCTAATAACTTCAGAACGATCTGAGATAGGTTTACGAAACTAGGTTCCAGGTATGTTATGTTTATGTAGAGTACTACCACAGAAAATAAGAAAAATCGGTGAACGACCACGCCCCTTTTTGGACTAAAGTTCTCTAAACGAGAGTTAGGAAACCGGAATATGCAATATCTGTTTAACTGATACAGATATAATGCTAAAATTTAGTACACTCATTCACCTGATGATGTTATTTGTGATGTTTAAAGGTTTTTTGGTAATATTTTGGAAAATGGGCGTGGCACCGCCCACAAGTGAATAAACAAAATATCAACATTTCACTATTAACAAGCCACTGTGAAAGTATCATAAAGATCTGCAATGAAAACTGATCTTCAATAGGGACAAACAACATAATAAAATCCGTGGGCGTGCCACCACCCACTTTTTTAAAATTATGTAAATATTGATTAATGGACACATATATCCGTACATCGAAAAATTTCACAAAATACGTTAAAAGTTATGGGCATGGCACGCCTTCTTTTCCAAAGTTATATATAGGACATGGTATAACCCTTGAAAAGATCGATTCAGTACTTTTGGCTCATGTAAGCGGTTAAAGCTTTATAAGCAAGGAGCGTGGCCGCTCCCACCAAATTCGCTATTGTTTAGGCTCGGCATAGATTGGTTTTTAAAATGGGCGAAATCGGATGAAAACCACGCCCCCTTTTTCTAAAAACTAACGCTGGGTATTTAATGTTCGGTTCACCCGAACTTAGACTTCCTTACTTGTTAATATTTTATTTTATTATTGGCTCAGGTTCTGATGACCGTGTTTAGCAAAATGTTTGAATTTGGCTTCCTCATTTTCATTGTGAAAAACCACCCTTTGGCTTCACAAAACATAAACTATATCTTCCGAACATTTCATAAGCTGATTGCGAATTACAATATCATGCAATGCAAATGAAATAAACGAAAGAAATAACGAATTAATTAATTTTTCTATGTCGCGAAATGGTTGATCATGAGTGCCTAGAAGCATAACACAATTTTACTCAAGTAATTGGAGAAAAATTACAATGTTAAATCACAAATATGTATGTTAATCAAAATATCTCAAAAATTGGAGGATAGTTGGAGAATGATATTGGATATCAACTTGAGAACTATACAGTTTTTCAAAGGTTTGAGAAATAGTTGATCGATGTTTGTTGGGAAGGCTATATGGCAGTGTGCAATGGAATATATAGTATACAAAATATATACTTACATAGAGTTCCAAAACATAAGACACGTCGATATACATACATATTATGATGAAAAAATGTTTTCATTTGACTTGAAAAAATTCTTCTTGAATTTTTCATTGACTTAAAAATGTTGTACATAAATCCGATGTGATAAGTATTTCTAAGCGTTACGATTTAATATTTTCACTATCGGATCCAGCAAACGTTGTTCTGCCTACATTTAACAAATTGTGCTATCTTCTCTCAAGGCAATATAATGCCACCAACAAGAGCTAAACGGCTAAAACAAAAACAGCAATAAGTATAGTATGCTAAAGAATGGTGCATAAATAAAAACAATACATACCAGATACACACATAGATTTATAGTTAAACAATATACTAGTTTTGCTGTACATTTTATAGCTTTTTGTGGCAACGTTAAATATTTCTAATTGGATTTAATGTACACTTACAGATTATCTGCAACACAAGGACTGCTTCAGCTATATACAAGACGACTGGATGATTTGCACGCGCAATTTTCAGAAAATTCTCACTGAAGAGCTGCACAGCGAACACTCAAATGTCACCAATAAGTTCATGGAATTTTGTTGGTAAGTGGAGAGAATTTGTCATTTCAATTTCAAACTCTACTGAGCTGTTGGTATGCTGGCTCGGTAAAGAGAAGCTGAATAATAATTGTTTAGGTAGAAAGTAATTTCTTAATTGTTATTAGAGATAAATTCTGTAGAAAATATCCTAGGAATTTTTAATAATTACAAAGTTAGAGGTGCAATTCTTACAAAGCTTATTTAGAGTGAGGTGCATTGAGTTCCCTCATTGATACTACTGACAAATGGTGGCAGCTACACTTGTACATATATGCAGAGCTTGGAACGATGACTTTAAAGCTTCTTTCTTACTGCAAATTATCTAATAACTTAAATTACTTTTTTTTTTACTTTTTTACAGTGCACGTTATGCCTATGAAAATTGTATCTACAACAGCGCACGCTACAAATGCTATAAAAATTCTGCGAAATTTGCACGTGACACAGCTAAAACATTATCAGATGAGAAGCATTTTACCAATTGTCGTCAATATGAGAATACGATTTGCAATATAAATAATAACGCATGCCAATATAATAGAGATATCGTTGTTACACTTGGCTGGACACAAATATTGTTGATGTGGCTGCCCGCTGTTATGTTGACAAGTGCAAGTGTTGGGCAACGTCAAGCGTAAATAATTCAATGTCATGCTGATATTTAGCTCTTAGTAGTTGTGAGTGGTTTGATAAAAGCATCCCTGCAATAAATCGTGTGACTAATTTCTAAAGAGAGCAATCCGTGATCGATCCCTTTAGTCTGCAGTTTACTATAATTCAATTTGTATAGCATGCTCATGGGGGTGTAAGTCAATTTTAGGTTTTGTAGCATACTTTTAGGAGTTAAACACTCTTTTGAGTACAATTAGCCTCTCCATAGGACATGTTCAAATAAATGTGACTAGACATACAAAGTGATCAGAAAAGGTATTAGTCGCATCCTCTTTTGCGACTCGTCCCGTACTAATCCGAGACTGTTCGAATTTTTTACAGGGATGCGACGGCCATTTGTGTAAACATGTATTAATGTGTGGGTAGCTGAGTGGATGAGATATACCTCCATATACATGCATACATATATACTATGAATGGCAATCCCTCGAAAACTCCTAGGATTTTTGGAATTTAAAATTTCTTACTTAGGCATACATAAATACTTTTGTTTTTTTATAATCACATCTTAATATTTTTGTTTACTTGTAATAATTTTCAATATTTTACTTTCCCTCGTTGGTTGTGTTATTCGATGTAGCACGCCCCAGAAGAAATTGTTTTTTATAAAGTGTTTTTGAATTTTGCGTCAAATACAAATTTTATTTCATTGAAATTAATTTTTAATAATTTCTTTTTGACGCAGAATTCAAAACACTTGATAAAAATATTTTTTTCCTGAATATTTATCAAGATTGACAAATTTGTCAAGAGCACAGAATCGGAATTGCCATTTTGTTGGGATGTCCTCACACATTAACCTTAACACGAATCTTCAAAAAGGGGCAGCCTAGGTATGTGGGATATAACACATTTTAAGTAATAATCGAGTACAGTTTTTTTTTTTTAAATAAATCAATAAAATACTTTCGAGATTTTTAACCATTTTGGATGCCCCCTAAACTGTTGAAGCTCAATTAGTGGTGAATAGCGAATAAATTAAATTATCATTCTTTATAATAAAATTATTAAGATTATATGTAATTAGAATTAATCAAAATGCCATTTATCGGAGAATTAATAGTTTGAATTAACTCAACTGGCGTTTTTGGATAATTAATTTATTCGGCATCACTAATTTAGTCCGATGTGGTTTCTAAATTTTAAATTACTGTGATTTAATAAATATAATAACAAATTAAAAGTTATAAAGAATGATAATAAACATGTGAGAAATGAAGTCTTAAAGTTGACTTTAAGGATAAAAGAAAAAACATGTATTAAAAAATAAATATTTGGTAATAAGTCTCATAGCTAGATAGCTTTTCACGCAATTTTTCAAGTCAAGCTATTGTAGAGCAAGGATTATCCAAAGAACGGGAATTAAAAACTCGCAAAAGCAATCTCGGGATTATACAAAATTGGCACCTCAACATATTTCTTATGCTAAGTTGAATGATTAATAAATTAAATCTATTGGAGTTAAGATTTTGCACCAAATTGAAATAATTCATTGAAGTGCCAGATTTTCTGGAATATGTTAATTTTTCAAGATATCACAGATCCTATGTAGAAAAACCTTTTTGCAGTCGAGAAATGCTCAAGAAAACTTTCCTGACTCGAATCTAATAGTGATCTATCAGCTATTCTGACGGAACTGCCGACGGGGAAAATGTAATAGATGATGGAGTGAAGAAAATAATTGCAGATAACTAGAAAGAATATACAAACTTTCAAATGAAAATAACTTCAAATTTGGTTTCCATGTAAAAAATAAAAAGTTTCTTGTGCATTTTCTTGCGAACTGCATTCAAACTTAATAAACTTACAATAGCTTTTAGATAAAGAAATGTATACCGAATAATTTAATCACACAATCTGTTTTTACAAGAAACAGAAAACAGTTCGATGCTTAAGCTAAAGTGGATCTGAAGTTATTTTAAATAATTAATATCATTTGAATGAACTGAACTGATGTCTGGCACAAGTCTATGATTCCGGCACAACTGTTACTTTCTGGGCAAGTGCTACTTTTTATTGGAAACGGCTCTGCCCACATAAAAGTAAGAAAAACTTGAGTCAATTTGATTAAATGTATTGAAAATTTGTAAATTTTATGTACCAAAACAACGCAAATAAAACAAACGTTCACATTTCCCAGAAATCAATGAAATTTGTTTTGTTTTTTTCATTGACATCATCGGAGAGTATCGTAAGTATACCCTACCCAGCTTAGCTGTAACCAATTTCAAATCATCATCTGAGTTCGTCTTCTTAATTTTAAAATATCTAAAAAAAAATTTAAAAGATCAAATAATCCAGTATTTCGTGTAATAAAATACGTGTGGAGTCAACATTATATATATATGTATAAAACTTGGTCGTTGTTGTTGTTGTGATGTTTTTTTGTCTTGTCGGTCAGTCGGAAAAATAGGCCGGCTCCAGTTCTAAAAAGCATTAGCAATCCGCCAAAGAATCTCCCGCATTTATGTCGAAACTCCATGCTATTGAAATGTTGTTCTAGATGGGTTCACTCTAAATTCGAGACTCAATTCCCGATCGGACTCATTTTGTTTAACCACCGTTTATTACACCTTTTATGGACATAAAATTGTATTATAACTTTGGTCCGATGTTTGTCAGTATGAAAAGAAGGAGAGATATACCCACCAACAAGTATACCGAAATGATCAGGGCGATAAGCTGAGTTGTGCCACTGCCGGTTGGGGCTTAGAATATGCCCGCAGTAGGCATACCGGTCGTAAGAGGCGACCAATATGCGCAAAGGTAATGATGTGCAACTCGATGGTTGATCTACGGATATGATGCCTCCCACCTCTCATTACCCATCTTCTCTTTCGTTTCGGAAGGAGGGATGACATGACCTAGAAGGTTGCACTGGTCATACCAAATCGCTCCCACGACAGTCGGGTAGTACCGCAAGGGAGTACCGGAGCGTACCGGATTCATATCCGGCCAAGGACTGTTATTTCGACAACACTCCCCAAAACCTTCGGGGAGTGATTTTGTTGTTAAAACAACAACAACAACAACAACATAAGCTGAATTGATTAGCCATGCCAGTCTATCTGTTTGAATTCAAAGTGGTACCTCAGTTTTAGAGATATCTCGATGAAATTTTGTATGGGATTGCCATTTTGTATTATATTTTTCATGGGGCCAATATAACGCATAGCTCTCATACAATCGATAGTTTCGATAAATGGGTTTTGGGCTTTAATATTTGCAGTCAAAAGGCTAGGAACGTAAAATTTTGCAGGTTTGGTACTTATTGTATATGCAATATGTTTAGTGAAAATCAACCAGATCGGACCAATATAACATATAGCTCCCATATACTCAATAGTTTAGGTGAATGGGGTTTGGGCTACGTATATATTAAGGTGGATCGACGAAAAAAGTGTTTCCAGTCCACCCCTAGGATTAAAGATATTTTAAAGGCGATCCCAAAAAAATTTTATTTTGTTTTTGCCACGCCCCCCCGATGGGATATTTACTTTTTTTTAACACTACGTCGCCATTTTAAGTCCGATTTTAATGAGCCGTACACCGCTGTTCATGGCTTGTAAGCCGCCACAATTCTTACCTTAATCATTTGCAAGAAAAAGTTTCACAGAATTTAAAGGCCTTTTCGACAGACTAAAAAAAATTGGAATTTAGGTATGATGTGAAACGAGATACCGACAGTTACTACTAGAATTTGAACTATGAATAAAAAATGATTAAGGTAAGAATTGTGGTGGCTTCCAAGCTATGAACAACGGTGTATGGCTCATTAAAAACGGACTTAAAATGGCGACGTAGTGTCAAAAAAAGCAAATAGCCCATCGGGGGGGCGTCGCAAAAAAAAAAAAATTTTTTTTTGGGATCGCCTTCAAAATATCTTTAATCCTAGGGGTGGACTGGAATACCTTTTTTTTTGTAAGGGAACCGATCCGCACTAGTATATATGTATGTATAAATTAACAGTTTTGAAGAGTTTTTGCCAATTGTAAGTAAATATACGGGTATTTAAAAAAGTTATGCGTATTCATGAAAGGTTTTAAGCCTTCAGCACAGCCGAAGACAACCCTTTCCTTACTTAGTTTTAAAATAAGTAATGTATGTAAATAAATTTAAATTTTTATTGCCAATTTTGTCAATATCGCCCACACTTTTTGGAAGTGGTTAATAATTGTTAGCAAATTTTTGCGCGCTATGGAAACCACACTAACAATTGAATAACCACAAATATTAACGTGTTGATTAATTAATGAAAATATTTTGCCATCAATAACTTGTGCTGTTGTTGCTTTCGACAGAAAGTTTTTGAAATATGCAAAAGAAAATTCGAACCTGTGGAAGGTGGTTGATAGGCAGAATAAGATGAATAGTCGGAGGTGGAGGAATAAAATTTTCATTTATACATATGTACAGTTGTGTTCATTATAATAGTAGTGAAATTAATTTGGATATGGTTCGCTGAAATAAAAAGTACATGTGCAAGTTAGAAGTATGTACCTCAAAATTTTCCCTGAATTTTGATAATTTTTTTTGTCAAGCATGTTGGGTATTTTTTCCATACAGAATTAATTTTTCATCTTGCGTTGTATGGTAGAAATCACTCAACACCCTGTACGGAAAAAATTCTGAAAACTCATAGAAATTTCTGGGCGAGTTCTAACTTGCACGAGTACTAACTTACACATTCGAGAAAAAAATTTGAAGATTTTGATGAACAACTTTTAAAGTTTAATTATCTTTTAATGCGGATTCTGTTATGGAATGTGCTATATTTTAAATGAAAATTATTAAAACTGGATTTTCTCCTTATTTCTTCGAACGAAACCAAATTTAATTTTACTACTATTATAATGAACACAGCTGTATGTATATAAATGTGTATGGCTACATCCCACCGACAAAGAACCTAAAATTAAAAACTTTCTTTCCAATATTAAATTCACATAAAATTATATTTTAGGATTAATATCCGTTGTTTGTATGTATTTCAAAACTGTTTAATTTAAAGCGAAATTCAATCAGCATTTAAAGTAGGTAACAGATATTAAATAGGTTTGGGTTGGTTGCTATTAACTAAATAGATTCAATAATTAAAACGAACAAATGCCTCTAAATATGAAAAAAGGATAACACATTTAAAATTCAAGATAAAAGAATCCGTCTGAGCATAAAGAATAAATGAAATTGAAATCTCAATTCCGATGCAACTTTAAAACTGATTTTCTGAGAGAAAATGTTTTTATATTGCTAAGCTATTTTTGATTAAAATTTCATACCGAATAAATTTGTGAAATATATCGCTTATAATAGACACAAATTTATTTTCCATATATTTTGTTTTTGGAATTCATAGGCTTGTCAAAATTCGAAGAAAAAAAGTAGAAACGCGGTGGTCTAATAACACATCCTGTATGTATGTATGTATATGAAGCGATTTGTGAAGCGCTCAATCGAACCTATGCAAGTAATTTCGAAGTTCTTGGGATTTGTAGTTTCGTACCTAATTTCCATTTAATTTACAATTCGTCTATATTATTAAAAATATGATTTGTGATCTGTTCAAGAAATTATTTAAACTTTGTTGTAAAAAAATACCTACATAGACTGGTTTTGAAATTCTTTTACTTCAAATTGAAAACCTAAATTAATTATCAAAACATTTACAATGTAAACTTGAAACCCTTTTAATCACACTCAAATAGTTTAATATCGATTTAATTTTAGTGCAGCAGCGCCAACAACAATATATGTACGTATGTATGTATATTAAAATGGGTCATAAATAATTTCCCTTGTATCTAATTATAAATATTGATATTATTTTCCTTTTTACGACTGCTCTCATTTTAATTTTTTTTACAAAGTTCGTGCTATTGAAGTTAAAAGAGAACTAAATTTTTTCTTTTAGTTAGTTTTTATTGCGCACATTCTGGAGTCACTATTTTAGCAATATTATTGCTTAAAATATAAGCTTACTATAGCGATTTAATTTTTTGCTTTTGCGTTTTTAGCGATCTTCAAAAAACAAAGCCACAAACACATATAGTTAAATTAAAATAAAGTTTTATCTACTTAAACATGATTCTAAAATTAACATCATTTCTTGTCTGTAATAGTCAACTTAAAACACATTTTATATCTAAAACCGAGTTTTAGTTTTAAAATAATGAAAATTAAATTTTAAAACTACGGTTTGTGTCTATGGTTGTGCGATGTTAAAACGTTTACCTCAAATTTGAGCTTGAATTTTTGCTTATTGTCACTGCTGTGATATGGTTTGCGAATAAAATAGTTAACACAGGGTAACCTTGCGAAACCTAAAATATTTCTTCATAACACCACCCAACCAACCTAATTTTTTGGCATAAGGGGACCCTGTTACATTTCATTTTAGCTAAAATCTTTGTTTAATAACCTATAATTGACCAACATTTTAAATAACCTTTTAAGTTAACTATAATTTTAGTCCTATACGTCTATTCATCGTTTCCTTGTTTTAATCTTTTATCCATATTGTGTTTTGCCTCTTTACCAATTTCCCAAAATATTTAAAGCTTGATTACTCTTTAATTGCATTACACGATACCAAAACATACAGTTTACTCGTTATTGACCCTGGGCTATGTTTGATGCGCTGCATGAATGAGTCTAAAAAATTTAAATGTAATATTGAATGACTTAAATTCAATATCACTCCCCTATTGTTATTACAACAAAGCTGCCATTTTTTACGGGTTATGTACTTAAAAAGAAAAATTATTTCCAAGTAATTCATGGACTGTAGCAGAAACTTACAATTTATGAGGACATTCGAAGGTTTGGTGAATATTATGTAAAGCTGACACATTGGTGTTTTATGCGTTGTCATAGTGACATAAAGAAGTGCTACACAACAAATGTGAAAGTACTCAATTTATAAATGATAATGTCAACTTATTGTAGAATAGGAGTTTAACGAAACAGCTTACTGGCAAGGCTGGAGATGTAGGAGCTTCAGACTTTGTCTTTATTATTTTATTTTTAGTTTATAGCTCATAGAAATTATCAATTTTTAGCTATAATAACTTCGAAGTTAAAAAAAATTAAAAATTCAAATACAAAAATAATGTTAATAGCACTCGCAAATGCCCTTATAAAAATATGTTACCTGATACGAATTTCAAATGAAAGTGCAAAACAAAAACTATGAAGCTCAGCTACTTCAGTATAATATAGAAATTTGTACTAACAAATTAATAATTTGTAGATTTTGAAGAAAGGATAAAAATTTGTAGTCAGAGTTGATCTCTCACTACAAGTGTACTCGAGGTTAAATGAAAAAAAAAAAAAGAGCGGCATTCAGCTCATGCAGGAAATACAAAAGGGTTTGAGTGAACATAAATTAAACTAGTAAGGAAGTCTAAGTTCGGGTGTAACCGAACATTAAATACCTAGTAGTGATCTGTTTTGGTATCCTAATTTACTCAGGTCTATTTTAATACATACCTGCAAATTTGTTATAAAGGCAACTGATTGTTTTCGATAAAAACACTTCTGTTGTGAGTGGTAAATTAAATTATTAGGTACTAAATAACAAAATATAAATACCTTTCCTCATGTTCATGAAAGGTATGAAAACAAAAAAAATTAATAAAAAAAAAGGCAGTAGGGTGTTAACTACTTGCCCGTAAATCTTGCTTGTTTGTTATTCGATTTGCGTAATTTTTGGCAGGAGTATATTACATACTATTGGGAAGTATCTCACAAAATTTCATTGAAATACATTCTTGAAATTCCAAGCAATCGCTTTTGAAAATAGCAGAGCTTTTATGCTAAAAGTGGGCGGCGCCACGCCTACTTCACCGAAATCCACAAAGTTTTTATACCGTTTAGTTTTGCTTAAAAAGCTCTTATTTATATAACTTATACAATTATGGAAATATCGCGATTTTAATTTTACGAAGAAATTTTTTAGAACTGTGTTCAAAAAGTGGGCGTGTCCGTTCACCGATTTTGTTTATTTTTACAGCAAAGAGTTAGCTTTATATGTTGAACACTTTCTCTAAATATCGTTTCAATAAGTCAATTTTTACCGGAGTTATGGCATGGAAAGTTTTGTGGAATAATCCCCCATAAAGGGGTGGGGCCACGCCCATTTTCCAAAAATTTTGTGCTTTCGACTTTCTTTGCCCACGTACACTTTAGAGGTGAAATAGAAATGATATACAGGTAGTTTAAGCAAAGTTATAGCATATTCAATATATCTATGATCCTTTTCAAAATCTTTCGTATAAAATTGGGCGTGGACCTAACCCGATTTCGATAATTTTTTTTCGAAATATTGCCTGTATTAATATAAATATATGTGCTGAATTTCACTTTGCTATCTTGAGCGGTTTTTGATTTATGATTAATAATATTTCCAAATTTGACTTAATCAAAAGTGGGCGGTACCACGCCCCATTTTAAAAATTTCTTCAAAAATGTATTTTTTGCCTTAACGCTAAAGTGCACACCAAATATTATCCTTATAGGTGTATTATGTACTGAATAATCACTCTTTTCGTATTTTCGAAAATATTATATATATAGAAAGTGGGCGTGGCTTTTAACCGATTTTGCCTATTTTCTATAGCGCTCCGAGATAAGTGAAAAGGAACCTGCATACCAAATTTCATTGAGATATCTCAAGATTTACTCAAGTTATCGTGTTCACAGACGGACGGACGGACAGACGGACGGACGGACGGACGGACATGGCTCAATCAATTTCTCTTTTCCTCCTGAACATTTTGATATATATAAGTCAATATCTATCTCGATTCGTTTATGCCGTTACATACTACCGTAAGGCGAATGAAGTTAATATACCTTGTGTGCGAAGCACTACTAGGTATAAAAAACAAACAATTTTTAAGAACTCCCATCCTATTGTAGGGCCCCATTTCGTTCTAAAGTTTGATAGTTTGTAAATTTGATTTCTATAAAAAAATATCTAAAATTCAAAATCTACTTCACGAGTACAAACATGTAAATTCTGAATGTTATAAATCTTTATTCATAAACAACACTATACATATCTGTGGCAGTAAGTACATACTACCAAACTCAAGTTTGATCGAAAACGAAATAGATAAACTAATGTACAACTAGCACAGCCAAAAACAACAAAGGAATTACCTAAAATAGAAAATAAACAAAAGTTTAGAAGGAGTTTGATGGGTACACCACTTCAATCACCTTTGGGAAATAAAATGCTTGTACAATCTTAAGTCAATTTTCATTATCCTAACCAATCGCACTTAACACATCCATTGTGTTATATCCAATTTAAAGCTACCCTTATCCTTATCCAAACCAAATTACATAAAGGAAATTTTAGTGATGTTTGAAAGCCGAACACTTCAACAAATGACTTTTCTTTAAAAATAGCAAGTTTTGTGTTTGATTCACTTTATCATTTCTGCGATTTTGAATAAATAGCTGTTTTGGGGTGAAAATATGTAACTTTCTTTTAGTTGAGGTAGTGTCCGAATTTTTTATTTTTTCGGCTTGTTTTTGTGAATTGATATTAGAGAAAACTTACAACTATAATCACAGCGATGGCATGGTATGACGTGTATCGAGTGTTCAGCTTCTCATCAGACCCCTTCTCGAACACTGGGTTTTAAATCAGTGTCTGCACCAAAATTCGGTATTAGAACATATTCTAACTATGGTTAACAACTAAGCTACGATGCCCTTTAAACTTTCATTTAGTTATCCGATGCTACAACAACAAAAACTACCAAGAAAGGTAGTGCGATTTTACAGTGCCACATGAGCGCCTATAGTACAAGGCCGTATAGCTACTAGTAGGTATATGTAAATATGTCCATCATTTGCTAACAGGACTGCTTTCACTTTCACCTATTCAAAGAATCATTTAGGTAGTGCTTAGAGATGCGAACACTGAAAAGTCTCAGGGATGCCAGTAACGCTTGCAATTGTGCGATATCAAGGGAATATATACGTTGAATAACCTCATTTTGTTGTTGTTTTTGTAACATTATGTAATCCTGTCTACACGGGAAATGCAAGTCCCAGCCCATGCCATGAAACTCTTAGAAGCTTATAGGCTATCTCCTTTCCATATATATTACGAGGATCAGGCGCCCAAATTAGGAAAACTACGAATAGTCAGGCTCATGGTCCCCTCTTCAAATTTGATTTTAACTGGTCGCTCATTCGAGTCCCCGTACGTCGTACGACGCACAGTGAATCGAATAGAACAGGCTAGCTGGACAAAATTATTTTATGGGATTTTCGGACTTAAATGACTGTATCCAAGTATATTGTGCACATTTAGGTAAAAATGAAGTCTAAGGACAAAATATGGTTGGATAATATACATACGTACTAGGGTGGGCCAGAAACGAAAAATCGATTTCTCATTTATCTCCATTAAAAAGATATTTACAGCCAAACATTGAAATTAATAATTATTTTTATTCCATTTGTTTGTTTTGTCTGATTTGTCAATACAAAAATTAGTTCATTAACCCTTCTGCTACGTTAGAAAAAAATCGCACTTTTAGTGTTTTGGGTCAATATGACCCACTCATAAAAACTTAGCGCTGCTTATAATTTTTTTAGCCAAACTTCATTTTTGTTTTCATCTAAAATCATTTATTATTTAATATAGAAAAGATTTGTATTTATTGGTTAATGTTTTACTGGCAGTTTTTACACACTAAGCTGCTAATTGCGAAGTATGTATGTTTCTCTATGACAGTGAAGAAGAAGCGGCAAATTTTCTACGACATACAAAGCGTTTTTTGCACTCATGCATAAAACAGAGGTTCGCAGATTTGTTAGTACTAATGAAGCTTTCAATAATTGATAAAGATGGTATGTATACATTAGGGTATACTAAATCACATGGTGGGTCAAATTGACCCAGTAACACAATAAGTGTAGCAAAAACACTTTAAGATATTTTTAGTAGTGTTGAAAACCATTATGGTTTTAATTTGTTAGCAAACATGCAGGAAACAAGTGGAAGAAGAATCAACATGAATCTATGAAAGAAACCTATGACTTTCGTTAAGTTTTTCCTAAAATTGGGTCAAATTGACCCAAACATAGCAGAAGGGTTAAAAACAATGCAAGTTTATTTTCGTTGAACATTAAACTAAAAATACTTCAAAGATATCCTTATTGCTATAAGTAATATAAATTAAAATGTAAATAAGTCTTAATCACTATCAGTACTTTCCACATCTGAACAACTATTAACAGAGTCTGTACAACCTTTTTTTTTAATCGAGAAGGAATAAGCTAGAAAAAAAAAATAGTTGGACCAATTTGTGCCGAACGAAATTAGTACATTTAGAGACTACGGAGCCACGGCTATGATTTACATAAATTTCAGACTGGAAGCTGGTGGAATACTACTACTTTTTCTCTAACAAATGTAAAAATTTGCAAAAAAAATATAAATTTTCAAATTTCGGCGTGTTTTTTAGAACAACAACATGGTCTAAATAAAAAACTTTATATCATATGAATAGTAATCACTGTTTACCATCACATCCATTTTAAATTACACGAAAAAACAACGCAGTAATAAAGTTATATGAAAAACCGTGAGACGTTCAGAATTATAAATTTAGGCAAATTAAAACACGTTTTTCTGAGAATAGCAGCTAATTACATCCACATCAGCAAATATTAAGTAAATTTTTTTTTTTACTCGTGATATTTGGACTATTAGCTGTCATCTACAATATATTTTTATTTAAAATTCAATGGTCACTTTTGTCCAGCTAGCTTGTTCTATTCGATTCACAGTGCGACGGTCTGATGGAGCGATTAGCACATGTTGGATTAGAGTAAACTCGTAAAGTCCTATCAGGAGCGTTTCCTACTAGAGGCCATTTTTGTTGCCCCTTCAATACCAATCCCTTAACTCTGAAATAAAAATAATCCATAGTCCTTCATGGGGCAGCGAATGTTACGCTTCTGTTCATCAAGTAGTAATTTTTTTGTTTTGTGTGAGTGAGGTCCTCTCGGTCAATATAAAGTGAGAGTAGCTAATGCTATGACAATTTTTAAATGTTTTCTATAAAGTACTATTTGCTATATGCTATAATTTGTGCGAAAGCTGCGCCCATGTGCGCGACGAGGAACATCACTGACCTTGGTGTATATGTATGCCGCATGAGCGCGTGTTGCGTTGTAATAACGAATTTTGAATTCATATGTACATATGTCCTTTTTGTGATACAAAAGAGTTTTAGATATGCAAGTGTTTCAATATTTTGCAAGTGGCGCGGTAGATAATGTCTCGTACAAACAATATTTGCAAGACGACGCCTACTTTTGGTTGTGTTTTTTTCAATAAAATGCATAATTAAGTCGCCAAGAAAAAGGGAAGCAGAAACAATGATTGCTCGAGTGTTGTAGACCGTGATCTAATTCACACATCTACATACTTGCATATACATATGTAAATGTGTACATACATAAGTATCTATATTAGACTGTTCTAGAAACAAATATTTCTTTTTCCGGAAGTGGCTTTTGCTTGGAAAAAAAAAATTTGTTGTACAAATAGAAGCGTATATTATAAAAAATCACCTCGAAATACATATATGTACACGTGTTGATTCAATACTCTCCAGATAGCCAGAGTTGATATCATCGGTGAAAGTACAAAACCGTCTAGCAACATTTGTATTTTGGACGATCCGCTTAGATTTTGATCACAATCTTTCAATTATGCTCAAGAAAACTAGAAGAAATAAAATATTTGAAACGGTCTAATATACACTTACACTAATTAAACTAGGCCGAAAAAAGTGTATTTAGCTTTTTACTATATTGTCCTTTGAGTTTGTTCTAGATTGCCTGAGTAGGAAAGGGAAATCACAAAACCATAACACTGTCTAAAGTTTGATTATTCGGGAATGACCGTCGCCAATAAATTTTTTATTCAGAACTTTTTGCAGGAATTCAAATTAATATAAGACCACATATGAGAATCTTCACTATTTATATCAATAGTTTGAAAGTTTTCAAGGAAAATAAGATGAACTTTTGAAAATCTAAACAAGAAGAAACATTAATATGAGTTCTAACATTTTTTACATTTGTATTTTTTTTTGGCCCAGTCAAATACATACATATTAAAAATTGTCACTAAATTACCATACGTGCTACTTAACGAATCCCGAATATGTTTATTATTCTTAAAGATAAACAAAGGAAATAAAGAAAACTCGCGCAATCCTTTTCATGGCCATTGTGCTCATAATTATGTTTACAAACAAATGGATGAACGTTCCCACCCAGAAATAAGCGTGAAAAATTTAACGAGCTGCCATTGTCCAACGCAAATGTACCTGCAGAGATATGAATAACGGTTGTTAAGCGGCTAAAATATTAAACTAAATTAAGCGTTGTACTTACCTGCATGCAGCAATGAGTCGGTCGAAGATAAAAAAAAAACGAAAGAGGAAAAATCCTTTGAAAAACTTTTACACCGTTTTACTACTACCTAAGCGATTGGTGGTATAAATAGCGCTGATCCTTTTATAGCAGCTTAGTCGCCGGATGTTTACCAGAGAGCATTAATCAAGCACGTCAGCACTTAACTACTAAAAAGCATTCAAAGCAGAAATTTAACAGAAAAACATAATAAAAAAAAAGGAAAAATGCACAACTTAAAACCGAACATGGAACAAATGGGTTTTGTACCAACAGCCGTACAACGTCTTGCCGCTTTAGCTGCATTAATACGACTTGAAGATCAACTAGCAAGTGAAGACACCGATTCAGATTTCAGCGATGAAGATAGCGACGAGGATATGCCGTTCCTTATACGCAGAGCATCCACACCCGATTCCATTGGAGGAGAACGCTCATTTACTGAAAATATGAAGCGATATTAGTTCAACAAAAGCTGTCTAAAATGGACATAAGGTCAAGGAATGGACGCAATGTAACCACAAGAGAATGATTAAGTGCTGTGAGCCCGATGCCAAGCCAAAAACAGTTTTGGTAAGCGCTACACCGGAATACATGGAATGAACCTGAGTTTCTCAAGTCGTGCATTTGCAATGCGATCTGTTTGAAGGCGATCGTAATCGCGCTCGCTAGAAAATATGTTTTAATTACAAAAAATATCGATTTATTAGCACAAGGAAACCTACGATCAATGAGCGCGTTTCACACTGTTGAGTTATGCCGCCGTAAGTCCAATTCTTATGAGGAAGATTTTTGATACGATACGCTGAGGCAACTGCCAAAAGAAGAAAACCTTTTGAAATTGTACGATCAAAAAGTGCCAAGTTGTTTAAAAAACTTTCGAAAGTTAATCCTGAATCTTATCACAAACTTGTAGGAAAATTTCAAAAATTATTTTTATAAATAAGTTGTAAGAAAAATTAAAAGCAGTATTTGCCCTAAAACAATAAATAAAATAAAATAAAATAAAATAAAATAAAATAGAATGAAATGAAATGAAATAAAATAAAGTAAAAAAGAAATAAAATAAAATAAAATAAAATAAAATAAAATAATTAAAAATAAAATAAAATGAAATGAAATAAAGCAAAGGGGGAAAAAGTTTCAAAAACAGTCCAAAATTAAATGAAATGAAATAAAGTAAAAAAGAAATAAAATAAAATCAAATAAATAAAAATAAAATAAATGAAATTAAATAAAGTAAAAAAAATAACATTCAGGGAAAAAAGCTTTTATGTCGCCCAATTATTATTTTAAGTCTTTTATTAATTATTTTTTATAAAACTTGTTATTATCATATTTTTTTAACTTAACTATTTGAAATAAAAAATTTAAAGTGAAATCCTGGTTTTAGATTAAAAAAAAGGTAATTTTGGGATTTCGAAAGAAGACCAAGGACAAAAAGTGATATGTTTCATCTTACTATGGCTGACTTGGCCCTTAAATATTGACTGCTTTATTTCAATAACGATTTAATACATGTATCTAAAAAAGAACAGCTGGGTCATGAGTTGAATGCCAAAAAAACCGCTGAAATTGGTGAAACCTAAACAACAAAAAATATACATATATGTACATATGTATATGAATCACTATTATGTGAAAAAAGAAATGAAGGACCAGTAATTTAAAACGGCAAAGTAAAGAGATGGAAGAAGGTGGCAAATTGCAACATTTTTCTTCACATAGTTGAACGCTAAGACTTTGATTGATTATGCTTTATACCAAAGATATGGTATAGCAAGTATTTTTGTCTAGAAAATTTTCTAAGCCTCTTATATTCAAAACTTTTAAAACAAATGAAACAAATAATCAAGTCAAGTTTTCTAATACCATTTTTCCCTTGGTAATTAGATTGCTTTTGCTTTTCAGAGTTTTAGGTTTCCATCGATGTGTGGTCGTGGTAAATTAAACTCCGAGCGAGGGGTGAACTGAAAAACTTTTTTGTTGTATGGAGACCGGTCCGCGCTAATGTACATTCTATATCTTTATGATTAAATTTCTAGAATGTTTTCCCAAGTGTCAGTGTATTTCAATTTATTTTCATGGTTGATTGTGCAGCAATTGAAGTAGAAAACGAAATGCAATTCCTGCTAAAAACAAATGTCGATTTTCTCTTACTAGCCATTGTTTAGGCATCACCAAAGCCATTTAGACACAAATAATGATAACACTGTGCTACAGTGAAAATACACTCATCAAGCGACCAAGCTAAGATTGTTTATCTAGCCCAGTGTAACGTAAAAAACCCGTTTTTTTGGTTTCTACTTAAAAAAAAAATTCATTAAAAAACCAATTTTCAACCGATTTCAAAATTCTCAATGGTTTTGGGTAGAGAATGGTTGACACTTTCGAAATATACATATATATATAGTGTTTTATTCATTTGAAAAAAGTATGATATGTTTTTTAAGACAAAAGTTTACATTTTTGGAAATTTCATCCGGTTTTCCGGTGTCGGCGTCATTTTTTTGCCACTAATTAACAATGAATGAACCTTTTTGATGAGTGCATTTTCACTGCAGCACAGTGTTATTATTTGTGTCTAAACCGCTTTGGTGATGCCTAAAAAATGCTAAGTAAGAGAAAATCTACATTTGTTTTTATCAGGAATTGCAAAATCGTTATTTGATAATACTAGGAAATGCAGTACATATTTTTCTTTTTTAAATGGCCATCTACCCGCCTCAGCTATTTTGACCATCAATATAGCTCGCCAGTCATTTCTTCGTTGCGCCAACTGGCGCCGATGGGAGGTCCCGCTAGAACGCAGGTAGGACTCCACTTGGTCCTTCTATTGGAGTGGTGGTCTTCCTCTTCCTCTGCTTCCACCGGCTGGTGAATATACATAAGTATACATACATAACTTCTGCAAGTTGCAAGTATATTGGACGGTGAATATACATACATATATATGTCGTTTTAACATAACAACTTAAGTCGACTTAAGAAATTAGACTAATCTAAAAACTTGACTTAGAAAATCGTGCAAGTTTCCAAGACTTTCTTAAGTCGACTTAAGTTGTTATGTTAAAACTAGTGCTGTGCAATTAATTGATTAATCATCATCGATAAAATATCACTCAAAGAATAACGTTTACTGTCGAGCAAAAAAATAAAACTCAGGGAATAAGTTTTATGTTTGATCAAAAAATAAAACTCAAAAAGTGATCATTACGCTTAATCAAAAAAATAAAACTTGAGCGTAACGATTATTGTTGATTTTTATTGAAAAAAATCGGAAAATAATGATCAAATGTCGAGTTCTATAATTAAACTTATAACAGTTACGGTCCCTGGTTTTTTGTGATATGGCGAGCTCATATCTCAAAAGTTTGATAATGTTAGCTTATCCCGTCCTCAACGGCAAAGTCCCATGATGCGGTGAGGTTTTTATTATAACACAGCGGGTGTTGTAAACTTGCAGTCTTGGAATTAGACTAGGCGCTACGGACCTATACTAGAAGTCGCCACGTCATTAGTATGCTTATGTCAACCCTTTTAGGTAGTCCTAATATTGATCATATCTCGTATTTTGTTTTATAAACCGTAACCCAGTACAAAATATTTTGCATGTAATTCTTCTTTTCCCTCATTCAAAGTAATGGCAGTTATAATGGGTCACTTGTAATACCTCTTTTCATTTAAAAACAAGAAAGGAAGTCTAAGTTCGGGTGAGCCGAACATTAAATACCCAGCGTTAGTTTTCAGAACGAGATACAAATACCATGACTTGGCAATGATATAGGCCCTAGAATCTTATTTGAAATTTTCTATATCAAAAAAGTTGGCGTGGTTATCATCCGATCTCGACAATTTTCACAGTAGCTCACCTTGGCCAGAAAGTAGCTGCATAACAATTTATGTGATTTTCGATGTTTTCGATATCGAAAAAGGGGGCGTGGTTATCATCCGATTTCGTCCATTTTCAATAGCAAACTACCTTGGCCAAAAAGTAACCTGTCTAACAAATTTCATGCAAAGATCTACATTTTTACTCAAGTTATCGTGTACACGGACAGACGGACATGCCTTAATAAATTCCTCTTTTCAACCTAAGAACTTTCATATATGTATGTATGTATGGAACCCTAGATCTAACTCGATTATTTTGCGCCGTTACGTAGTACCGTTATGTGGACAAAATTATAATACCCTTGTACTAGTACTAGTACGCTGGGTATAAAATAGTAATATAAGAAGTAATGCTTTAGTTTGTTGCTCGCGGCACATTACTTTTTCTATGACATCGCTGCAGAAAAATTCATATGTACATTCTTTCATGTATAGTCTATAGGGGATATACATACATACATTCCTCTACATTAACTTCTCCCACTGGGGTGTACCTATACAGTTGTAAATGCTCTTTGGTTGTAATGCTTCACTGGCCAAATGCTATAAAAATTTCTTCTGCTATAAAACGGTCATGTGGTTTTAAACTTGACTATACATGAAACTCTACACATACATTAAAATAAAAACAATTCGGCACTGCTTTATCTGTTGACGAGGTGGTTGTGACAGCTAAGCTTCTTTCATATTTAAAATTGCTATTCACCTCCAGGTGGACGAAGTGAATTGCAGGCTGTAAGAAACGTATTCTTTTTAAATAAATATATTTGAACAGTAACAGTAAGGTTGTTTTAAATTCTGTCTTGGATTGCGAATTAGCCTATAGTGATACCAAACCTCTTAGGGCCTTTTCAAACCATCCAAAAAGACTTAAGGATTTTATTAAATCTTTTGCTGAAGATTTCGGAACATCACTTCAGCTATCCCAAAATGGTTCATTACTGTGAGACACTCTTAATGCGGTGTATCTGTTACTGGAACAATGTCTTTCATTGCGACCATTATGAGCTTTACAAAACACGCATAGCTATAATGATGTTTTTCTCCATATAGGTACCTATTATGTATTAATATTTTCCTTCCTATAGTGTTGAAAATGTACAAACTTAGAGAACAGACTAGTCGATTATTTGAATTGTGTGTTGATTGGTAGACGCTTTAGCAATCGGGCGTTCATTTAACGATTGTTGATCAACAAGTTTTTGGACCTGTCCTCTAAGTGGATAGCTTTAAGGTGACATTGGCGTTTTCATTGTATTCTGTTCAGCATCTCAGAACTTATACAGATTGAGTCCGAATTTAATCTTTGTGTCTCTGTCACTAGTTTAGATATGGAACATAATCATATCGCTTATTTCAGTATTCATTGCCACCTTTCGTATGATACCCACATTGTGCCAACAAATTTTTTGTCACAATGGTCCAAATATTTGTCTATAACTTCGAGTCGATTTATCGAAATAAGGGATATCTGATGTATGCTCAAACATATAGACAGAAAAATATTTGCAGAAATTTTGATTTGGATTTTATCCGCTTAATAATGATCTAATTTTGTTATTTCGACGATTTTGATGAGTCCTTGATTATTTATACTGAGTTCGATCACTATAGAGTCAAATAAATACTGCCTTGGATAGTGCAACAGGGTGCTACGTTACGCACCTACAAGCTTCTAGGTTCTTCCCTTATCGTGTTCTCGAAGGGTTGGTGTTATTTATCGCCATCTGCTCCATGCCTGGGACTGGATATATCTGCCATGGATGGCCATAAGCAAACAAATATTTTGACATATATATATATATGTATAGGGGGCGTGACACCTCCCATAGAAAAGGAATTTGTCATTTGGTGAATCTTGGTTGGGGGTTATATGAGAGTAATCCCTAACATCTGCGTGAAAACTGGGGATAAATGGAACTTTTCATAGTCCATATTTCTGAGGGGTTATATAAGTTTAAAGAAATTTAATTTGTTTTATTTACGGGCATAAGCTGGTGAGATATATTAATGGTTTGCTTCATTTGTACATATATTATTAACTGGAATATATACATATATGTATATGTATTACTTTATTATCATATTATCACCGTATTCTTAAAATAATTTGATGATTTTTGGAGCTAAACGAAAAAATGGTTTTTTTTTCTTAATTGTTAGGATACCCACGATCTGCCCGAAATGAGAAACAAGCGCGCTGACATCTGCTTATGAAGTCTGCTAATGCTCGGAAGTGTTCCAATGAAAATTGATAACCCCGCCGGATGTCGGCATAAGTCAATAAGCTACGTGCAAGCTAATCCCAACAGACTAAAATTGAATATTCTGTTAAATTTATTTTAGTAATTTTATTTCACTATAATTTTCAATGATAAAGTACACGCAATTAAAAATTGTCCGTGTACAAATATAAAAAAATGATTTGCATTCGTTAGATGTTTGTTGAAATGGTTAACTAAACCCTAACTCACATAATTCATTCTAATTTTGTTTGCATAAATTTTAAAATTGATTCATTACGAATGTCTAACAATTTGCGTAGCGAATGAGTTATCAGGAGATGACCAGATGGGCCTTTTTAGCCAAAGTATGGAATATTAGTAAGGAAAAAATAATTCAAAAGCCATATACAATAGCCGCAATGGAATAAACAAAAAGGCTAGCATTTGATTAATTAAATAAAATAAGCTTTGAAAATAGTTCACGCATAAATCGCTAATAACATGAAAAAGTTACCACCACCAAGTGAGGCACTTGAGCTGAATAGATTTGTACTTGACTGGAAGAGTTAGCCAACGGAAAATTGAGTATTTTTTTTTGTATGTACATAAGTTTTATTTACATATGTATGTATGAAGGTATGTATATAAATTAATCATTAGTAAATGTTTATTTACAGATTTCATACATAACAAACATACACATGTAAATGTATACTTCTAATGTAGGTAATAGGACAATGGCAATTTCGAAAAAACACCTGGCACTTGAAAAGAGAAGGACGTATGGGTGCGAAGAGCCGAAACGGGAAAACAGGAAAAGCGTGCTAAACTTGTAATTACTGTGACTAGACTTTTGTTAGAATAAAAACGGCGAACTGACCACCGAGAAGCGAGTTCTAGATTAAGTCCGATTTTAATCATTATATCTCTAAAACCAGCCGAGATATATTACTTCAATCATATCGCCTATTGCAGTACTCATTAGCACCACCATATTGTACTGACATAGTTTGGGTCACTTTGATCCACATAGTGCTTGACAGTAGGGCTGTGCCTTTATTCGATTAATCGAGTAAGTTGATTAATAAAATTTTCAATTAATCGATTACTTGATTAATCAAAATTCTGAGTGATCAAAACGAGTGTTACTCGAGTATTTTCAAAAATGGTTAATCAAAAACTGATTAATTTACTCATTTTTTTTTGTGAAAGTTTGCCTTGAAATAGTTGAAAATAAGAAACATTAAAAACCAAACATACTTCAAAATATTAAAAAATAAAAAAATTTTAGAAAATTTTGAGATGTTGTCCGATCGCGAATGGGCAAAATGTCGAAGATGCAACAAATGGTTGAAGTATTAAGGAACTTCTAAATTTGAGCCGTTTTAATATATGATTAATCATTTTATTCAAAAAAAGATTAATCAAAAAGGCGATTAATCAATTAAATTTCATTTTGATTAATCAAAATCTTGATTAATCGAGTAAACACCCTTTTTGATTAATCAAAAATCATAATTAAACGATCAATTGAGTAATCGAATTTATGAATAATCAAAATTTTGATTAATCAATTAATCGCACAGCCCTACTTGATAGCTCCGAAACTGGTAGAGATATCGAAAATTTAAAGTTAAACAGTGTGACTTTATTTCTTTCCCGTACTTTTACTGCCAAACAAGTTAATGAATATAAATAGTTATATTAGGTTTCTGAAAAAATTTAAAGAAAGGTAAGTTTTTTGTTTAAAACGAATTGAAATTGTCTGATTAAATAGGTTGTCAAAATGTGATTAAGAGAGAAATAATACCTTTAATTAAATGTTGTTGTGATTGTTCGTTGTTTAATTAATCTAGTTTGGGTTAATTGGCATATTCGATTTACTTACTAAATGCAAATTTCTTATTAAATTCTACATCCTTTTTTAAATTTTAAATTGATGCAGAGTTTTTCCAAAAATATTTAGTTTATATATATGTACATAGACTTTATTGTCACTGTACTTTTAATTTCTCCCAATTAAACCCAATGTTTGCCGGAGCTCCTTTTACATCGGTTTGGGAACGTTGGTTGGCCGATCTACAAAATATTACATACATATCCCAAAATTTCATTGTCGTTTACTCGACAATAAGTAAGTTTGTCATTTAGGTAGCAGTTTACTATATTGATGGTTATTAATGGCCTTGTTTATTTAAAACTATCAGATCCGGCAGACGTTGTCCTGCTCGACCAATGATTTTCCTAGAATTAAACTTTCAAATATTTTTCGACTACCTTTTAAAACTAAATTTATTGCAGTGCCTTAGAATATACAATATTCCCCACCCCCGTCTTTGGTATAAACAAATAAATTTTTTGGATGTCCCCCTCGTGAACATCCCCATAGAGCTGACCATGTAGATATAGTAAATATTTATTTAATTCTATCAAAAATCTGTCCGACAAAGAAAGGAAATCTCAAATGAATTTTCTCTGTAATTTTTATTTCGTGGTTTATAACCGTATTGTGCAAATAGAAAGCCTACGTTCGATAATTAATAAATTTTTTTTTTCAGAAATTTCTCGGAAGTTTTATTGGGTATTCTCCTATTCTGGTCAAAGAACAATCTAAATTGGTTTCAATCATCCAAATCGGTGGAGGCCTTCTTAAGTTATGAGCGTTGGAACTATCGTCACTTTCTTTTATATACATAAATATAGGATTCTAATGAGCTCAAGGCCTTGATTTGCTTAAGGGTTTATGTAGGCAGAGGTGAAATTATAGTTAAAAGTCTATTTTATTTTGGTATACTTATCGGTGCATCTATCCGTTCTTCTCATACTTACAAACATCGAAAAAAATTATAATACCATTTCATGCTCATGAAATGTATAAAAACTACTTTTCTCAACATCTCGACACTGGCACCATCTAGCGACAAAATTTTTTTTGAGGAAAAATGTCAACTCGAACCATAAGTGCTATTCGTATAATGCATTGTTGTCGAAGCCAGAGCGATATTGAAAATTTCCAGAGCTAGCTCTAGGGGAAATTAGTTGAAAAACAATACCGAATAAAGATATTATTCTCATTTTTTAAAGAGAGCGTCGTACGGTGACCTAGTACCTGTTGTGTTCCCTTTTTATAGTATGGTCATCATAACCTGAACAATTTGGAAAGCTTCAAGATACTATCTCAACTGGAAGTTGACTTCAAGGGACCTAATAAAAGCTGCTAGACACAGTCTGAGTTTTTTCTTTTCGCAATGTGTCTATGGGTCGGGCTCGCCTTAGTTCTTATTAGCGTTTAGGCCTTTTCAGCTGGTTGTCACTATTTGTGTGTTTGATTGACTTAAAAAATCGCTATTGGCAAATGTAATCAAAAATGCAAGTCGCATTTAGCAACCAGAAGTCAAACTGATTTCAAAGCCTTTGGCCATAAGTGCATAGTATTCATGTAAGTATTGTAGCTGATGCAGTGTGATTGGAGACGCCAGTGAGAAATTTATATGGAAATAAAAGAGAGTAATGTGTGAAAAAAGTGATAGCAGGAGAATATGAAAGATTACGATCTTAATTAAAAAAGGTATTCATATATGGAACGGACCTATAGTGAAAGAAAATTAAGTTGAATTTAAATTAGTTGAATTTGTTAATCCCATTTTTGCGATTCTTTATATCATCCTTAAAAATAGTCCAAACAGTGTTGGGCAAAATTACTACGCCGACTAATAATAAAAAAACTTATACACGATGACTCCATGAGGCTCAAAGCATCACTTCATGGATTCAGATATCCGAGTACCTTTAGTCCCATGCTATTCCTATTGGCAATGTTAAGCGTGAAGTTTTTTCACCCATTTTTCTCTGAACTTATAAGCGTATTTTTTGCCTTTCGATTTGGTTTGTGATAAATATTTCTGAGAAGCCTTTCAATGTACCTGAAATGGATGCTTAGCCCGCAGCATATTTTCATGATTTTCAAATTGACACCTTCAAAGAAGTACCGATTTTGAGTACATATGTACATACATTCGAATTAGGGTTGCCAATCCCGGGATTCTGTGCATTTTTAGATGCCGAAAATTCAATGATTTTCGGGATGCGAAATATGGACTAAGTTGTTTGAGCTTCTTTTTGTTTTACTTTCAGAGAGGTTAGAGAACTATATCAGCTGTTGACTTGAATATTGAAATTTTTGAAATACCTGCTTCATTCGCCATTGGAATTAATTTAGATTCGACTCAATAGTTTCAAGTAAAATAAATATTTTCTAAGTAAAAAATAAATATAAAATATATAAAGTCAATGGAAAATCAGCAGATAAATATTTTTTACTTCAAATGATTGTGACATTTTTGAAGTTTTTTGCATCTCCAGCAGTGTTGTAAAAGAATGCATTCATATGCGAATGCAATCAGTTGAAGTCATATTCAATGACTCCAAATTTCGAATGCATTCATTGACTCGACTTTTGACTAAAGAATGAAAAAATGAAGTCTAAAGCCTTTTTGAAGTCACGACTTTGGAGTCATTTAGATCATGTCTCATATGCCACAGGTAAATTGACTTCAAATAACTCCATATGACTCCAACTGACTTCAATTGACTTCAGGGAGACTTTTTATTCAATGAATGCAATACATGAATAATAAAAACATGAATGAAAAAAGAATTCGAAGTCGCAGAATTAAGTCTGAATGGTGACTTCATTTTTTAAGTCCCAGTCAAAGAATTTAAAAAATGGCTGCAATCATTTTGCGATAAATCAAAAGAATGCATTATTTTACATCTCTGATCTCCAGCACTAAGACTCGATAGTTTTTTTTAAATATTTTCTTCAGTTTTTCAACTCACATGGTCGGGTTAGCGAATACCCCACCTATAATCCCGACATATTAAAATGTTAAATTCAGATTCCGAGGATTCCGGGATTGTTTGAAAACGAAAAAATGGCATCCCTAATTCGCATACAAACTTTTCTAAGATAGCTCACGAGTTACTCGTACGGATACAGCCATTCACCAACACAAATACTAGCTAATCAAAGTGACATTCTAGTTGAGTTTAAGATGCGCATCTTTCCACTTCTCTATCACGCCCCCGCAAGCATGTAAGTATATGTGCGTGTGTGTGCACGTGCGCAAGTGTAAGTGCATGTCTAACATCTGTAGAGTTAATTTGCGGAAATTTGTCGTTCAAGGCGCACAGTTCAAAAAAGAAAATAAATAAATTCTTACTTACTTACACTCACGTATGTGGCACGTGTGTCTTCACCGGCTCTCACCGTTAAAAAGATTGACTTAGGTCTTAGTTGTAAGTAGCATTCGGCGGTCTTTATTAGCAGGTTTCTGACAGCGCCTTCAAATGCAGTGGATTCGTAAATTAGGTCAGCAACAATTTCCTTGAGATTTCTATGCACGCACACATGTAGGCAGCAACACACTGTGAAAAAAAAAAAAAAAATATTGAAATTGTATTTTATTGTAAGCAAAAGAAGTATTCTACGATTTGAATATCAAATGTTGCATTCGCTGTTTTTTTTTGAAAAGTGTGGCTGTTGACGCTTGAATGCTAAGAAAGTCTCTAGTGCACTTTAACTTAAAAGGAAAGTAAAAATATTCTACAGCTAACAAAAGTGATTGTGGAAAGCAATTATAGATAAAAGATCTTGTCACTTTTCACGCCCTAAATAGAGGGCGTTAAGGCCAGTGCACTGCATAGAGCATTCATCGGGACACGGAAAGAGCGAGAGCTCGCAACACTTTCGACTGTGGCATGCTGCTGCTAGTTGTACGCGCCAGTAATAGTCAAAGAAATGCATTGCATATCTATAAATATTTGTGTTTGTTTATTATAAAAAAAAAAAATAAATGTTGCAATCTCTTGTAGAAACATAATTACATACATACGTATGAAGAATTATATAAATAAAGGCGTCTAAATATCTTTAAGCCTGTAAGTAACTGTGAGCATTTTGTAAGCACCTGCTTGTGATGAGTGAAAGCGATAACATCTGTGATTTTGCATGCAAGTTTTTATTCAGCTATGCCGTCGCAATCTTGAGGTGACGCTATTTAATAGCAAAACTTTCTTTTACCCAGTGACATCATTAGATTCAAGAGATAAGAACTCAAGGAAATACATTTTCGCTGCATGCTTTTGTACCTAATAAACGGTAGTTAAATGCAAGTTAAATGAAAAGAAATTATAAAAACGAAAATTAAAAGCTAGACTAGCTCTGAATATTATTCAAGAAATCTTGGCTTTTCTTAGCTAGCAGGGAGTTCTGCATTAGGTTATATTCCCACAAGAGCCGTGTCGACGAATTGGCATAAATATAGCTTTATACCATATAGTAGTAGCATTGTTCAAGAAACTTATCGTTATCGATAAAATAGCAGATGTGCAAACAAAAATAAATAGCTGTCAACCCTAGAAATATTACTATTGATATTTTTTCAATAAAAAATTTCAGATAGTTGGCAATGCTGCAAAAAATATGCGAAATGGCAACACTTAAGGCGAAACTCTTAAGATCTAGTATACTATCAGCATAGTAAATTTCATCTCAACTCATAGCAGATATTGCTATTAAACTTATAAGATAGTTTACCCGGACTAGGCATCCCTTATATTCCAGAAGATGGTTGGTTGGTATGGCGAGGACCTCCTGACTAAGCAAGTTGAAATGTTAAGAGATTACTCAAGGTATACACTCAGGGATGCCGAAGAGCCACGGCAGAATTCTATTTATTGCCCCATGAGTTTGAATATTTAAGTAGCTACATTCCTGAGAAGCTCTTGAGGAAGGTTTCTTTCAAGAAATTTCATTTCGGTCAGTACTGGAACACACAGTTTCCAATACATATTATTCAATATATTAAATTTCATTGAGACTTATTAACAACTTTTAAATTTCAGTTATTATTGACAGAACTTTACAATTTAAATGGGCTTACTTCCTTTCTGCTGCCCCCAGTGTAGGCATAATGCATGTATGGTGTTCATTTTCAATATAATTATCATAAACCAAAGTGAAGGGAAAGTAAAAATAAAGTAAAAACTACTTACACGATGCATTTCGTCGCTTTTTGGTGTATCTCAACAGTGCATGGCACAATATCTCACACCAACCATCACACAAGGACATATCCACTTACCAACCCAGTCAGCAATTTGTGAAATATTTGGTAACGAAATTTGTTGCAAGTAGTGAGCTGAGAAAGAGAGTGTGGAGGTATTGTCCCAATGCAGGTGGTGGTGACTAGCAATGCTAATAGTAATATTGTTAGGATTGCAAAATCAGGAGCCGAAGAAAGATTTCGAGAAGACACCGGGAAAGTGGCTAGTCGTACGAAAACCGTAGAGGAAGGATGGCGGAGCGAAAAAATCCCAAGCTAAAGGCTAGACTTTTGGGCCTCTACGCGTTGGCGGCGGCGAGTACCCAAGAAGATTTAATGATGAGTTTTATGAGCTTTAAGCCGACGTCGACATAGTTCAGCAGATTAAAACGCAGCGGCTTCGCTGGACGCTCCAGCCCAAAAGGTATACTTACCGGCACTCGCCGGTGGAAGCAGAGGAAGACTAGAAGTTGGCAAGCAAGCCAATGCCTATTAGATCTGTCTGTTAAATGTGAGCATTTTCTACGACAACCAAAGTTGGGAGATACATACATATATAAGTTTCAAAGTATTAGTTAAGGTGACAGATTATAGAAAGAATCAAATGAAAACGGTTCCAAGCTTACGCAACAGAAACCGTTACGAAAATATATACGTAGCCATAACTGTAGCCGTAACCGTAAATGATACCGTAACCGTAAACATAGCCATAACCAACGCAGTAAATGTCTTGTAATTAAAGAAGTATATACTATACTTTGTTTCTAATGACAGTCACGGCAGCCAATAAAAAAAACGATTACAACGCTTAATGCTTTTAATGTCAAATTTATGGTAACGGTTATGTTCAGGTTAGGATTTTATTTGCTGTTCCAGCCTCGCTAGCAGTTGTAACTATGCAAAGAAATTAAGTGTCGGTTTTGCTCGTGTCTTATTTTTATGTTCATCATTATCACAACCATCAGAAATATTATTATCACGTTTATCTTCATTTATCTTTTTCTTCTTCGTCCTCCTTCTTCTTTCACATTACCTTCTAATTTGTATTCTGTTTCTTTTTCTCTTATTCCTTCCTTTGAATTATTAGTATAGTCTTTCTTTTCGTGGATAATTACGTTCATGTCAATTCAATTTTATAGTTATAAGCAACTAGTTAAGCATAACTGGATTTCTAACTTATCAAGATGGCACATAACTGGTTAGAATCTCGTTTCGATGCATTGCATTTCAAAATGCTCACTGGGTATGTATATATGCATATAAATGAAAGAGTTTCCATTAATGCATATGCAACAAATTCAATATTCACAACCAACAAAAAAGACAAACTTCCGTTAAGGGGGTGTGGCATACCACAGCGATGCTCATGAGAAATATACCAGAAAACTTGAGAGCGAGTAAAGTTGAAAGAAGCTTGATGTAGTTTGTAGAGGGTAAAATGCTTACTTAAAATAAGTAGTGAGCTGTTTGAGATATTCCACACAATATGCTGATGAGGCTAATTTGAAATGCGTGGCCAAAATCGAAATAGAGTGCACGACTTTATACAAAAATGGAGTGAGAAATTACACAGAAAATGTATGTTTGTATGTGAAAGATTTGTAAGTTTGTTTTGCGCATTGAGTTGCCTTTGATGAAATATAATAAATTGAATGAAAATCAAATCGTTATGCGTCTAGTACAATTATTATGACTTATTTGAGTTGTACAAAAACAAAAACTTATGTTATGTTATGCAGCATGTCGTGCATGCTAGAGATGTAACGGAAGCCCAGTTTTCAGGTTTGATTCTTCATAGCCTTAATCGGAACAAATGGCTAATTTAATATGAGTTTATATACATTACAGCTCCCATTCTACACTCCCGTGACCAAAATAAGAATCAGAAGTGTAAACCAATCAAAAGTCCCGAACTTTCAGAATGACATCAAAGCACCGCGACATTTCTGGCTCACAATAGAGTTTTGAATGTATGCTAAACCCCAAAAGTCTAAAGGGAAGGTTTTCGAAATGAATTCACGGTTCTCATGAAACTTATTCTAGTTTACTTTTGCAAATCCCTGATAACTCTTGGGCTTCCTGGGTTGGGCCGAAACGAAGGAAAATACATATAGGCAAATTGTTTTGTTGTTTTTTTTTGTTCAAAGATGATAACACCCATCAAGTCCTAAATCGCTAGAATAAGCAACGGGCATACTCCGGCTTGAAGGCTCTTATAATTTTTGGTGAAACGGTAAACCAAATCCCCGAAGGTTTGAAGCGAATTTTACCGACATACATATATAGGCTCCGGCACTAGTCAGACCGTAATAAGTTTAGAATTGTACATAGCCCTCCGTTTATCAGCGGTGATATATTGGCGTCCAGAAGGAGCTTTATTTTATAATATCCGATGATACAGCCCGCTATACTATTTTCAAGATATATAAAATAAATATTGTCCTCTGGACTCTTCTTATGAGTTTTATATGATTTATTACCGGTTTTATTTGCCTTTTTTCATATTTCCCTATCATTATTTATAGAAAATGAGATAATAGGGCCATGAAGCGTGAGGGAACTAATGATATGTTTTTTATTTCATGTATACGCTAGGGATGTCAATCCCGATATCTCATGTATTGTTTCAAAATTGCGGGGTTTCCTTTTTGCAATACCCGCTTTCACGATTAAAAATATGTTATTTAAAACTAAATAGGTGTGTTCTTTGTTAATTTAACGGATTTATAAACATAGAATTATTTCACAAAAAGAAAATGGTTCTCTTTTTTTGACCACGGTAGGGTTTATCATATCGGCCGTTTTTAAAAAAATAATTTTAAGAGCGCCTTATCTCAGAACTCCTTTAAAGCACGCTCTAGCTCAAAATTTTGTTTACTAACGTCCTATGTCAAATTTTAAGAATACGCTATCTCAGAATGAGCTAGAAAAATACCCTAACTGAACGAAAGTTCAATAAAGTTAGTTTATCAAAGAATTCATTTATATTTTTAAACCTTAACAAAACAAATATAAGCACTACTCCCGGAATTATTATAGAACTAGATCCCGAGAGTTCCAGGATAGTAAAAATTTAAAAAAAATGCATCCCTAGTATAGACTTAAATTCATATATAACCCCACAGCGAAGCGTCAAACTAATCAGTAAAAATACTAGTTTACCGCTAAAAATTTTTTACTTAAGAAAATGGGTTTCCAAAAAATTAAATTTTTATATTGTGTACATATAGAAGTTTCCAAGAACTTTAAGAAGAAGTTTAGTGACATAAACTGATATTCTAAGAACACATATATCAGTGGTTCTGATGTTAAATTACTCACACTTCGTAGCACTATATTTGACACAGAAATTATTCAAAAGATTCTTAAGATTTTAGGATTTCCATATACATAAAAGCTATTCTTCGCCTGTTCTGTTGTTACTTGTTATTTGATTATGATATTTTCTGAAAACTAAATCAACAGAAGATCATCATACCAAAATTGCCATATACATATGAAGTAAACCGATTTGGCAGACTAGTTTCGCTTGGAACTAAATCATAATATGAAATAGTTTTCAACCCAACAACTTAACTGCAGCGTATATGTACATTGAATAGAGCTTTACAAATCCAATTTCATGATAAACAACGAGAAAATAAAAAAAGGAAGAAATGTTTATTAAATTATTTTTCTAATGCGCATAATTAAAAGTTTATCTCAAGCATGTACATATGTATTCCCTGGGCAAATACAAATGTACCCCTCATATATTACATACAAACATACAAAACATACGAACTCATAAGGGCAGGTGTATAAAAGGGGTTAATAAAAGGAGTGATGTGCACTTTTTATACGATTTCAGCTTTTCAAAGCGTACAAAGGAGGTATGAACACATTTTTAATGAAGTGCTTTTAATTACTGATGTGCATGATTTGATATCACGCTCAAACAACATTTGTACATATGTATAAAAATTAGTTAACTTTTTTTTTGGGTAGAAAGCAAGAGAATTTATTGAAATTGGAGCTTTGAGTTGAAGCGGAAGGAAGAAGAAGGAATAGTAAAATAATAGGGTGTAAGTAGTTGCTGTTAAGTTAATATTTTTATACTAGTACAAGGGTATTATAATTTTGTCCACATAACGGTACTATGTAACGGCGCAAAATAATCGAGTTAGATATAGAGTTCCATATATGAAAGTTCTTAGGTTGAAAAGAGGAATTGATTAAGGCATGTCCGCCCGTCCGTGTACATGATAACTTGAGTAAAAATTGAGATATTTGCATAACATTTTGCATACAGGTTACTTTCTGAAAATGGGCGAAATCGGATGATAACCACGCCCCCTTTTTCGATATCGAAAATTTCGAAAATCACATAAATTTACATAACTTGCGTAAAAACTGAGATATTTGCATGGAATTTGTTATGCAGGCTACTTTCTGGCCAAGGTGAGCTGCTGTGAAAATTGTCGAAATGGGATGATAACCACGGCCCCTTTTTCGATATCGAAATTTTGTAAAATCACATAAATTGACATAACTTGCGTAAAAACAGAGATATTTGCATGGAATTTGCCATGCAGGCTACTTTCTGGCCAAGGTGAGCTGCTGTGTAAATTGTCGAAATCGGATGATAACCACGCCTACTTTTTCGATATCGAAAATCACATAAATTAACATAAGTTGAGTAAAACTTGAGATATTCGCATGAAATTTGGTTACTTTCTGGCCAAAGCTGGTTGGTGTTTAAAATGGGCGAGATCTAATGATAACCACGCCCCCTTTTTTGATATAGAAAATTTCAAATATGATTTTAGGGCGTATATCATTGCCAAGTCATGGTATTTGTATCTCGTTCTGGAAACTAACTCTGGGTATTTAATGTTCGGTTCACCCGAACTTAGACTTCCTTACTTGTTTTTTATCAATTTCTTTCTTCTTTCTTTTTTAGAATGGAGATGTATAATAAATTTTTCTTGCTAAGTGGTGCCCAAAACTTTATAATTTATGTATTTATGTTTTATGAAAGTGAATATAAAAATCTCGTATAAGATTTCGGGATGTGACCTCGAGTCGGAAAAGGCTTTTGCAATGTATTGCTAGAAATAAAATATAGATAGTTGAAAAATAACCCATTTGTAGATTTTATTGATTCAGAGTACTTCTTCCTAAATTTTGGGGTTCCGGGGTAATTTTTAAAAAAATATGGTGGCTGTGTTTTACACGTCTTCATTATCCATTAAACTCTTTTGTGAATTGTAAATTATTTAAAAAATCGAAATGTATAAATTATACAAATTACTGGTAGATGCAAATTGAAAAAAATGTAAACAAACCCGAAAATGTTTACAAAGTTTGGCAATTAAAGTACCACTTCGATTGCAAAAAAAAAAAAAAAAAAAAAAAACTCTGATGCAAACTAAACAAAGTAATCAAGCACAATAAAGCTTCTTTTGCTTGTTTTTGATAACTTTTAATTGTTTTGATTTGTTTTTTTTTTTTAATGACCAATAAGAAAGGTAGCAGGTCTGGTTATAATTTATAAAAAATATCTATACATTAGATAAAAGAAAATTGCATGATCCAGTAATACAGGCCGTGTTAATAAACCAGCTGATTTTTATTTTTTTCTCGAAATTTGACAGTCTACACATTTTTCAGTGTGATTTTGACCATAAACTCACAAATTACAAAAACAAAATACGAGTCGAGCTGCTGGCTTTGGAACTGAAGAGCACTTTGATATATTGCCTGTTATTATCTACAGAAACTTTTTTTAATTTGTGAAGGGTTTTCCATTTAATCAAACTCCTTGATACTCAACAACATTCTTAATTTTTTTATTTTGACTTTCTCAAGAAAATTTATAAAATTTTGTTATCGGCTGTTTAAGTTTTTTTTACGAGAAGCCCTAGCTCACATCTATTGCTTTGGGCATGCTTTGTTTTGCTGTTTCCATAATAATCAACAAGGTATGTATGTAGATATAAACACTTTTTCCTACATGAGCCAAATAAGTAAAAAACGGTTGACACAAAGTGCCATGAACCATGCAGGATGGGTAAGAGAAGCAAAAGAAGGTTGTGCCAGTAAGCTTATGAGGTGAGGTTTTCGTCATAAAGCGCGACCAAGCAGCAAACCAAAAGCAACACTTGGAAATGAGTGGGGGTGCTCCAGTGTCTATGATAACCCCTAGTATTACACTTTTTCTCTTCCATTCAACTCATCTGTCAAGTGACGTTGCAGTACATGAGCGTGGCATGAGCTATTGAAACAATTTTGATGTGATTTTTATCTTTATTGTAACTCAATTTTGAATACTTTTGAAGAATGTGAAAATAAAACTTAAACAATTTAAATTTCCATAAAATTTTGTATTAATCAAATAACTAAGAGATTTAGGTATGAGAGTATGCGCTTACGACAACCACAAAAGCAACACCAAAGATTACTTAGTGCATGAAGCGGTTTTGGTTGTTGGGTGGTAAACACAAAAAGCAAAAACAAACAAAATTAAAACAATCAAAGATGCTTCCTGTCGCGTCGTACCAGCATAAATATGTATGTATGTATGTATGTAAAGTCTTCACATGAAAGCTGCGATGCATGCTGAAGCAGGTGTACATGCTAAGCAAAAGCGATAATAAAAGCAGCAAGACTAGTAGCAAACAAAAGCAACAAAAAAATCGCACCACCAAGTACAACTACACCGACTTTGAATATGTCAAACAGGCGCCTATGACAACCACAAGCCCCAAGAACCTCGCTCAAATCGTCATTGCGCGCGTCTACGTTGTTGCATACTTTAAGGCGCCGACGGCAAGTGCGCCGCTGCTACTGTTTTCGCTCTAACTACTGCTAAGATTCTTCAGCCAAATAGGGTGCTTTTTTCGCTGGACCCTTCAGTTGTGTCACCTGTGCGCCGTGATTGTGATATGTGAAGCTGTAAAAGTTGACATGTCGTTGGGTGGAGAGCTGCATGTACTTACATACACATTTTCATGTAAAATATTTGCCAGGTGCAAGCTGCGAGCCTTAACTTGTGTTTGATACCACGATAAACTTGTCGTGAAATTTCCCCCTAGGTTTGAGTACTGCCTTTTGATTTTTGATATTTTATTTTGTTAATTTTTTTTGTTGGCTGTCGCTGATTTTTATTTTTAGTTTTGTTTTGTTTCAATTTCATATCATTTTACTTTTATTTGTATACCCAGTTGTGCAAGCGATATATGATGATAATATGATAGAAGTCGTTAGTCAACCACTCAGTCTGCAAAATTTTGTACTTAGCACTGAGCTTTATAGAATGTAAAAGATCGAATAGAAGAATAATTCTTTGGGTGAACTATTTTATCGATTACTCCAAGGGATGGCTTATCCTCTTTGGGCACTGCAAATGACACCGTGTCATACATATATCAGTAAAGATATGAAGATGCTTCCATGTAGAACGTCAACTATGTTCATCTAGAAAGGACTTCTCAGGTTTCTACTTTTCCTTAGCAAATTGATAATCCAAAGATAAACGAAAAATGTAAAACTATTAATGGAACCACATTATAATCCACACACTTTTCACTCGAATTTAGACTTCCTTACTTGTTTAATAGTGTTTTTTGTTTTTATTTGTTGAATCTTGTTTCCTCTGTAATATTTTCCCCCAACAGCTCGCCGTTCACATTTGCCAGAGTTTTAAACCCTTCACTGCAGCTACAGTTGGATTAATGCGATATGCTGCAGTGATGTTCGTTGTTTGTAGTGTTGTTGTATGGTGAATGTAGGCGCGGAAGTGGCAAACAAATCAAAAAATTCAAGTGCATTTTCACTTGGTACACTTGAAGGTGCATTCACATTTCCTAGTGAGCGCATCGGAACTGTAGTGACATTCTCGGTTTCCAAAGCGTACACACACACCTTTGCAAGTAAATATTTGTGAATGTATGAGTGCAGTTATAAATGTGTGCTCTGGTAAATGGCACCGATGAAACAGTGGGCTGGGAGTTGGTTCGAGCACTCGAGGCCAAATTCTTTTGGGGTTTCAATATTTAAGATACAAACCTTGCATTACGAAATATATTTAGGCACGGTCTCGTTAACATTAGGCGGATAGTAGGAGGAGTGTCTCGTAATTTTAATTTTTCATCGTAGTGCCTAAATTTTTGTAATTCCAACAGATGTCGCTGTCATATTTCTTTTCAACACCTTACTCCGCAGAGCCCTGTTGGTATGAGGGTGGTCAAATTGGTGTGACCTTAGCGTCATCTTAGACAAATAACAGAGAAACACAAAGGCTATTTCCACCGAGACTAAACCATGTCCATGCATCCTTTTCAAGGCAAAATAAAGTTGTTCGGAGTACTTCGGATCAGAAGTTTTAGCTGAACCAATAACCAGCCAAAAGGGTAGCGCTGTCCACATATATAAACTCAATTGAAATCTATTTTATAATCAGTTTTTTCAGCAGTAGTTGGGGGACTTTGCTGCTTTTACGTCGACATGCTCAACGATGAAAGGCTTCTACTAGACCCAGAGAGAACGATGTCGAAAATCTAGAGAGCGATATTTCAGAAGCCCTACGATAAGATTTCTAGTCACATAAGTCGGACGTTGTTTTCCAAGATATACTGACGTTGCAAGCAGAATTACTACTACAAAAACAATTACAACAACACAGACATACATACATTACGTGAAGAGGTTTTCCAATGTCCAGTTGAGTTTATTAGCGACATTTTTCTTTTTACAAATCACCAAGGAAGAACAAAGTGCCGGGCGATGTTAAATGCACTTTAAAAAAATGGTCCTTAATTATTCTTAGGTGGAGAAATTATCGTTTATCATTTGCGCACTTTAAAAACTATACCAACCCAGAAAGAAATCGTGAGATTTTTCACTAAAAAGAGTGATCGGCTATTACTACCTTTTGTCTACAGTTGCATTTAATTCATGCCAGCTAGTCTCTTATGGGCATGAATTTTAATTTTGTGAAGGCTATGTTAATGAGTACAAAGAGGACACTCCTACAGTAGCCGCAAGCCCAGAGAGAGAGGGCATGTAAGACAGATGGTGCGAAATTCGGGTTAATACCGGAAAGTCTTAGTTCCGAAGCGTACTTAATTCATTCTGGCAAAGGACTGTTTATCGGTATCAGAAAAATAGGTAGCATCAGAGAGACTCTTCAGAGGTTGCGCTGAAATGAAAGTCATTAGTCCAACCAATACAAAAAAATATAAAAATTGGCATTAGTCACAAACTCCTTTGCTTCTAAACTCGGTTTCAATCTAGACTAGTCTCATTTTTTGCGTAGTAAGTTTGTATGCATGTATGCAATGTCTGCTGTGTGTATTTTTAGTTCATGCTGCAATGCATCGCATCGTTGCTGATTGCGGTGACTGCCAAACCGTTTGTGGCAACGCTGCATGGAGTGAGAGTATTGCAATAGCAGCGATTGCTATTTGTCGTTGTTTGCAACACATTTCTGTTGGCATCTTCTTGCCACACGACGTTTTTGAAATTTTGTTGTAAATTTTTATTATTTTCACTTAAGCATTGCTTTTCGTTTTGTTTCTTGTTTTGGATTTGTTTATTTTATGTTTTTTGTGTTGTTGCATTTCTTCTTTGGCGGGTTTTGCTTTTGCTGGCGTGCGTACACTGCGCTTCGTTGCACATCTAGAGAGTGAGAGCGCGCAGGTGAGCATAAGTGTGGGTAAAAACTTCTTATTGCACCAAAATAAGGTACAAAGAAAATAAAATCGGTAAACAAATGAAAGAAAAATGATAAAAAAGTAGTACAAATGCACAACAATTTGCACGTTTTGTGCAGTCAACGCAAAGAAAATTTGTGCAATGTTGCACATTTGTGCAATTTACACCAAAAAAGTGCAGTTTTTGCGGTAATTAGATTCGCTTGCATTGGCAACTCACAAAATAACAAAAATAAAAAATTGTAAGCGTTGAAACAACCAACTTTACTGCTCAAAAGGCAAGGTAGAGAAGCTGTCACTAAGCGAAATAATGAAGGTAAAGTCTGGAAAACCTCACACACTCAAATCCCTTTCACCACTGGCACTAATGAAGATTCAGAATTAGAAAACGAAATTTATTCTATTATATCTCTAGAACAGTTAATAACAGCCAAAGTTATTTTTTTTTATTTTTAGTTTAAAATTTGATATTTAATTTTTTAGCAAGTATAGGCCACTCGGCACTGACCTTTTCTAAAACTTCTGATTTCAATCATTAACGACTCTAACAAGGCGATTCTGTGCTCTTGACAAATTTGTCAATCTTGATAAATATTCACAAAAAAAATATTTTTATCAAGTGTTTTGAATTCTGCGTAAAAAAAAATTATTAAAAATTAAATTGAATATAATACAATTTAGCTTTGACGCAAAATTCAAAACACTTGATAAAAATAATTTTTTCTTTATTATTTATAAAGATTGACAAATTTATCAAGAACACAGAATTGGGCGGTAAATGTGTTCAAGCCAAGAATAATTATTTTTATAAAAATTTGGTGCACTTTTTTTTTTATTTTAATAAATTTTTAGAAGTTTTCTTAATTGCATAGTTAGAAATTATTAAAGGAAAATTTAGAGACAACCAAAATAGCAGCTAGACTCTTATTTAGGAAAATTTGAAATTAGTTTTTTATTAAACAACTACCTGAGCCCGGAAAACGCCTTTGTTTTTTTGTTATTGTATACCTAGGATCATTATGAACCTAAGATCATTGTGAGCCTCGGTTAAAAAGAAAACTATGAAAATAAACACCACTAATTTTCTCAAATCATTGTATTTCTTTAAAAAATAACGGTTATATAAAATGATTTAATTAGCCAATAATAAATCCACAGCACATAAACTATTTTTTTCTATAACAAATTATTCAATAGCCAATATGGTAATATAACACCAGCACATAAACTTTTTTTTTAATTAAAAATTATTCAAAAGTGAAAATATGCTCATTTGATTTAATTGTTTTTTCCCCAATCAAATTTGAAATAAAAATTTGTCAAATGTTAAAATATTTTGATTGAGAGGAAGAGGGGTAGTGAAAGCTTTCTTACCTCGCGGTAATACTAACCAAGGTTTATGATACAAAAGCTACAATAAATAAAAAGTTCTTAATTTTCTTGTCAAAATGATATATTATCAAAAGGATATATTATACTTTTATACGCTACGACATCCGTCAGCGTAACAAACCACTACCTGTTAAAACCTTAGTCAACACCTTTCTTTTGGTATCCATATTGTCCAAACCCTTTCTAGGGTCACACATTTTGGTCGATATCTAGGAAAGGGGGTCCCATATTGGACTTTGAACCACTTCCTATTAAAACCCTCAACAACACCTTTCATTTGGTACCATGTTGTGCAAACACTTTTTAGAGTCACGCCTGGTCCACATTTTGGTCGATATCTTCCTGTTAAAACCCTCATTAACACCTTTCATCTGGTACCCATATTGTCTAAACACCTTCTAGGGTCATTTGTCATTTTTGTAGACTTTATCAGCTTAAGACCAGTACGAATATATCAGCCTAATATGTATTTAATTTTCTATCAATGAGGAAGGGCTTCATCAACTGAGAAGCGGGTTTAAAAGATATGTGGAAATAGGCTGACCCTCCATCCACCCGTCGAGTTGCAAATAATTATTATTCAATTATTATTTTTAATTTATTTATTTCTCACTTCCTCGGCTTCCAGCTTATGTTGTTGTTGTTGTTGGTTTAGCAACAAAATCACTCCCCGTAGGATTTCCAGTTTATAAATTCGGTGAGCACCCAGGTGGACTACACCATTCAGTCAAGCTACAATTTTTTGATATGTCTGCCGTACTACACTGATAAAAAAATAGCAATATCTCTCCTCGATGCCTCGTAGAAAGGGCGCACAGTAAGCACCGCGATAAGAAGTTTCTCACGATACAGACAACTGACACAGCCACACGCTTCCCACAACTTCTTCTTCGACCTAGCTCAGATTGATAGCATATTTTCGGGTACCAGCTGGAGAAGTAATCCATTCACCTATATAGCTGTTTGATTAACCGTTTTAACGGTTGACTTTCCAAAAGATTGCAAATAGTTGTTTTCTTGGCTACAAATATAGAATGTAGGCGCTTTGTCTTAATTCTTTGGATTATGCCACTGTCTGCTGAGAGCTGGAGCACTGTCCGCTTTGCGTAGAGACCGATACATTTTTCGTAAAACCTTCCCCTTCAATTCCCATTCTTCTGCTCCATGAAAAACTAATAGACATGCCTATTAAGAGAAAAGAAGGCTTACTTGGGTTTAAAGTGATTGACATTCTCCCTGATGGAATAGAGGTAATAACTTAGTTTCCGTCCTAACTCGACCTAAGCTGTTATAACTTTGCCAAAGATTTCAGTTCTAAAATTTTTTCGTGACCACAAAGAATTTGTACACAGTGGCATATTGAAATATTCCTTCACACGACATTGTTGTCTCGTTTGCCTTTTGCTACACAGAGCATTAGCATTCTTGGCCACAAGTACTCGTTCGACGTACGCAGTGACGCAGGAAACATTAGGCGGCAATAAAACGGAACATTACATTAAATGCATATAAGTGTATGTGTATGTATATGTGTATGTGTATGTGTTTTTGCTCCTCACATGCCTGTACGTCAAGTATGTGTTTCAATTGTGAGCAAAGCCTAGCTCACCCTCGACTTTCGGGCTTGAATATGTACATATATTTGTACAAGACGAGCCAGCAAAAAAAAAGTCCTTAAGTCGTTCGCTTTTTGTCTTTTAGATTTTTATGTTACATAAATAAAAATATTGTCGTCTACAATTTTCATTTCCCTAAGAGTCACATTATATTTTGGCATATTTTCTTACAAAGTGTTTTGCTTGTGCTCTAGGATTTAAGCAAAAAAAACCCCAACCGCAAAGAGATTCACATGTGATATGTATGCGTTAAATGAAGACTATAAAATGCCGACCCTTTTGTTTCATCTTTGATTTGTTGTCGTCTAGCATTTTATGAACTCTATATGAGGAGGTCCATAACAAAACGCAATAATTCCACCAAAACAATTTTTTGGAAAAACGAAAAAAACTAATTTAAAAATAAAATTAATTTAATTGGATACATATGGAAATGTTTCATTTTGGTCTGAACTAATATTTTTGGCGTTGAATAACAGTAAAATTATTGACCTTTGGTATGTTTTATAGCAATGGTTACATAGGATTTAATGCGTAGAATTGGATTTAGTTAAAAAACCAAAATATTTGAAAAGTGGAATTGTTGCGTTTTGTTATGGACCTCCTCATATTTTTATGTATGAACTGGATTCAGACCTTACTTTTGGCATACGTGCATATCTTTCAAAACGTTACTGCGTGTATTTTAAGATATGGAACGTTCCACGTCGAATGGAACTTAGTTATCAAAAGAACCCTAAATGCGTGCCAAACGCTTAAGAGCAAACTTCTTTAACAAACATCTATAAAGGTAAATTCGTACATCCCACTAAGGATTCAATAAGCAAAGAAAGTTGAGATGGAGATTTTTAGTTTTTCCCATGGAATTCTCATCGGTAGTCTACTGCTTTCAAATACGTCCTCATTAGTTATTAATTTATACTAAATTTATCAAAGCATAGAAATCATCAATATCTGCGAATAGCAGAATATTTCAAAAAAAAAAAAAAAAAACCGTCAAAATTCGTTTCATGCAAGTTTTTCATGCACGAACATGAAAAAAGCCTCAATACAATTTTATTATACATATGTATGTACTTCTTTCTTTTGTTGGCACCAATACTCACAGCCCTAGCGTAAATCATTTTCGATATCAAGAGATGCATATCATTGTCAATAGGTAATTTTTAAAAGCTTATCTGATCGTCTAGTTGAAAATTTCACTCTTGAGTGCTGTAATTTATGTTTCAAGTTATTCACTAACTATCAACTCATCGTTTAGATAGCAGTATATCTTTCGCAAAAAAAAAAAAACAGAATGGATCGTCGCACACTGGGGTGTTTTCGTAATAACTTGCTGTAAAATTTTAAATGTATCACCAATTTTAAATATATCTTTTGTATATTGGAAAGATAATATTTAACACACGAAACACATAGTTCCGACATGACCAAATTCCGATAATTGATAATCCCGAAATGACAAAATCCCGACAACTGTCCCAAACCGTTTTTTTTGTTAATTCATACATATGTTCTATTTTAAAATATAATAAATTTGTCTGGATTTCGTCTTGTTAGGATTTTGTTATGCCTGATTAATGTCGTGGCGGGATCTCTAAAAATTGTCGGGATTATGTCATGTCGGGATTTTGAAAGTTAGGATTATGAGGTGCTCCCTTGGGGGCATGAGTACGTTATTATACCTACAGGCGTTCCAAGCCGACTTTATTACCTTCCATTTTTTGAAGATCATAAACAAATAAAGAAAAACACATTTTTCCACTTTCTTGCCGCCTTACATTAAAAAACTATCCCTGAGATACTCACAAAATTGTCCCGAAACTAAACCGAACTATCCCGAAAATGGCCAAGAAAACAATCATAATATTACGCAACAGCAATCCCAAATACCCCAAAAGGACCAGAAATGGCAGTGTAAAAAATTCCGAATTGATGAATAAGTTCGGAGATAATCCCTAAAAAGTTCCGAAAACCATCCCGAAAGTAGACGAACTGCAGCAAAAGGACCTTCAAATTTCAATCTCAGTAAACAGTTTGTATTGTCGAGAAGAAGGAAATGATAAAACAAGCCCAAACATTTTTCGAATAAGAGACAAGTTGTTGGTAACTTTTAGGGGGTTCTTTAAGTTAAAAATGTGTAGACATCTGGCTCAAGGGGGGTGCGAATTACTTTCATGGCTCGCTATATTACACTTATTCATTTTTGAGTCTAGTATTTTCAAAATACCCCAGAGTTCGCCGCAGCTAAGGATGCGCCATGCTCATTCACGTGCACATACATACATACACACATCCATGCAGACATATGTAATTGTTGAATGTGGTGGAAAAAACATAGTTGGCGCCATTCACAACATATTTTAACAGCCCAATATACACAAGCACTATTTGAGCCAAAGAGAATTGTTTTATTGCAATTTGACAGAAGAAACAAGTAATTTCGCATTTACGAGCAAACTTGCCGAGGGTGGATTTGTTGAAGAACAAGAACAAAAACAAAAAAAAAAACGAGTACAATCAAAGCAAATATTTGTATGACTTTTAACGTGTGGATGCGACATTAAAGAAACACTAAACTGAATGGAGTGGCGTAATGTGAATATGCAGTGAGACGCTGTAACCATTTTTTTTTATTTCACAGAATTAATGTGTAATCGTATGTCATGAGGCAATGTTTGCAGCGTAGCAAATGCTGAATCGTTTCCTGCCAATATTTTACACACATATGTACATACATATACATAAGTCGTCAGAAATATATCGCATTCAATAGTCTTTATAAGTAAGTATAAGCATTTTTGTGAAGGTTCATTTAAAGTTTTGCCAAAAGTTCATCATGTAACAAATTGCCTGCGAAATGCCCTGTTAATTGCTGTGATTACGTATACGCCCCCCACCACATCACATCACGTCACATCACACGTACATGCATAACATCATATGTTACTTTCACTTACATACGAAATAGCATGTATTGTATGTACTATGTATGTATGTATATGTATGTGTATATGGATAGATGTCTTCAAGCAAATAAAACGACATATTTTTATTAGTTGCTTTACACTAATTAAATATGTAGTGGTAAGAATTTATGCAACGGAGCTCGTATGGCAAAACCAGCGCACTGTGGGGTATTTTGGAAAAAGTTGTATCGAAATAAATTTCTTCAACAATGGTAGGAGTTAGAGCTATCAAATAAGAGTTGCATAGGTTAAGGTGGCCGCCTCTCAGCGGTGTCGAGAGGCGCACTTAGGCCGACTGGCCCATTGTGATAAATGCCCCAGTAAAATTCAACAAAAATATGTTTTCTTAAATTTTATAATTCGAACTAGCATACAAGTGTTATTAAAAATGAGGAAAATCGTAAAATATAAAAAAAATTTGGAACTTCAAATTTTGCACACACTTTTTATAATTCGCAATCAGCTTATGAAATATTCTGAAGATATAGTTTATGACTGCATAACCCAAAGGGGGGTTGAGGAGGCCATTCCGCGCTTCTACCTTAGAGCCCCCAGGTGCATTGCACCCTCCCAGTTCTATATAGAACAAATAAATAAAATAAAATAATAATTTTCTAAAGATCGTTCCCAGTAAAATGTGCTCCGCACACCCCCAATCTACTCATAAATAAATAAATACTTTAAAAATCTACAAATTAAAATATAAAAAAAACTACTCGCCCCCTTAAAGCTTAAACAAATTCGAACTTCGAAAAATTGAGAAATACATATTTTTTTGTTGTTGTTGGGAAGTATATGAACAAGTTTCCGAAAGAAAATCAAACTTCCAAAAAAGTGGCCATCTTCACATTAGAAATATTCCATTTGATGCAATCTGAATGATCGAAAATTTTCTAGAACAAGTTTGTTTTTCTACCGTTACTAAAAAATTTAATTTTCAGCAAACATTTTCCAAAATGCCTCATAGTGCGTTAGAAGGTGTATGTGAAGCAAAAAGGCATTTAGCCAAGTCGCAGTGACATACTATAAATTTGGAAAAGCCGGTTCTTTTCTCCCGAATTGTATGTATTTCTGTAAATGCCACACACCACTGTTGCCTTTCTTAATTTAGTAACATTTCATGAATTTCTTATTTTTTTCCATTTTCTTACTTTTGTTTCGCTGCAATAAATTAGATGGCATAAATCATTTGTTGCGAAGCGCATGACAAAGCTAAATACGCCTTTTGACCTTTTGTGTCTTTGTTAGATCGACCCCTTTGTATTTATTATGCTGGGCGTTGTAGCGCCACCTAAGCATAAGAAATTATTTATTTAGTTGCAGCAAAGGAGGTTGAAAAGAAAAGTAGATCGAGACACGCATGAAGGCAAAATGCGCAGTACTGAGTGTGCTTGGGTTGTTGGTTTCGCATTGACGAATCGCTCAAATTACGTAGTTAGCAATTTTTGAAACTGGCGATTATCACATCATTGTCTAAAAGCCGTCGACACGTTTTAAATGATTTTTTTTTTTACAAACTGTTTAAGTTGCAGGTTTCTATAAAGAATAGGATTTTGAACTTTAACCTGGTTGTTAGGTTTTCATTAATTTGTTAATATACCTATTATGCTGGAATACTTAAAAAGCAGTTCCGATGAAGAATAAAATTGCTAAAGTCTTGGATGGGAGCTCTCTTTTGTGGTGACGACGTCGTTAACCGTGTTAAGGACTATGTTTTTGGGCTTTATGCCTGAAACCTTAAAGGCAGTTTAACGTTGTCCAATTGGAAGATGAAAAATTAAGGAAAAAAGGTAATCCAAATGTATGAAAATATCCTTTTCTTATTTTACTAAGGATTTCGCATACATATATCTTTAACCCTAACCAATATATGCTTCATGATCATATTTGGTATAAATTCGGCCAGCCATTCCCCGAGCTGAACTTAATTGCGACCTTCACATATCTGCTTCCATTTATGTTCCACATTGAAGAACGTACGCGTTCTAAGATGCAGTTCAAAATGTAGTCCATTAGTCCAGATGACTTCATAACCACTTAACACCGGTATTATCAGCTTGAGTTGAACGAAAGCTTGCCGAGAGTTGCAGCGCTGCTCTTCAATTCCATCTAACGTACGAGAAGATTAAAGCAAGTTCTTACTAGATTATTAGGAGGGGATACGCTCTCGCCTGGATCATTTGCTGAAACATTTGCCTGGTATGAGCTGACTAGACAAGGAGTAAAGCCCATTTCGTTGAATAAAAGATGACAAGGGTACAATGATCATATAGAAGTATTAGTGAGAAAAAGGTCTGTTAAGGTGTTTACTTTTCGACCACTTTTAGAATCTTAGAAGATATAGTGAATTGTGTTACTAACTTAATGCAGAGGTATTCCAATAAAACTTTGTGAGATAAAGGGCAAAGCTTCTACTTGTGGGAAGAAATCAAGTGGATGCTGACTTTTAATCTGCCGGTGGTTCTAGTAGGCACCCAAGACTTCTCAGAAGGGTTGACTGTTGTACTTTTGTTACGAGTTTCCTAAAATCACCTACGCGATTCACGGGTTATTAATAGAGATATTCTCTTTAGCAAAAATTAAACAATTATTTGTACTTCTTATATTCTGACGTTTTATATTTCTTGACTTCGGTCAAGGTCTTTCTTATACATATGTAAGTACATTGGGGTGCTCCTTAAAAATAAAATAATTTTTTTTTTCATGCTGATTCCCACATTCAGTAATACCATGGTCAATGATTTCATGTACACGGCTAAAAAAATTAGCCAGAATTTAAAACTTTTTGGGGTACAAATTTGGTTTAGAATTAAATTTACGCCGCCTTTGTTTAAATTTTAAACCGAAAATGTTTTCAAAATTTATGTTTTTAAAACTAAAACGCAAAAAATTGAGAATTTTTGTAGGTAATTGAAAGTTTTGGAATTTAATACAAAAAGTTTTAAAAATAGTATAAACCAATGAATAGTTTAAAATTTAGGCTAAAACTTTTAGACGTATTGGTCCCTATTGGCCAGGGTGGTGATGTGTCGCATAGAAATTAACACACCATAGCCTTCTTCGACATAAACCAAAATTTATAACCATAAGCTATCTATGACTGCGATATTACCGATTGAGGGCATGAACGTAAAAAAATTCGTAATTTTATTTTTTTTGACCCACCCTAATGCACTTTATGCTGTGAATAAAACATTTGTACCTCCTTGTAACTGTCTGTGATCCCAAAAAAAGGTTATGTATGATATATTTGGCTATAGTACTATCCATGTTTAAAAATATTTTAATAAATTTAAGTACCACCCCAATGTACATTTATATATACTAATATCTTGCTGTCAGTTTGTGTGCGCTGTGTTTGTGCTTAATTAAAAATTAAACCTGCTTCAGTAATTAAATGTATTCAAATGCTTGTTCTTCTTCACAATGATTTGTTTCTTAAGTTCTTTTTATTTGTCTTTCTTTGCTGTTCTTCAAATTCAACCTCACTCACTTGCTCATTCATGGCCTTAAATACTTATCAGCTCATTTCCCCCTTTCATATTATTTATTCTACGCTTGTAACAATGACAACTTAAAGTTGCCAATTAAAAGTGTAATCAACGAAAGATTTCGTTCTTTTTTTTTTGTCAATTTTGTAATAGCTCCTGATGAGCTGATGAAAGCATAACAAAAACGTTAACACACATACATGCACATACACACCTATACTTTCCGTTCACGGCTTATCGTTTTTATGTGGCCTTCACCGCGTATTTTAGGTAGATTTGAGATTTTGTTTTATCTTTCAGCTAGTCGCCTCTATTTTAGCCAATTATGCTGTTTGTTCAGTATAGTTACAAGTGATTAGGGTGGTATTTGTGGCGGGCTTATACTTTTCGTGACAATTTTTTTGTGTGTGGAACATTTTGTAACGAAAAAGATGTTGTAAGTAGTAGCACGTTTCAATGGATTTCCAAATATTTTACTTCTTTGTATTTGCTTAAAAACTTTTGCTAAGTTTAATTAACTCTTGTTCACAATCATTGAGTTGCCTACACGTCTGACACATTTTCTACTAGAAATTTAAGTTAGCCAAGGAAGTTATAAACATTTGTAGACAACTGAAATGTTTGGTTTTTCAAAGGCAGCAAGTCTCAAGATTCTTAAAAATATCGTTGATTTTTGGTTATTGCTTCCATATGACAGGCTTGAAATGCCAAACATTTTGTGAGAAACTTTTCGTAGGCTAAACATAATTTTAGAAAAGTGGGCGGTGCCACTGCCCATCTTGCATAAAATTACAGCTCGCCATAACTTTTTATGTCATTAGGCTACATTAATGACATACATATGTATTATATATACATGGCATTTAATCAATTTTTACAATATTTTACAAGGTAGGTGGTGACACGCCCCCATATTTTAATGTGTTGTTTTCTCTTATTGACGTTCAAATTGCATCACCAATATTTATGATACTTTCACAGTGGGTTGTTAATAGCTGAAATTTTATATTTTGTTCATTCAATTGTGGGAGGTGCCATGCCCATTTTGGAACTTAAAAAAAACCTGGATAATATCATCAGGTGATTGCAAGTACCAAATTTTGGCATCAATGAAATAGATATTGCATATTCCGGTTTCCTACCTCTCGTTTAGAAAACTTTAGTAAAAAAAATGGGCGTGGTCGTCAGCCAATTTTTCTTATTTTCTTTGGGCCTACTCTAAATGTCCACAGCATATGTACCTTATATTGATTTTCGTAATTCTATCTTAAACCACTCTGAAGTTATTAGGGCTCGTATTGGAAAATTGCTTGAGTCATAAGTAGGCGGTGTCACGCCCATTTTTCAGCATTTTGAAAAAATAAAAGAATAACAACGCTGATGTAAGTACAAAATCATATCATTATAACTGTATCAGCTAGTTGGATATGGAGGATTTAATATTTCTACCTCCTTTGCATATAACTTTTAAGGAAAAGTAGGCGTGGCATAAACATGTATCACAACAATAGTATGCCTCCTACCAAATTTAGTTTTTCTAATGTAAACGGTTCTGAAATTATTAGCAGTCGAAATTTGATTTTTTTTTTATTAATACGTGGGCGGTACCACGCCCCTTTTCCACACTAGTTCTCTCCACGACACAATTACGTCTTTCCGATCAAACATTTTTGAAAGTCTTGCATGAGGGATTGACAAATGAAATTAGATTATAAATATTTTTAGGCAATGCACTGCTCTATTTCAAATAGCTTTGCAAACCTTCGTTGAGGAAAAGGTAGTTACGCAAACGACTTCTGTGCACCTCCTACTCTCAAGCGTTTGCGGTCGGATCAGATGTAATATTCACACTTGTTTACGTTTACACACTCATGCCCAGTTACAAACAAGAACTATCTTGTACTTTGCAAATATCATTTGTTTACAATGTTACAAGTGTCCAGAATATCTATGAGCTATCAACACTTCAATGGTCAAGTGGTGGCAAACAACGTTTTGCTAACCACTCATGGTAGACATTGACAGCACATCAGGGGAGTGAGACGCTTCGCAGATATGTATGTATGTATGATTGTCACAACTATCGAGCAGTAAACATATGTATGTATGTACGTGGTACGTGCTACCAATCAACCAAACATGCAACCAACGTACCAGCACATCCCAAAGTGTCACACCAAGCGATAACAATAATTTCACATCTGTTTGTAGTACTAAACGTGTGAGCGCATTAAACATCCAAAGCAGTGAAGCGCCAAAGCTCCAAAAGCACCAAAGCACCAAACCACCAATGCATTCGTAGTGTTTTAGTGTTGTTGCCTCGAAATTCACTCAAGTGCATGACATTGTTCTCCTTGTGGTTGCAAGTAAGACTGCAACAGTTTGTAGATATCTACATACTTGTTGCAGTTGTTGTTGCTATTATAAAAGTTGCTTATGGTTTTGTCATTGTCATGCGTGTCTCCATGCTATGCGCCCCAATTCAGGTGTGGGTCACTTGTAACATTTGGTTAGTCATTCGCACCTAGCTTAATAGCGCGCCTAGCACGCACAGCTAAATTCACACACACACATACATGTTGTTTAAGCAACCGCAACAACAACTCTGCTAGATAATTAGTGTCGCTTGCCACCAATTGTCTGTGCAATTTTAGTGTGTGAATGCATTTTACTAAGCACTAGCCTACTCCACATACACTCGCACACACGCATACCGGCAAAACATTTACTAAGTATGCAAGCGAAATTATGCTTGACTCGAATCATAAATGCAATTGTCGCCTGAGCATCAGTTGTCAACATGACATTGACAATTGTGGTTTAGCATTGGTGCTTTGTGATAACTGCTTGATCGTTGCGGTCTTACTCAATGTCGTTCTACAACCAAATTTGTTATTGACGAGCTATCAGTGGCGCATGTGTGTTTATTTATGTTAAGTAGATAAACGAATTGGCAAAAATTAAAAATTAAAAAATTTCGTTTAGTTTTGTAGAACAAATTTCTTCAGCATATTCATAAAATAAAAAGGAATTTTTAGGCTGGAATAATACTGGCAACTTGAAACAACTACAAATAAAATATAAATGCGGCAAACGCAATCGATGAAAGTAGAAACGAGAGGAGAATGCTTGGAAAGCGAGTGAAGCTAATAAAAGTGAGCACAAGTGGTAAAAGTCGTTCCAAGCTAATGATGGAAGCAATAAAAATCGATAGCTACTCCTCAAAATGAAAAAAAAAATATTTAAACAATAAGCAAAATGTTATCCTTCACTGAACACAAAAAATTTAATAAAAGTAAGCTAACTACAGCAAATAAGTCTGAGAAACTGATTGTAGCTTAAGCAATTCTGTTAAAACATTAAAAGTTGATACAAGGTAGTGCTGGAAAAAAACGGATTCAACCTGTAAAAATTCATAAGAACTTACTTACATATGTACGAATGAAAAAAAAAACATTACACAAAAATAGGAAATAGGCGATAGAAACTATTTAAAGCATGTCAATTATCGATAAAAATCTCTAACAGCTAAGTAAACGTGAAACTTGGAAAACCTGTAAAATTCAATCAACGTGAAAAAAGCATGTGTTGAATTAAACCCATAAAGTGTTAGGAAAAATCGATACAAAACGATAATTTTTAGCTAAAGTGGAACAAAATCGTGTAATAAAAGAAAATATCACACAAAAATCATTTATCAATACAAATTGAAGAAACTTGAACAGAAATAATAACATTCAAAAATTTATGTAAAATTAATATCAAAATAACTTAAAATAAAAATAAGTTGAATTAAGCTCAAAAGCGAAAATAAACTATCGATAAAAATTTATTCGTTTTTACTAAAAATGTGAAAACCGCATGAAAAAGTTTTGCTGGAATGAGAGATATATGTATATTGGTCGAATAGTCGATATGAACTATAGATAACAGCCACCATTAAAAATTACTGACAATTTTTTTAAATTAATTTTTTAATTATTAAAAAATTACTGACAAAATTACAGACGCCTGGTCAACGAGAATCCGCCCCCCAGGAGCATAAGGAGCCATCTACGCAAACACTTCGATGAGATCCGGCACCTGTTTTTCACGCCGTTTGATACTAAGGTGCACCGGCAGGCCCTCACCCTCATCCATACGAATTCGGTAAACTCCTTTGCCGGCTCTGTCCTGGCGAACGCCGTTCTTCAGGCAACAACGCCACCCGTTGCCGAAGAGGAGCGCGAGTTGCCTAGGGAGACTAGGGTGATGCTGGCTCAACTCCGGTCTGGATATTGTAATAGGTTAAACTCTTACCTATCCAGACTGAACCCCGACTTGCCTAATGTTTGTCCGGCATGCGGCTTGTCCCCCCATAATACAAATCATCTTTTTGTCTGCTCAACCGAGCCTACTCTTCTAACACCCATATCCCTCTGGTCCACCCCTGTCGAAGCCGCTAGGTTTCTAGGACTTCCGTTAGAAGCGTTGATGACAATACTGGGTAAGATACTGACTACCTAGGTATAGCTAAGTAGCGCTACAACAACAACAACAGACAAAATTACATAATCGGCAAATCAACTATCGATACAATTTTATCTGTTATGCTAATAACGATTGAACAAAATTTACCAAAACGGAAAATATCTGTGGTCATAAGCAATAACAGCCTAAGTCGACTTAAGAAATTAGACCAGTTGAAATTTTTGCTGGCGATTTTTAATAGCAACATCGAGACATTTTTCAAGACTTTCATTGGTCTTTTATTATTTTGTTTATAAACAATTAAATCCAATATGTTTGCTAAGTTATAAATCAGTCTAATTTCTTAAGCCAAGTTAGGTTGTTGTCGCTTATGACCACAGATATATGAATATTACGTTGCTAATTACACTAACTCTCATAGGAAGGGGGTTCCAGAGGCGACGCTAAGAGGTAAGAAGTTCGATTAATTAAGTAAATGGAATTTCTCACAGAGAAATCTAGGTTCTCCTGTGTATAATTTTGTGCATGAGAAGGAGAGTTCTAATCTTCAAAATATTCAATATAATAAAATATTAAATACGCTTTCGCTACGAGAAGGAGAATTTTAAATGGTACGAAGTATTGGGTTGACCAGAGTGTCCCATATACACTTCGATCGTACTAAAAATATGGTCGTTCCACGTAAGTGAGCTGTTGAAAACTACGCCGAGACTTTTCGCTAACACTAACACACTCAATGGGACAACCAATATAGAGCTGTACATCATCAGCATAGACATGGACGCTGGAGTATTTTAGAACATAAATAGTATACAAGGAGAGGTCCTAGTATTGAGCCCTGTGGGACGCCTCTCACCAATGATAATTCATCTGACAGACGATTGTCAATACTAACTGCTTGAGCTCCTCCACTCAAGGTAAGAAGTTAAACATTGATCAGAGTTTATGACATAAGATGATATAGGAAACCTTGTCAAAGGCCTTGGAGTCATCCAGTAGTATATTGAAAGAAAAAACAGTTCGTCAATCCCCGGTGGGGCAGACCACTTAATTAGTTCTAAGGCCTGAAGTATTTACATACAGTACAGATTTCAGAGTTATGAAAAGTAGTATGAGTATAACATAAGAAACCAATGTAGTTTTTTCTTTTGCAGAGTCTAATGTATGTAAATATATACTTATGTTATGTTTTGGAACAGTGAAAACATTGAGTATATTTGAAACAAAAAATTGCTATGAGATCGCAAGCGGCTTAAACGAAGTCAACATTTGAACTAACGGAATATAAATTCAAACACAATGGCTCAACTACATATAAATTTCCCATCGAATCACGCGCCGACATACAATGATAAACCAATGCATCCATTGTTGGCAGCTATTAATGGAAATATGGACCAATATGCGTAAGAGCGAGCATATTTGTTTGTAGTACAACAACAACAAAAAACACTATTTTATTCTTGTTTTCTCTTTTATTTTCATAAAACCACAGGAATATTGAGAACAGCGCAAGATACCACAACCATCTGATGTCCCCTATGCAACCATTGGAGGACGATGACATTCCGATGCAAAGAGCGTATCCTAGCAATGGAGGAGTGGCAACTGGTTGGGGTGGTGACCCCACCGGCACAGGCGGCGGCGGCGGCACCGGCCACTCGGGTTATGGGTAAGAAATGCGTTATAAATTCTGAGGCCCACAAGCCACACACATTTTTGCAGCAAGAATTAATTGTTAATTAAAATTTTGTTTCCTTTTCTGCTATTTCACGCAATTTAACTTGACATTCGGACTACATTTGGGACAGCTACGAGCAACCTTCTTCCGGCACTGGTGGTGGTGTTTATGCTGGAGGCGGTGGCGCTTATGCTGGAGGTGGTGGCGGCGGCGGCTACGACTATCATCCAGCCGCACCGCTGCATGTCCCTACCGGTGGCTCATATGCACCGTATGCAACAGCGGGAAGTGGTTATGGTGCACCAGTACCACCACCCAAATATCATCCCCCTCATCCACATCCGCCACCTGCATATCCCAGCAAAGGAAATGTGAAAAAGAAGAAGTATAGCAAGAAGGACAGCAACGCCTCTGCCATGAATGCGCTCACTTTGTTGGCATTTTTCTTCTTTGTAAATTTATTACAAACTTGCCTCAAGGACAATATGGAAGCTATGAATCCCACGGTGATGGTGATGACTAAGAATATGGTACGCAATCGCAATAGCAAATTGGCCGAAATGAATTCACGCGAGCACAGCACTTCGCCGGCGTCAACTTTCACATCGGGCGCTAATATTGTGGTGCAACCGGGGAGTGTGTTATCGGCAGCAGCTGGCGCAGCGAGTGGTGCAATTGGTGCAGCAGCGCCGGTGGGTGGCAGTGTGGTTTTGCAAACATCACCCTACAGCGATGGTGGTGGTGGTGGTGGTGGTGGTGGTGGTGGTGTTGCTGTGGCTAATACAGTTAATGTTGGTAATAATCACGCTGCTATACCAAATGTGATTAGCAACAACAACAACAATCCGCAACAGTACAATAATAATTACAATAACAATAATCAAGCTTTGTCTCCGCATGAGCCACAATACAGTTATGGTACGATTCAACAACAATACAACAATGTGCCCATTCCCGGCAGCCAACACAATCTAAATATGCACAACAACAACAACAACCCTTATGCCGTTAATCCGCATTTTGGTCAAGTGCCCTTACCTGCCACACCCACGCCAGCATCAAATCACAATTCACGCCCAATCTTTCACGACTCTGCTGCATTTCCATATTCAAATCAAACATTAATTTCCCCAACAATTGCAACTCTGGGTCAACAGTACTACCAAGAGCATCAGCAACAGCATCAGCAACAACAAAATGCATATACGCCTACACATTTTGATCAAGAGCCACAAATTCATCGACCACCGCACAAAGCACAAATACAACAGCAACAACAACAACATTCATATGAAGCAAATCAATTTCAACAACAACAACAAGATGGTCAACATGATCATCAAAGCCACATGCAGCAACATCCGCCACACCCCTTCCAACCCGATCACAATGATCATTACGAGGACGAGCATGAGCATCCATCAGCACAAGATCATTTTCAGCACCATTATCTTATAGAACATCAAACGCATCAGCAGCCTCATAACCCTTTTGAGCATCGTCCAAAGCGTCCGAATGACGGTGATAGCTTGTCTTCAAACCCTTGGTCCCATAGACCCGGTTACGCTTTATCTCTAAATGCAAATAAGCGTGGCTCACACCACTCTCCTCACTCTACGTACACTTGGTCCTCCGGTTCAGTGCCTTCGCGTGTGAGTGGCAACAACAATTTTAATGATAAAGATGATGAGGATAGCGAAGATGACGATCGTTATGGCGATACATTTTACACACGTTCCAATAGAAGATCATATATAGATAAGCTTTAACTAACCATAACAATTCCACATTCCATTGTTCGCACAACCTTGTTTTCAAATACCTCATAGCCGGCTTATTACACATTGCCGGCGTCCAGGCTACTTTACTATACAGCAGGTTGGGTATGATAAGTGACTTTGGAGTGTAAGCCAGAGACCTGGTAATAGGAGGGAGGAAAGAAAAAATAATAGGAAGAAAAATTAAAGAGAGATGAATATGGTAGGAAACATGAGACCAAACGAGATATGAGGAATGACGGCCGTAGAATTGCCGTTTCCCCTACTTCTTTACATAAATTTCTTCTAGACTTTCCGTTTTCTAAAATTAAATAAATTAAATTGATTTATGATGTAAGTACCAAGTTTATTTCATAGCCGCCCATCTCCACAACTTGGAACACAAAAGCAAAAGAATACAAATTTAAGCCTGATAGATGATCAAAGCCTTATTAATTTCGAGCTTATACGTAGTTAGGAAAAATCAAAAAGGCGAACATTACAAAACCTAAAAAAAACACCCAAAATTGTCATATTACGATGAGTATATTGCTTGAGCGAAAATCTATTTTAGTGCCATTGGCGACATTAACAAGGATTAGCATGTGGACTAGTGCATGAATAGAGCTGCATTCACGTTTGTGAAATCAGTGCGAGACGAATGGGGTGAAAAAGTAATTGCAGTAATCCTAATAGCAAACGCTAACATGGCCAGAAGGATTGGCACTTGAAAGAGCAGGAAGCCATGCAGCAACGACAACAACAACAAAGGCCAATGCACTTATGCAGATGCAAAAGCTGTGCGTGTCAGCAGCACAAAGGCATTTGCCCCAAAAATTGATGGACAAAAATGATTGAAAAAAAGAAGAAGAAAATGTAAAAAAAAAAATTTGCAATAAAAATTAGCACAAAATAACCCTAAAGAAGACGAGCTGCGAAGGTAAGGGGCAATGACAAAATATCTGCATATACAGAAAATATTAACGCTTGAGAGCACGTTCACAAGCAAGTATCTACTATCTGTTGAAGGGTTGTATGTATGAGTGTGACGTTGTTGGTTAAGAATACTGAGCAGTAGCATGAGTTTCAACTTTACTCACTACACATTTGCCGAAAAAAAGGAATTTTATATTATCCTTTGAGTGGAATATTGTCAGGCGAAAATTTCATTTACTCACCACCTCTACAGCCTTTATCTTTACATAAGTATATATGTTTGTATGTGTAGATACATTAGGGTGATCAGGCGAAAACAATATGTGTTTCTTGAGTGTTTGGTAAATTTATTAATGCTAAACAACTTTTTCTTTGCTTGCTCATCTGATAGTGAGTATCGATTATTATACTAGATACTATAGCTTGTATCAGTGAGTTTCACCTGACATAACCTAAATAATTCCAGAGATATGGACTATGTAAAACTTCATTGGTATGGAAGGTGCCACGCCCCCTTTTTCGCTATCCCCAGTTTTCTTTGGAGGTGTTAAGGCTTACTCTCATATCACCCCTCATCAAATTTCTGTGGTCTAACTCAAACACTTCCAGAGATATATACTATTTAAAACTTCAATCTTATGGGAGGTGCCACCGCCCCTTTTTCGTTGTCTCTAGTTTTCATGCAGTTGTTAAGGGTAACACTCATTTAACCACTAACCAAATTTCAATGGTTTAAAATAAATACTTCCGGAGACACGGACTATGAAGTTCCATTTGTATGGGAGGTGCCATGCCCCCTATATACACATATCAAAATATTTCTTAGTCTACGAGCATCCCTGAAATATATGCGTGTGCCAAATTTGGCTATCCCGCTTCTTCTAATAAATCTTCATATAGGTAGGTGATAAACCAGCCAGCTGCCTAACCAAAGATCACCTTGAGTCATCTCTGTAACAATCTTATATCGAATCGTTTATAGTCGACACCATTGCTTCTTCAATTAATACATCGTATATGGCTCATTATTACAATTTTTGGTAATCAAATTCGCATCAGCTAAGAGTTTCATATATCCATGCATCTAGCGCTTGTTAAATGCTTCCTAATCTACATAAACCATCTGCACCCTTAGAGCGAGGATGCCTATAAACAAATACATTAGAGACAGAAGGACGTTATATTCTTTAGCTCCGGGCCGGCTATTTTGAGAGTCGTTTTAGGATCCCTCAAATTATCAAAAATGCATTCTATGGGAGGTCCTTTGTTTGTAGTCATAGGAAGCTTTCCAGGTTTAGGTAGGGGGAATTCGGTCTGACAATACTAAAGAAGAAAAGGCAAAGGACAAATGATAAGTTCCTGACACTTGGGCAACAAAGCCTCTAAATGGGTAAACGTTATTATTTTTAACGCATTTTTTAAAGCCCTAATAAAAGCCAAATAACTATTAGCCTAAAAAAACCTTCACATTTCGTCCTGGTCACTCTAATGTACATATATGTACATACTTAACTCCTTCTCGAATTTTATTCTTCGTTGGCATCTTTATTGATTATTGATGATGATGGCCCAAGTGCTGTTAGTTGTGTGCAGTGTGTGCAAAGGCACTAACACCAATGACTCAGCAGCACCCATATCTCAGAGGCACGTACGTACATACATACATACATACATACATACGTAAGTCGGCGAAAAAGCTTTGCCAAGGCGCTCAATATAAATTATATTTATTTTTCATCCTTTAATTGCAAATGAGGTGTTGACAGTTGACATGCAGCAAGCAGTGCCAATGACTCACACGCACAAGTTCACGCACGCACGCACGCACACATACATCAATATGGGCGTGTAGTTATGCGTGTTTTCAAGCAGCCGCAGCACACTTCCGGTGCGAACGACATTTAATCAAATTTATAAGACGCATTGGCATGTCAGTTGTGCGCTGCTACGCTAAAAGTCACTTTCATTCATTGAAATTGCTCTCGCAGATAAATAAATTGAAAATGCAATTCAGTGCGTTATTTTAAAATTATCTGCACATGAAACTTTCGCAGGCATTACGCCGCAGAGCAAATACTCATGCACTTCTTGCCGCACTTCGCTTACTAAGTGTCCTACATGCCGTTACTTTAGGGAGCAACCCTAAGAACAAATGAAATAACTACTCTAAAACTAACTAGTATGTACACTAATTCCAATTAGTTAGTCAGCTCAGATTTCCTTTAAAGAATATTTTTTAAAATTTGTTTATGCTAAGAAATGTAAGTTGACAGACTTTGTATAGAAATAAACCAGTCTCAGACTAGTTCTAAGGCGACCAAGAGATTTTAAATGAAAGTAAGTGAAAATGATTTAAGTGCCAGCGGGTATAAATGGTCACAATGGGTTAGGCGACTAGATTATACCAACGGTATAACCCTGGCATTCGCGCTGGTACCATAGTATGGTACGACCGGAGCCTGCAGCATTCATCCCAGCAAAGGACTGCTTAAGTCCATAGCAACCCCAAATCAAAGAACGTTTTGTGACTATAATGAAAACAGTCTAACCAATACTTAGCCTCACTTAAGCAAGATCACACCTTCCAGTCCTAAACCACTCAAAAGCGAAATGCAAATATTTCTCAACTGTGCACTACACTGAAAATTTGACTGCTACATGTTTAATACTTTGGGGAATAGTTTAATACTAGTCAGAAAATTTTAGTTTTATAATAGCAAGCTTCCTTACTTGGTCGGTACTTCACTGCAGTGTAAATACACACACACACACACACCATTGAACCAGTTCATGTCATAGCCCAATGTTTATCTTTACACTTCCCAGTGCGTATCTTGGACTTTTGAACTTTCCATGCACTGCAGTTATGTTCTACCGGTGGGTTGGCGTTTTTTCAACGTCAGCCTGCATTAACATAAAAACTATTGCAAAACTTAGTTGAATGCATTTTCTCATTTAAATTACCTTAATGCCTATTTTTTACTACACTTTTGTTTCCATTAACTACGTTTATCCCATTGCAAGCGGTTTAGTTCCCACAGCTAATATAATTTGTATTTTTACACTGAAAAAAATGTTTGTGCTACGTATTTAGGGCTTGCTCCCAGATAAGACTGCGGCAGTTCAGAGGGGAGAGAGGTGTTTGTGTTGAGCTCTTGAATGTGAAGTGGTGTCTTGTTAACAATTTCGATGAGTTTCGCCTACCAAGAAACGAACGATTTTTGCCAATTCTTACTCAGTGAAATATTCGGAAGCAGCGTTCTCATTTTTAGGAACTCTGTAGAGCTGTGTAACGAACGATACCTGAACAAACTAAAGCCAACTGCAGCGCAGACGAACTGTCCAAGAGAGGTACCACCGATCATATCGCATACTTTTTTTTAAGGTTTCGTTTCAATTCAAGCGCCATGAAAAAAAAATCAATCAGAGAGATCTGGGATATTCGAGAGAAAATTTGTTCGAAGATTACGGCATTATGTACTCGTACAAAGGCGATGGATGAGACGCTGAACTGGTTGGGAAATGTTACGTGAATGTATGAAGAAAATGCAGTTAATACAACTCTTGCGCTGAGTCGACAATGTTGCGCCACAGTGATACAGTAGGAAAACTCTGGTGAAATTACATCCTGGAGGTGAAATTTTCAGAGTCGAAATTAATTGTAGTATGCAATTACTTATACAGCACCAAAACAAAACTTAAGGAGTAATTTTAGAAAAAGAGTATTTATTACGCATATTAAAAAATAGGGGGTTTTTTGTTATAACAAGTATAAAAAAAAAAACTTCCGACGAAATGCTGCTTCGCGATGACCTGAAAAGCAGTTTTATGCAAAAGAAAGAATTTTCAAAAAGTGGGGAAAAAATTGGGGTTTCAGACTATGTTGAGTATGATTATAGCTATTAATTGAGCTTTAGCTCTGTACTATATATTTGAGTAGACACTTCGGTGTAGCAAACCCCCTTTTGCAAAATAAAACCACATTTTCTATCGAGTCGATATGGGCGCCTCTATTAAAGCAATGGTTTTTTAATCTCTAAATCTCTAACCTGGACTAGATTTCATGTCTGGACTAAAGGTTTTATTAAAATTTATTCAAAACTTAAATCACACAGAAATCGCCATAGTTCAAAGTAAAACGTTCAACACCCTGTGACAAGTGTATTACTGAAAACATAATATCTGACGAAAAATCATCACAAGCCTATCAGAGATCAATCTAAAAATAGATTAACTATCATTTTAAAATTTTTCGTTTGCTTTGCGAGACTTCATTAAGTAAATCTGTGTTCACCCGCCGCATTTTAATTAACATTTAACACAATTATTAATATATGTATACTTTGACAACATCTTTGTCATAAATATAAAGCGTTATGTTTCTAAACCAACAACCGAAAAATACCTAAATGTATTTTTAACAATTTTTCGTTCTTTATTCACCAAATTAATTTTGCAGCATACAACCCTGAAATGCCAAAAAAGCGTTGACTGCCACCCCATGTACATACATCCTGGCGGTGAATATAATCAGCTGATTGGTACAGAGTTTTACTACTGGATATACTGTGGTTGCGGAATGAAAGCCTTTCTTCTCTTGGTACTAGCTGTTGTCAAGGACTACTTCGAAAACGAAAGAAGAGATTTTTTTCTTTTTGCTGGATACATTTTTTTCTAAGTGTACGCTCAGCATAAATCATTATACCAGATTAGCCTCCTTCGTTGCAAAAAAAAACAACATTTCATAGTTGGCATTGTTGCATTCGCAACTCAATGCCTCTCGCACGGCATTTTTATTTTGCTACTACTATCCGCTTGGCAAATGTAGGTTAACACTTGAATAGTAGTCCACAAACAAGCATACGTAAATATGTATGTGTGCGTGTCTGTATACACATACGTATGTATGATTGCACTCAGCTAGATAAACATTTCACATAATTATTTTAAAGATACCACATTTACTGCCACACTTTTCTAAAAACTTATTTCCCTTCGTACACTGCGCTTTCTGCTTTGTCCAACATGTGTTTTATCATTTCCTTTTCTCCTCATTCCGCCTACTTACTATTATTTATATTTTCAAACGCACGTTAAATCCCTTTTCGAGTAGAGATAAGTTAACTTACATACATACGTATAGCGGCTAATATACGGTATAGCTACAAAAACGCTTATAAGTAAAGGAAGAAAAAAAGTTAGAAAATTTAGAATTGTGGGAAGTGGTAAGGCGTGGCAAGGGTTAAGCATTTTTACCTTTGCAAACGTACTGCACTCATGCAAAATTGTTAGGTGTGTTTATGTATTTAAGTATGTGCTTATTGAATGTTTTGCACATTGGTAAATATATCTGCTTGACATGTGGCAAGAACTTGAACACAACGCAAAATTAGCACAAGTAAGGAGCTATAAGTTCGGATGAAACTGCATGCTTGTATTCAGCAATGGTATGCTTAAGTACGTTGACTCGATACATTTCTTTGATATCTGTAATAATTTATAATAAAGTAGTTAATTCAACTTTCTTACGCTGGCTTCTCGAGTAAGCCAGCTTTGGAGAGAGACTTTCCGATTTAAATAGGGTTATACTGAAACTCGAACCTTATGTCGGTTTACATGAGCGTGATTCCATGGAAGTTTCAGCCGTTGTTTATTTTCATTTTCTTATATTACTTGGTATTAATCAGGGTTGTAAAAGAATGCATTCAGATGCGAATGCAATCAGTTGAAGTCGTATTCAATGACTTCAAATTTCGAATGCACTCATTGACCCGCTTTTTGACGAAAAAATGAAAAAATGAAGTCTGCAGTTTTTTGAAGTTACGACTTTGAAGTCATTTAGAGAAGTCACTTACTGACTTCATTTTTTGAGTGAAGTAACTAACTATTTGCAACAAAAATAGTTTACGATCATGTCTCATATGCCACAGGTAAATTGACTTCAAATTACTCCATATGACTCCAAATTACTTCAATTGACTTCAGTATGACTTTTTATTCAATGAATGCAATACATGAATAACCAAAAAATTTATGAAAAAAAGAATTCGAAGTCGCAGAATGGAGTCAGATGGTGACTTCATTTTTTGAGTCCCAGTCAAAGAATTTAGAAAATGGCTGCAATCATTTTGCGATAAATCAAATGAATAATTATTCGCAAAAGAATGCATTATTTTACATCTCTGCTATTAATTTTCCTTGTTGTTGTTCTTGTTTTGTTGGTTGTTCTACTAGCAACTTTTGCGTGATGCTCCTGGTACGTTTTTATGTTTCTTTTTCTCCTTATGCTTAATATTTTTATTCTTCTTGTTGTACTTTTCATTAATGCTTTTGTTGTTGAAGTTTCCATTGTTTTGCTCTTCTTGTTGTTGTTTTTGTTATTCTATTTGCTGTTCTTTTTCTTTTAGTTTCATTGTATTTGCTGTTCCGTTCTGCTAGTTGTTCCTGTTATTTAGTTTTCAGGTTGTTCTAGCCTGACTTTTCTCCATGTTGTTTCCGATTCTATTGCCTTTCTGTATTTTTCTTGACCTTGCTTTTCTCGTTGTTTTTTATTATTCTTCTTGTATTTTTTGCTTTTTAGAAATATTTTTGTTGCTGAAGCTTTTTTAGTTTTGAGTGCCTTGCTCTTCTTATTGTTGATCTTCTAGCTTTTCTATTTGATTTGCTGTATTATCCGCATCTCCCTTTTTGTATTTGTTCCTGTTGTAATGTTTCTTAGACTTATTGTTGCTGATCTTGTTGATCTAGTATAGCTGCATCGGGGTTGTCATACTTCAAATTATCATGATCATCTTAAACCCTATAATAATCACTAGCCGCATCAACATTTTTCCCTTTAAAATGGGAATCATCATCATAATAAACATCTTTTTCTTACTCGTGTTCCTTTCTTTTTCATGTGGCCTCTGAATTGGCAGATTGTGTCTCATTAACTTGTCTTTCACCAACTTTTCCGCTTTTTCCTATGGCTCTAGATAAGCCATTCTGGTATGTTAATCTTCCTGTAAACCCACTACTATCTAAGAAACGAAAGTGTGTATCGTAAAAAGGATGCATCTTGAAATATCTAAATGCTCCCACTTCGGATATTTACATTGTTTGCCACCTATTTATTTGAATTTTTCTCATAATGTGAGATTTTGCAAAGGGTTGTCAAACGAAAGGTGTTTCAATCCTTTGATATATTTTTTTTGCATACCCTTCTATTTTCTCAATAGCGGTAGGTATCTAGAACAAAATAGCAAATATTAGGCTTTCTGAAATTATCGTGACTGTCAAAGGTGTTAATAGTAGGATAGCTGGAAAAAAAAAAAAACTTCCTTCCAACACTATTATTTTATAACTAATTTGAAGTCCACACTAAGGTACTGTACTATGTACCAGAACAGGCATCCTGAAATGTAGAACGAACTGCAACTGCAACAATTCATAATGTCACATTTTCAAAAATTGCCTAGAGAACAGCATTTGTTTGTATGTGTGTGTAGTTAGCTCCCAAGCATGTATATGAAAATCTATGACACCAACAAAGAAAAACAAGTTGCATGCGTTTGTTGTTGTTGTTGTGGTGGTAGAAAGCAAAAGCATATAAGCAGCTACATGCAAACATAAATGTGACCAAATTTGTCGCTACAATAGTAGGCAACACATCTTAATGCAAATATGTATGCATTAGGGTGGTCCATTTTCAGCAACTATTTTCTCTGGCCTAACTGAAAAGCTTGTTTTTAGCTTAATTAATAGCTTGCATACCTGCAGTTAAGTCTACCTTTAAACCAAAGATGCTTTATTTTCAAAAGTGCTCTGATTAAATTACAAGAATGGCGATGCCAAAATAACATCAGCAACACCCCGATTGTACCTCGTACCACACACCCCCACTTTGTGTCTACAGCTCAGTGGGCAACTGTAAAGTAGTCGAGAAGCGTTCTACGAATTTTTTTGTCCAAACTAAAACTGGCACTGAACATGGCACATTTGCCGTAACCGGTTTGTCTTGAAACTAAAAATGACTATGGACAACGGAAAATTGTTCCAAAAAAATTGTTTTCACCCTATAGAAAATAATACAAATGTTTAACACAGAAATGAAACACCCTAATTCCCATAAATTTTTTGAAAATTATACAAATTTAGCCAGTTCGAGATGCCTATAAATTAGGGTTTTATTTCAGTTAAATTTCGGCTGCAATTTTGTACAAATTTGCTGGTTGCATTCTTAAATAGCACGATAATCTTTGCATTTGCATGCTCGTCTTTCGACATTGTTGTTACGCTGGTAACTGTAATTGCATAGCACACGTTCATGTTGTATTTCACACCATAAATAGTGCATTCAATTGTGTTTTTGTGTTCGCATACCAGCCCATAATCTATGTATGTTGAGCCAAAAAAAAAAAAAAAAATACCACAAAAAGACAATTTTCCGAAATTGAAATCTTGCAAAACATTCTTTTGCATGTGCCTGCATAAGGAAGCTTGCAGCAAGTAATCTATTCATATACATAGATATATGTATACCCAACTACGTATAGACTTCGCATTATAAGCATTCAAATGTTATGACTAGTACAGGCAGTAAACACAGCACACTTCTTTTAGCAATACAGAAAATGTTGCTCATACGCACTGCTGCACGTTCACATAGTAATTTCGTAAGTAACAGTTTATTGCATTAGGGAAGCTAGTTATACCTTTCATGAACATAAAATTCATATAAATTTGCTTCAGTGTTTGTAAGAATATGAGAATACGAAAATATTTAGTCATGATCATTTCAATTCATGATCATTTCAATACGATTTTCATGGCTTTTCGGGATCATTTTTGAGCTTCCTCGGGATTAATTCTGAACATTGCGGGACTTTTTCGGGATAAATTCGGGATTGTTGTTATATCATTTTAAGATCTTTTCTGATTTTTTTTTTTAGATTTTCTGGCTACCATGTTTTCTTGATTGTTTAAGGGAAGTTTTCGGTATCATTTTAGAAGTTTTTGGGGATCATCGAGAAATTCTCCAGTGATGATTTCGAAATGTTCCCAAAAAAGTACCGAAATCTATTCCGAATGATCTTTAAAAATACCGAATCGAACTAATCTGATAAGGTTAAGAAAATAATTCCGAAAAGTTCCGAAAATATTATAAGAACCCTGCCTATTTCTCATACAATTAACTTTTTCCTAAAATTTAACATTTATTTAATAATAGAGACCCTCAAAACGCTTCACTGCGTCTCAGACCTAATAACACATTGAGTTCAATTTCAAGAATTGTATATATACTAAACCATTTAAGATATTAAAGTTAATCATTTTGCTTATCAGAGGCTCATGATCACTTTTCATTTGATACCCATAGTTTGGGTCGATAACTATGAAACCAGTCGAGCTTTCAAAATGGGAGATACCTTAAATTTTAAGCAAGATATCTACCAATGCAACGATGCCAGAAAACATTTTTAAACCTATTCAATTCATCAGTTTTTGTGGGATAAACACACAAGTCTGGGGCTATTCGTATTCCTGCAAGGTACTAGTATAAAGTCTTAGTCCCATTACTTATTTCGGTCTCATTGTAGTATACTATCAAATTGCCATGCTGTGTGCAAATTAGCATTCATATCAATTGAAAGTGTAAGTGCAGTAAAACTGTTCCATTAAAATGTTATTAAGGAAAAACCAAAAAGTTTAAAAAAAATTTTAAAAAGAAAAAAATTTAAAAAAATGTGTATGTAAATAAAAAAAAAAAATTTATAAATATTAAAAAAAAAAATATCTTTGAATATATCAGACGTATGAATAATACAAAAGAAATAGAGTCCAACATTTTACGGGAAAAATTTTAAAATCAAAATCTTTCTTAAATAAGAAATTCAAACGGTGTTTTTGTCAATCGCAATGCACTGCTTTAAAAGTTGGCCACTAAGCGAGTTTCCTTTCTCCGAAGCTCTCGTCCAAGCAAACTGTTTTGCGTTATTGTGGAGGTAGCAAAAAATAGAAATGTATAGAACATAAAGGTTTTCACTTACACAGCGGAAACCGCCAAAGCATGATCTTAATAACTGGTGTCCACTTTCCATTGTTGAGAAGTGCGGTCATGCAGCAAATAGCAATTCAACGAAGGAAGTGAGCGAGCGTATGGAAATTCACATTTATTTGTGAGTCTTTAAACTGGACTGAATTCGTGTTGTGCCTCAATGCGCTAGCTCAGCCCAGCACTTTAAGACTTTATTGTTATTTCTCTATTATTTTACATAAACTGCCCCATGTAAAGCTATTTACGAGTTGTCACATTGCTTCTGCTAAAACAACACACATGTTGGTACAAAACGAGTCATACTTTTTGTGATTTCATAAAAGAAGCATTCAAAAGTATTACAAGATACACTACATTGAAGTATCAAAATTGGTAGACAAGGTATGGTATTCTAAGACTAGCATTTTCTGATTGGTCTATAACTAGTCCCAAAATTACTTAACTTGTACTGGTTAATAAGGCACCTGAAAGTTCTTGAGTTTCAAAGATACGAGAAGAGTTTGTTTGGCTATGATTAAAATATGACTTCATGGCTTGGCCAGTTTTGAAGTAGTTTCAGACTGGTATATTTTTGTTCAAAATTTTAATACTGTCTTCTCATAAGACATTGTAATGTTAAGACTAGAAGTTGGTTATAAAAGAAAAGTTAGATGGACTAGTTAAGCATATTATCTACCGTAGTTTTAGAGTAGTTTGTACGCACTTGGCATTTTAAAGCAATGGTATTAGCAATATTCCGTTTTTATCTATGTGAATACTTTACTGTACACATATGTATGTACATGCATATATTAAAAAAATTCTGCTATTCCATATTCTTCGTTTAGCTGACACAAGTTTAGGAATGGTTAATAAAACATTTTTCACTTTCTGTGTTTCGATTTATTAGTACTCTTTCCATACTTTTATTCTTTACACTTTATGGTGCAGGCAAACAACAAAAAGTTTACTTTTTATATAAGTCTCAATTTGCTTCAAATGCTATGAGACCGGCGAGAAAAATATAGCTCTCAAAATGGAATGGAAGGTTACTAAAAATAAGTCTGAGAAAACTTTCGAAATTTTGAACTAGTTAAGAAAATCATCACTGCTTGGAAGCTTAACATTGAGAAGCTTTAGTTAAATGCTTATTTCAAGGAATCCATTTCAGGACAACTGCAACCTCAAGTTTCATTATCAAACAGTGAGTCTGAACATTTTAATTTGCTTTTAAAACTAATTATTTTACATCTTCCGGAAAAATGTTCTCTGGAATACACCAAGGTTCGTATCATCTTCTTTCGAAATTTTCCATAATTCCCAGCAATATACATGCCATGTTGGATGAAAGACGTACAGACCGCTATAGAGGCTTATAGGCCGAAAGTTTCTTCATGCACTAACTATTATCTTAACACCGAAGGAGTGAAAACCTAAATGGTCTACTCACTTGCCTTTGATATTCCCGTTGTAACATTCATTATTACTCACACAATTTTTTGCTTAGTATTGAAGTTGGAAAAAAATCGAAAATGAGTGGAAAAATTCTCACATACCTTACATTGGTTTGCTTTGTCAGCATTGTCTTACTGAATGCATATGAGTAGAATATTTATATACATATGTACATTGGACCATGCAAAATAATGTTTTTTTTAATTATGTTGACATTATTTTTTAGAGAGTAAATACAGTAATATTGGTTCATAGAGGTTCAACTGGAAAAACTGTTAAGAAATGGAAGTAAAAAGTATGAAAGCTTAATAAGATCCAAAAATTTCAGTTCAATTCCATTTAACTTCATTTCATTTCACTTAATTTCATATCATTGCATTTTAATTTAATTTAATTTAATTTAATTTAATTTAATTTAATTTAATTTAATTTAATTTAATTTAATTTAATTTAATTTAATTTAATTTAATTTAATTTAATTTAATTTAATTTAATTTAATTTAATTTAATTTAATTTAATTTAATTTAATTTAATTTAATTTAATTTAATTTAATTTAATTTAATTTAATTTAATTTAATTTAATTTAATTTAATTTAATTTAATTTAATTTAATTTAACTTAATTTAATTTAATTTAATTTAATTTTATTTAATTTAATTTAATTTAATTTAATTTAATTTATTTTAATTCAATTTAATTTAATTTGATTTAATTTAATTTAATTTAATTTAATTTAATTTAATTTAATTTAATTTAATTTAATTTAATTTAATTTAATTTAATTTAATTTAATTTAATTTAATTTAATTTAATTTTATTTTATTTAATTTAATTTAATTTAACTTAATTTAATTTAATTTAATTTAACTTAATTTAATTTAATTTAATTTAAATTAATTTAATTGATTTAATTGATTACGGTTTAATTTAATTTAATTTAATTTAATTTAGTTTAATTTAATTTAATTTAATTTAATTTAATTTAATTTTATTTAATTTAATTTAATTTAACTTAATTTAATTAAATTTAATTTAACTTAATTTAATTTAATTTAATTTAAATTAATTTAATTGATTTAATTGATTACGGTTTAATTTAATTTAATTCAATTTAATGTAATTTAACTTATTTTAAGCAAAATCAAAGCACAAAGTGGTTATTGCCGAACCTATTGTGGTATCGAAGTGCAGGATCAGCATTGAATTCTCCTTAAGAATTTATTCTACAATGAATTTTGCATTGTGGATAAATCTAAAGTTACTTCATAAAATGAGATCAACCCTAAAATTTTTAAATTAAAATTAAGGTACGAAACTTTTTATTGAACATTAATCTCAATATAATAAAAAAAAATTTATTTGGCCCAGTCTAATGAAATTATGTATGCAGTTTTTTATATATACATATATGTTAAAGTAGTAATATTTAAATGTGTTTACAAATATGCCTTAGGCTCCTTACCCAATAATTTGCTGTTATCCTTTTATTGTGCATATTCATGCATTTAAATTGCAATGGAAAACCATATTTGCTTTGCTGTGACCTTGTTTGGTCTAAAATTCGTTTTGCTTTCCTGCACTGTATGCCAAAATATGTCTATCTCACGCAAAGTTTAAAAGAGGGTCGATGGGTCAGTAGTTGTCGTTCTCAGTATTTATTTTATTTATTTATTTGCTGTAGAGTGAAACTGCTTCGCTTCCGCCTCCAGTTTTTTTCTCTCTTTTATTTTTTTTTTATCACATTCTAAAATGCATATAAATATGTGGCTAACACTGGCTCACCCATTGAGTGGGCATAACATTTGGTTGATAATTGTTTATGAAAAATATGGAGAGTATCGATAGGAACACTCTTTGGGTTGGATTATCTGACATCATACGTACAACATGGCCTAGGCAGTGTAGCCGGTGACAGGTAATAGTGTCACTGGTAATAGTGTCAATTGACACTATTTCCGTTCTAAATTGGAAATAGTGTCAATTGACACTATTGCGCTTTCGAAATGGAATTAGTGTCAACAAGAAAATGGAAAATATGTCATTGACACTATTTCCAAACTGAAATGGAAATAGTGTCAAAAGTGCTAAAAACGGGTCTACCACATTATCCCCAAAATCAAAATCCGCAAAGGAAAAATCCCTAAAATCAGAATCCCCAACACGAAATCGGCGTTTTATGTGTGAAATAAATTCAAATTATGTATTGGATAGGTAATTATGCTACCTTTCATTTGAGGTACCACTGTTGTGGGCGCAAAACCGCGTATGTGCAAAATTTTAAATTTAATTAAAAAAACAACCCTGGTCTACATTATTCCAAGTCCTTCTGCGTAGTACACCATCCTGCGTAGGCGGCCTTCGGCCGCGCTTATTATAAATAACCCTGGGATACGCTATTCCAACTCCGGGTGGTTGCCCTGAACGGTGGCAACATGCCACCGTTCCCACTCTATGGGCGGGATCCAAGGAATTTTTGTGCAGAACACCTTTCTGAATTGGCAATAAAGATAACATAAAGGGAATAAAAATATAGTGTACATGCATATACATATGTGAATAGCTAATAACATAAGATGAAAATTTTAAATAAAAAATCGCGCGATATAATAATCATTAGTTTCAGGTGATAATAAAAATTAAAAAAATACCATGGATCTCGCCCATAGAGTGGGAACGGTGGCATGTTGCCACCGTTCAGGGCAACCACCCGGAGTCGGAATGGCGTAGCCCAGGGTTATTTATAATAAGCGCGGCCGAAGGCCGCCTACGCAGAAGGACATGGAATAATAAAAATCCATCTCTTACAACACTGCGCTGCGCAGACAACCGCTGCCTAAAATAGCAATAGTGTCAATTGACACTATTTCCATTTCGAAAAGCGCAATAGTGTCAATTGACACTATTTCCAAGTTACCCTGGAAATAGTGTCAATTGACCCTATTACCAGTGACACTATTACCTGTCACCAGTGTAGCCTCTGGATTTGCGTGGGAGTATTTACTGCCATATCTTGGTAAAGCTCTTTCGAGTCATTGCTAACTTTCCATAGGGCTGAAGATTATTTAACTGCCTCAGAAATTTTCTCTCGAATTCTGCAAGTGTGGAACTATCTTCTTTAGATATCGTCCCTAATTTCCAGCTATACATAGGAGTAACCTTTTTTTGTCTATATTGGATAGTCACTATAAAAAAGTCCCTGTTGGCAAGTTTCTTGAATATTTCGATATACAACCGGTGTGTATACCTCGGGCATATTCTAAACCCCTGCAGTGCTAGCGCCGCAATTTCTTTCCCACTTCCACTGGCTGGCTTTTGTATCATGTACCTGCGCACGTAACATTGGCCCATTCTAATATTTTATTATATTTCCAAATAAGGATCTATTTAGATATTCTCATTCCTTATGAGAGTATTTCTGTCTACTAAAATTCCAATTAAGCATCTGTTCATTTCGCAAAATTCATTTTTACTTTTATTTATTCCTTTCCATTCATTTAATTTAGCTCATTATCATTCATAGTCTTAGAACACAAAGCAGTTATCTACATACATACATACATAGTATATGTAAGTATAGCACGTTTCATAATTATAGCTACCTAGATTAAACTATGTATGATAATTCAAAAGGTTTCAGTTGTCTCCTTGAACAGCCGAGCTACCTATGGCGTGCCGGACCGAGCAGTTAATAAAATTCCTTTGAGATTGGGAATGATGCAATCAAATTTTATTTAACTTCAAGGAAACCTTGGAACTTGAAACTTGGTTATAATTCAGGACATGCTGCCATAGAATTGTGTTGAAACCACATAGCAGAACCCAGTGACAGTGCAATTTCCCATGAGAGGGTACATCTAGATTTCACGCGGATCGATATTTTCAGCAAATTGCTTTGAACTTCCTATTTTTCTAAGTGGTAGAAACTGTCTCAACCATATGGGATAACATCGACGAGCATTTCTGACATTCTTCTTTACTTCTGTACCACATTCATCGATTCCATCGGCTTCACTAATATTTGGCGCTTATAGTGTTTCCTAAAAATTGTCGGGACCACCGTTGGAAAAAACTTGTGAAACATTTTTTAATGTTACCCCCCAGCGGCCGTATATGTATGCAAGTATTATAAGCTGTTTGTACCTACATCTCTAAAAAGTTTAATTATCCCGGTGTTGTGATTATGAAACGCACCATATGTATGTGTGTCTAAAAGTATACTTCTTAAGCGCCAGCTTAACGCAGCGTCTGGCATAATGTCTGAATGCTTAAGATTTCCACAATATTTAATCCGATTATATCACGCAAAATATTTCGCACTTTGTTTTCACTAAAGTGTTATAAAAATGTTCGGCTATTAATTTAAGCTAGCATAGCATACACAAATGTATTTTATTTACTTACAAACAAACAAACAAACAGAGAAAATAAGTAGACAACCACGATTGCAGTTAGTTACTCATACGACACGTTGGCCAGGCAACGCATAAGAAATGCGTGAAAGAGACTAATCACTTTGCTGCGTATTCATCGTCTATTTTAGAAAAGTTTTTGTCACTCCTTCTATCGCTCACTCGTTATAACTTATCTCTTTTGTGTGTGCCCACTAACTAACAAAACGTCAGTGATAAGTAGAATCGGTAGAAAGGATCATCATACAATGCGCTAAATCAGCTAAAGCAGTTGTGGCATTCGCATGAATTATTTGTACATATGTAAGCGTTTGTATTTTAGCTTTTTATTCTCTTTAGTTCCACCAAGAATAGACAACCGCCCTTGTTTGTTAGAAAATAAATACGTTTTGCAATTTTTCTTGTTTCTTGCCTAGAACAAAACGTAGCAAATACAATGAATGTGAACACTTAATCCTATTTTTGTTTGTTGTTATTGCTTTTTCTTATCTGTTAAATTGTTAAGTAGTCAGCATTGTATAAGCCAAAACATTGCACGTTTTGGTGGTGTAAATATGAGCATGCCTAGAGTGGAGCACATAGAACAAGATAATAATATTTTTGAAAGAATGATAATACCAAACGAATAATACTTTACGCATCGCTAGACAAAATGCTAAGGCGCTAACTTATTTGTAAAAGAAAAGTGGCGGTGTGCTAAGCTAAAGAATAGCGAAGCAAGCATGTCAACCCTTTTAGGCGATAAGTGAAGCTAACTAATAACGAGATGGCTCAAGTTTACATACACCTGTTTTCGTTAATTCTGTAGACCATAAATTTTGAAAAGATCTTTTCCCTCGAACAATTCATGTACGTATACTCATAAGTTTTCGATTTTCAAATATCATCAGAACGCAATAATGTTCTTTCCATATTGTCTGAAGTACGATTAGAAAAATTAGAGTTCCTCAAATTCACCAAACGCAGCTGCCGTCTTATCCCGATAACGTAGGAAGGTGTGATATTTCGAATATATATGAATGTTGAGGCAAACAAGTTATCTCAATGCCAGGATAAGTCGTTTGATTTGTTTGGATAATCACAAACGCGAATAAGTGGAGAAACCTGCAAGGTTATAAAATTTTTATGTTGTTGTTGATAAGCCAAGGTATAGAAAAAATACCTGTCTGATTCGACAAAGTCTTAAGAAAAGTAGCATTTGGTGATAGTTGCGTGACGGATTCTAACAAATGCGCGATGGAGCTCTGCATAGGTACGCTGACTAAGCGAAACGACTTATTAGTTGTTACCATGGTCCAGACAGAGGTTCCCAAAGCCATTCATCAAAAAAGGAAAACCAAACTCTGACTTCATCACCATGTTCAAGGGAAAACACTCCGTGTCTAGGGAGTCATCTACTTAACGTTTATGTTTAGATTGTCAATGACTAACTCTAAGCATTGTAGTGAATATAGTAAGCTTCATGACAGGGCTATCCTCTTGGCCTTGGGCTTAAAATTAACGACTCTTGATTATCCCAAGTGACATCGACTAATTTATCTTTCCTTTAGGCTTACAAATATTTACCGCCAACAATATAAGTGATCGGCAGGCAAAACCTTCTTTATTGTTGAAAAACATTCTAGTCCGAATTAATGAAATGAAATGAAATATGTACTTACTCAATTGAAACCTTTAAAAAAGCGTTGTGAAAGTTTAAGTTTAAAAGAATATTTGAAACAAAACTCTATCTCTTGTTACTTATTTATAAATATATTCTTGCTATAGCTCTGTTCAAGTTTGCCTACTACCGGAGCTGCCTAAAACGTAGTGCTTACATGATTCAAACAGATATGTATGTACTCCTGAAAATATCCAATTTATTTTATATTAAAATTTAATTGGCTATTAAATTGCAATTTGTAACATAAAATGCTTGTTAATGCTTTTCATTTCATATTAGCAGATATTTGCATACAAAACTAATTCTAACATAAATGCTGAAAATTTTGCAAATTATCGATATATCATTACTATTTCAACTTTTGATTTGAAATTACTATCCCGCATGTGTATACGCATTATTTAATTTAGCATTATTGAGGTCATAAGTAAAATTTTTGGCAACATTAGTGTGTATATTTGCTCAATTGTTGGAGTCTGATTTGAGTTTTGATGCGTCAAAGTATTTAATCAAGCCAGTGGGACATGATAAATGAACTGAAGTGCGCAATCATACTTCTATATTATTGATAAATATTATTGTATAAATAACCCAGTGTAAAATGCATTATACGGATGTTTTGTAAGCGGTGTATTATAAATAGGGTACACACTACGAGGCGAAGCGGAATGTCACCAAATATAAACAGAATAAGGAAGTGTGTCTTGAGAAATATCTTAAATCCAAGACACGAAATTTAGACAGTTTTAAAAACCCGTTCCTGACGTAATCGTGCTACTTTGGACTGAATGAGCAAGTGAGCCTCTCTTTCGTTGAACAAACCGAGTCGGAGTCTTAGGCGATGTTGATAAAAAAATTTCAGGAGGCTTATCGTGCTCAAGTTATAGGTTCTATGTATGATCGGCCAAACTGTATTGATTTACTCGGAATTGGTGATAGCTAGAGGGGTCAAAGTCGGCACTTTTTCCAATTGATAAATCCTTGGATGTTTATACATTTTTGGAAAGGCTATTACTTCAGCTATCCAAAAATGTATAAACTATGGCAATGCTAGCAAAATTGTGGAAGTTATGGCCATTTGAAAATTTTGTTGGGAAAATTGGCACCACGTCCACAGTTTTCATCCGATTTTCAAAAAGTAATGGAATGTCCAAGTTACCTACTAAAAGAGTGCAAAGTTTGGCTATGCTGCGACCCACGGTTAAGAAGATATGGCCAATTGAAAATTTTGTTGGGAAAATTGGCACCACGTCCACAGTTTTCTTCCGATTTTCAAAATTCAAAAAGTAATGGAATGTCCAAGTTACCTACTAAAAGAGTGCAAACTTTGGCTATGCTGCGAAGCTCCGTTTAGAAGATATGGCCAATTGAAAATTTTGTTGGGAAAATTGGCACCACGTCCACAGTTTTCATCCGATTTTCAAAATTCAAAAAGTAATGGAATGTCCAAGTTACCTACTAAAAGAGTGCAAACTTTGGCTATGCTGCGACGCACCGTTTAGAAGCTATGGCCATTTTAAAATTTGGATGGGAAAATTGGCACCACGTCCACAGTTTTCATCCAATTTTGAAAATTCAAAAAGCGTTGGAATGTCCAAGTTGCCTACTAAAAAAGTGCCAACTTTGGCTATGCTGCGACGCACCGTTTAGAAGTTATGGCCATTTTAAAATTTGGATGGGAAAATTGGTACCACGTCCACAGTTTTCATCCGATTTTGAAAATTCAAAAAGTGTTGGAATGTCCAAGTTACCTACTAAAAAAGTGCCAACTTTGGCTATGCTGCGACGCACCGTTTAGAAGTTATGGCCATTTTAAAATTTGGATGGGAAAATTGGTACCACGTCCACAGTTTTCATCCAATTTTGAAAATTCAAAAAGCGTTGGAATGTCCAAGTTGCCTACTAAAAAACTGCCAACTTTGGCTATGCTGCGACGCACCGTTTAGAAGTTATGGCCATTTTAAAATTTGGATGGGAAAATTGGTACCACGTCCACAGTTTTCATCCGATTTTGAAAATTCAAAAAGTGTTGGAATGTCCAAGTTACCTACTAAAAAAGTGCCAACTTTGGCTATGCTGCGACGCACCGTTTAGAAGTTATGGCCATTTTAAAATTTGGATGGGAAAATTGGTACCACGTCCACAGTTTTCATCCAATTTTGAAAATTCAAAAAGCGTTGGAATGTCCAAGTTGCCTACTAAAAAAGTGCCAACTTTGGCTATGCTGCGACGCACCGTTTAGAAGTTATGGCCATTTTAAAATTTGGATGGGAAAATTGGTACCACGTCCACAGTTTTCATCCGATTTTGAAAATTCAAAAAGTGTTGGAATGTCCAAGTTACCTACTAAAAAAGTGCCAACTTTGGCTATGCTGCGACGCACCGTTTAGAAGTTATGGCCATTTTAAAATTTGGATGGGAAAATTGGTACCACGTCCACAGTTTTCATCCAATTTTGAAAATTCAAAAAGCGTTGGAATGTCCAAGTTGCCTACTAAAAAAGTGCCAACTTTGGCTATGCTGCGACGCACCGTTTAGAAGTTATGGCCATTTTAAAATTTGGATGGGAAAATTGGTACCACGTCCACAGTTTTCATCCGATTTTGAAAATTCAAAAAGTGTTGGAATGTCCAAGTTACCTACTAAAAAAGTGCCAACTTTGGCTATGCTGCGACGCACCGTTTAGAAGTTATGGCCATTTTAAAATTTGGATGGGAAAATTGGCACCACGTCCACAGTTTTCATCCAGTTTTGAAAATTCAAAAAGCGTTGGAATGTCCAAGTTGCCTACTAAAAAGTGCCAACTTTGGCTATGCTGCGACGCACCGTTTAGAAGTTATGGCCATTTTAAAATTTGGATGGGAAAATTGGCACCACGTCCACAGTTTTCATCGGATTTTCAAAATTCAAAAAGCAATGGAATGTCCAAGTTACCTACTAAAAAAGTGCCAACTTTGGCTATGCTGCGACGCACCGTTTAGAAGTTATGGCCATTTTAAAATTTGGATGGGAAAATTGGCACCACGTCCACAGTTTTCATCCGATTTTGAAAATTCAAAAAGCGTTGGAATGTCCAAGTTGCCTAATGGAATCTCCAAGTTACCTACTAAAAAAGTGCCAACTTTGGCTATGCTGCGACGCACCGTTTAGAAGTTATGGCCATTTTAAAATTTGGATGGGAAAATTGGCACCACGTCCACAGTTTTCATCCGATTTTGAAAATTCAAAAAGCGTTGGAATGTCCAAGTTACCTACTAAAAAAGTGCCAACTTTGGCTATGCTGCGACGCACCGTTTAGAAGTTATGGCCATTTTAAAATTTGGATGGGAAAATTGGCACCACGTCCACAGTTTTCATCCAATTTTGAAAATTCAAAAAGCGTTGGAATGTCCAAGTTGCCTAATGGAATCTCCAAGTTACCTACTAAAAAAGTGCCAACTTTGGCTATGCTGCGACGCACCGTTTAGAAGTTATGGCCATTTTAAAATTTGGATGGGAAAATTGGTACTACGTCCACAGTTTTCATCCGATTTTGAAAATTCAAAAAGCGTTGGAATGTCCAAGTTGCCTACTAAAAAAGTGCCAACTTTGGCTATGCTGCGACGCACCGTTTAGAAGTTATGGCCATTTTAAAATTTGGATGGGAAAATTGGTACCACGTCCACAGTTTTCATCCGATTTTGAAAATTCAAAAAGTGTTGGAATGTCCAAGTTACCTACTAAAAAAGTGCCAACTTTGGCTATGCTGCGACGCACCGTTTAGAAGTTATGGCCATTTTAAAATTTGGATGGGAAAATTGGTACCACGTCCACAGTTTTCATCCAATTTTGAAAATTCAAAAAGCGTTGGAATGTCCAAGTTGCCTACTAAAAAAGTGCCAACTTTGGCTATGCTGCGACGCACCGTTTAGAAGTTATGGCCATTTTAAAATTTGGATGGGAAAATTGGTACCACGTCCACAGTTTTCATCCGATTTTGAAAATTCAAAAAGTGTTGGAATGTCCAAGTTACCTACTAAAAAAGTGCCAACTTTGGCTATGCTGCGACGCACCGTTTAGAAGTTATGGCCATTTTAAAATTTGGATGGGAAAATTGGCACCACGTCCACAGTTTTCATCCAGTTTTGAAAATTCAAAAAGCGTTGGAATGTCCAAGTTGCCTACTAAAAAGTGCCAACTTTGGCTATGCTGCGACGCACCGTTTAGAAGTTATGGCCATTTTAAAATTTGGATGGGAAAATTGGCACCACGTCCACAGTTTTCATCGGATTTTCAAAATTCAAAAAGCAATGGAATGTCCAAGTTACCTACTAAAAAAGTGCCAACTTTGGCTATGCTGCGACGCACCGTTTAGAAGTTATGGCCATTTTAAAATTTGGATGGGAAAATTGGCACCACGTCCACAGTTTTCATCCGATTTTGAAAATTCAAAAAGCGTTGGAATGTCCAAGTTGCCTACTAAAAAAAGTGCCAACTTTGGCTATGCTGCGACGCACCGTTTAGAAGTTATAGCCATTTTAAAATTTGGATGGGAAAATTGGTACCACGTCCACAGTTTTCATCCGATTTTGAAAATTCAAAAAGCGTTGGAATGTCCAAGTTGCCTAATGGAATCTCCAAGTTACCTACTAAAAAAGTGCCAACTTTGGCTATGCTGCGACGCACCGTTTAGAAGTTATGGCCATTTTAAAATTTGGATGGGAAAATTGGCACCACGTCCACAGTTTTCATCCGATTTTGAAAATTCAAAAAGCGTTGGAATGTCCAAGTTACCTACTAAAAAAGTGCCAACTTTGGCTATGCTGCGACGCACCGTTTAGAAGTTATGGCCATTTTAAAATTTGGATGGGAAAATTGGCACCACGTCCACAGTTTTCATCCAATTTTGAAAATTCAAAAAGCGTTGGAATGTCCAAGTTGCCTAATGGAATCTCCAAGTTACCTACTAAAAAAGTGCCAACTTTGGCTATGCTGCGACGCACCGTTTAGAAGTTATGGCCATTTTAAAATTTGGATGGGAAAATTGGTACTACGTCCACAGTTTTCATCCGATTTTGAAAATTCAAAAAGCGTTGGAATGTCCAAGTTGCCTACTAAAAAAGTGCCAACTTTGGCTATGCTGCGACGCACCGTTTAGAAGTTATAGCCATTTTAAAATTTGGATGGGAAAATTGGTACCACGTCCACAGTTTTCATCCGATTTTGAAAATTCAAAAAGCGTTGGAATGTCCAAGTTGCCTAATGGAATCTCCAAGTTACCTACTAAAAAAGTGCCAACTTTGGCTATGCTGCGACGCACCGTTTAGAAGTTATGGCCATTTTAAAATTTGGATGGGAAAATTGGTACCACGTCCACAGTTTTCATCCGATTTTGAAAATTCAAAAAGCGTTGGAATGTCCAAGTTACCTACTAAAAAAGTGCCAACTTTGGCTATGCTGCGACGCACCGTTTAGAAGTTATGGCCATTTTAAAATTTGGATGGGAAAATTGGCACCACGTCCACAGTTTTCATCCAATTTTGAAAATTCAAAAAGCGTTGGAATGTCCAAGTTGCCTAATGGAATCTCCAAGTTACCTACTAAAAAAGTGCCAACTTTGGCTATGCTGCGACGCACCGTTTAGAAGTTATGGCCATTTTAAAATTTGGATGGGAAAATTGGTACCACGCCCACAGTTTTCATCCGATTTTGAAAATTCAAAAAGCGTTGGAATGTCCAAGTTACCTACTAAAAAAGTGCCAACTTTGGCTATGCTGCGACGCACCGTTTAGAAGTTATGGCCATTTTAAAATTTGGATGGGAAAATTGGCACCACGTCCACAGTTTTCATCCAGTTTTGAAAATTCAAAAAGCATTGGAATGCCCAAGTTACCTACTAAAAAAGTGCCAACTTTGGCTATGCTGCGACGCACCGTTTAGAAGTTATGGCCATTTTAAAATTTGGATGGGAAAATTGGTACTACGTCCACAGTTTTCATCCGATTTTGAAAATTCAAAAAGCGTTGGAATGTCCAAGTTGCCTACTAAAAAAGTGCCAACTTTGGCTATGCTGCGACGCACCGTTTAGAAGTTATAGCCATTTTAAAATTTGGATGGGAAAATTGGTACCACGTCCACAGTTTTCATCCGATTTTGAAAATTCAAAAAGCGTTGGAATGTCCAAGTTGCCTAATGGAATCTCCAAGTTACCTACTAAAAAAGTGCCAACTTTGGCTATGCTGCGACGCACCGTTTAGAAGTTATGGCCATTTTAAAATTTGGATGGGAAAATTGGTACCACGTCCACAGTTTTCATCCGATTTTGAAAATTCAAAAAGCGTTGGAATGTCCAAGTTACCTACTAAAAAAGTGCCAACTTTGGCTATGCTGCGACGCACCGTTTAGAAGTTATGGCCATTTAAAAATTTGATGGGAAAATTGGTACCACGTCCACAGTTTTCATCGGATGTTCAAAATTCAAAAAGCATTGGAATGTCCAAGTTACCTACTAAAAAAGTGCCAACTTTGGCTATGCTGCGACGCACCGTTTAGAAGTTATGGCCATTTTAAAATTTGGATGGGAAAATTGGTACCACGTCCACAGTTTTCATCCGATTTTGAAAATTCAAAAAGCATTGGAATGTCCAAGTTACCTACTAAAAAAGTGCCAACTTTGGCTATGCTGCGACGCACCGTTTAGAAGTTATGGCCATTTTAAAATTTGGATGGGAAAATTGGTACCACGTCCACAGTTTTCATCCGATTTTGAAAATTCAAAAAGCGTTGGAATGTCCAAGTTGCCTACTAAAAAAGTGCCAACTTTGGCTATGCTGCGACGCACCGTTTAGAAGTTATGGCCATTTTAAAATTTGGATGGGAAAATTGGTACCACGTCCACAGTTTTCATCCGATTTTGAAAATTCAAAAAGCATTGGAATGTCCAAGTTACCTACTAAAAAAGTGCCAACTTTGGCTATGCTGCGACGCACCGTTTAGAAGTTATGGCCATTTAAAAATTTGATGGGAAAATTGGTACCACGTCCACAGTTTTCATCGGATGTTCAAAATTCAAAAAGCATTGGAATGTCCAAGTTACCTACTAAAAAAGTGCCAACTTTGGCTATGCTGCGACGCACCGTTTAGAAGTTATGGCCATTTTAAAATTTGGATGGGAAAATTGGAACCACGTCCACAGTTTTCATCCAGTTTTGAAAATTCAAAAAGCGTTGGAATGTCCAAGTTGCCTACTAAAAAGTGCCAACTTTGGCTATGCTGCGACGCACCGTTTAGAAGTTATGGCCATTTTAAAATTTGGATGGGAAAATTGGCACCACGTCCACAGTTTTCATCGGATTTTCAAAATTCAAAAAGCATTGGAATGTCCAAGTTACCTACTAAAAAAGTGCCAACTTTGGCTATGCTGCGACGCACCGTTTAGAAGTTATGGCCATTTTAAAATTTGGATGGGAAAATTGGTACCACGTCCACAGTTTTCATCCGATTTTGAAAATTCAAAAAGCGTTGGAATGTCCAAGTTACCTACTAAAAAAGTGCCAACTTTGGCTATGCTGCGACGCACCGTTTAGAAGTTATGGCCATTTTAAAATTTGGATGGGAAAATTGGCACCACGTCCACAGTTTTCATCGGATTTTCAAAATTCAAAAAGCATTGGAATGTCCAAGTTACCTACTAAAAAAGTGCCAACTTTGGCTATGCTGCGACGCACCGTTTAGAAGTTATGGCCATTTTAAAATTTGGATGGGAAAATTGGTACCACGTCCACAGTTTTCATCCGATTTTGAAAATTCAAAAAGCGTTGGAATGTCCAAGTTACCTACTAAAAAAGTGCCAACTTTGGCTATGCTGCGACGCACCGTTTAGAAGTTATGGCCATTTTAAAATTTGGATGGGAAAATTGGTACCACGTCCACAGTTTTCATCCGATTTTGAAAATTCAAAAAGCGTTGGAATGTCCAAGTTACCTACTAAAAAAGTGCCAACTTTGGCTATGCTGCGACGCACCGTTTAGAAGTTATGGCCATTTTAAAATTTGGATGGGAAAATTGGTACCACGTCCACAGTTTTCATCCGATTTTGAAAATTCAAAAAGCGTTGGAATGTCCAAGTTACCTACTAAAAAAGTGCCAACTTTGGCTATGCTGCGACGCACCGTTTAGAAGTTATGGCCATTTTAAAATTTGGATGGGAAAATTGGCACCACGTCCACAGTTTTCATCGGATTTTCAAAATTCAAAAAGCATTGGAATGTCCAAGTTACCTACTAAAAAAGTGCCAACTTTGGCTATGCTGCGACGCACCGTTTAGAAGTTATGGCCATTTTAAAATTTGGATGGGAAAATTGGTACCACGTCCACAGTTTTCATCCGATTTTGAAAATTCAAAAAGCGTTGGAATGTCCAAGTTACCTACTAAAAAAGTGCCAACTTTGGCTATGCTGCGACGCACCGTTTAGAAGTTATGGCCATTTTAAAATTTGGATGGGAAAATTGGCACCACGTCCACAGTTTTCATCCGATTTTGAAAATTCAAAAAGCGTTGGAATGTCCAAGTTACCTACTAAAAAAGTGCCAACTTTGGCTATGCTGCGACGCACCGTTTAGAAGTTATGGCCATTTTAAAATTTGGATGGGAAAATTGGTACCACGTCCACAGTTTTCATCCGATTTTGAAAGTTCAAAAAGCGTTGGAATGTCCAAGTTACCTACTAAAAAAGTGCCAACTTTGGCTATGCTGCGACGCACCGTTTAGAAGTTATGGCCATTTTAAAATTTGGATGGGAAAATTGGTACCACGTCCACAGTTTTCATCCGATTTTGAAAGTTCAAAAAGCGTTGGAATGTCCAAGTTACCTACTAAAAAAGTGCCAACTTTGGCTATGCTGCGACGCACCGTTTAGAAGTTATGGCCATTTTAAAATTTGGATGGGAAAATTGGTACCACGTCCACAGTTTTCATCCGATTTTGAAAATTCAAAAAGCGTTGGAATGTCCAAGTTACCTACTAAAAAAGTGCCAACTTTGGCTATGCTGCGACGCACCGTTTAGAAGTTATGGCCATTTTAAAATTTGGATGGGAAAATTGGCACCACGTCCACAGTTTTCATCCAATTTTGAAAATTCAAAAAGCGTTGGAATGTCCAAGTTGCCTAATGGAATCTCCAAGTTACCTACTAAAAAAGTGCCAACTTTGGCTATGCTGCGACGCACCGTTTAGAAGTTATGGCCATTTTAAAATTTGGATGGGAAAATTGGCACCACGTCCACAGTTTTCATCCAATTTTGAAAATTCAAAAAGCGTTGGAATGTCCAAGTTGCCTAATGGAATCTCCAAGTTACCTACTAAAAAAGTGCCAACTTTGGCTATGCTGCGACGCACCGCTTAGAAGTTATGGCCATTTTAAAATTTGGATGGGAAAATTGGCACCACGTCCACAGTTTTCATCCAATTTTGAAAATTCAAAAAGCGTTGGAATGTCCAAGTTGCCTAATGGAATCTCCAAGTTACCTACTAAAAAAGTGCCAACTTTGGCTATGCTGCGACGCACCGTTTAGAAGTTATGGCCATTTTAAAATTTGGATGGGAAAATTGGTACCACGTCCACAGTTTTCATCCGATTTTGAAAATTCAAAAAGCGTTGGAATGTCCAAGTTACCTACTAAAAAAGTGCCAACTTTGGCTATGCTGCGACGCACCGTTTAGAAGTTATGGCCATTTTAAAATTTGGATGGGAAAATTGGCACCACGTCCACAGTTTTCATCCAATTTTGAAAATTCAAAAAGCGTTGGAATGTCCAAGTTGCCTAATGGAATCTCCAAGTTACCTACTAAAAAAGTGCCAACTTTGGCTATGCTGCGACGCACCGTTTAGAAGTTATGGCCATTTTAAAATTTGGATGGGAAAATTGGCACCACGTCCACAGTTTTCATCCAATTTTGAAAATTCAAAAAGCGTTGGAATGTCCAAGTTGCCTAATGGAATCTCCAAGTTACCTACTAAAAAAGTGCCAACTTTGGCTATGCTGCGACGCACCGTTTAGAAGTTATGGCCATTTTAAAATTTGGATGGGAAAATTGGCACCACGTCCACAGTTTTCATCCAATTTTGAAAATTCAAAAAGCGTTGGAATGTCCAAGTTGCCTAATGGAATCTCCAAGTTACCTACTAAAAAAGTGCCAACTTTGGCTATGCTGCGACGCACCGTTTAGAAGTTATGGCCATTTTAAAATTTGGATGGGAAAATTGGTACCACGTCCACAGTTTTCATCCGATTTTGAAAATTCAAAAAGCGTTGGAATGTCCAAGTTACCTACTAAAAAAGTGCCAACTTTGGCTATGCTGCGACGCACCGTTTAGAAGTTATGGCCATTTTAAAATTTGGATGGGAAAATTGGCACCACGTCCACAGTTTTCATCCAATTTTGAAAATTCAAAAAGCGTTGGCTATGCTGCGACGCACCGTTTAGAAGTTATGGCCATTTTAAAATTTGGATGGGAAAATTGGCACCACGTCCACAGTTTTCATCCATGATTTTGAAAATTCAAAAAGCGTTGGAATGTCCAAGTTACCTACTAAAAAAGTGCCAACTTTGGCTATGCTGCGACGCACCGTTTAGAAGTTATGGCCATTTTAAAATTTGGATGGGAAAATTGGTACCACGTCCACAGTTTTCATCCGATTTTGAAAATTCAAAAAGCGTTGGAATGTCCAAGTTACCTACTAAAAAAGTGCCAACTTTGGCTATGCTGCGACGCACCGTTTAGAAGTTATGGCCATTTTAAAATTTGGATGGGAAAATTGGTACCACGTCCACAGTTTTCATCCGATTTTGAAAATTCAAAAAGCGTTGGAATGTCCAAGTTACCTACTAAAAAAGTGCCAACTTTGGCTATGCTGCGACGCACCGTTTAGAAGTTATGGCCATTTTAAAATTTGGATGGGAAAATTGGCACCACGTCCACAGTTTTCATCGGATTTTCAAAATTCAAAAAGCATTGGAATGTCCAAGTTACCTACTAAAAAAGTGCCAACTTTGGCTATGCTGCGACGCACCGTTTAGAAGTTATGGCCATTTTAAAATTTGGATGGGAAAATTGGTACCACGTCCACAGTTTTCATCCGATTTTGAAAATTCAAAAAGCGTTGGAATGTCCAAGTTACCTACTAAAAAAGTGCCAACTTTGGCTATGCTGCGACGCACCGTTTAGAAGTTATGGCCATTTTAAAATTTGGATGGGAAAATTGGCACCACGTCCACAGTTTTCATCCGATTTTGAAAATTCAAAAAGCGTTGGAATGTCCAAGTTACCTACTAAAAAAGTGCCAACTTTGGCTATGCTGCGACGCACCGTTTAGAAGTTATGGCCATTTTAAAATTTGGATGGGAAAATTGGTACCACGTCCACAGTTTTCATCCGATTTTGAAAGTTCAAAAAGCGTTGGAATGTCCAAGTTACCTACTAAAAAAGTGCCAACTTTGGCTATGCTGCGACGCACCGTTTAGAAGTTATGGCCATTTTAAAATTTGGATGGGAAAATTGGTACCACGTCCACAGTTTTCATCCGATTTTGAAAGTTCAAAAAGCGTTGGAATGTCCAAGTTACCTACTAAAAAAGTGCCAACTTTGGCTATGCTGCGACGCACCGTTTAGAAGTTATGGCCATTTTAAAATTTGGATGGGAAAATTGGTACCACGTCCACAGTTTTCATCCGATTTTGAAAATTCAAAAAGCGTTGGAATGTCCAAGTTACCTACTAAAAAAGTGCCAACTTTGGCTATGCTGCGACGCACCGTTTAGAAGTTATGGCCATTTTAAAATTTGGATGGGAAAATTGGCACCACGTCCACAGTTTTCATCCAATTTTGAAAATTCAAAAAGCGTTGGAATGTCCAAGTTGCCTAATGGAATCTCCAAGTTACCTACTAAAAAAGTGCCAACTTTGGCTATGCTGCGACGCACCGTTTAGAAGTTATGGCCATTTTAAAATTTGGATGGGAAAATTGGCACCACGTCCACAGTTTTCATCCAATTTTGAAAATTCAAAAAGCGTTGGAATGTCCAAGTTGCCTAATGGAATCTCCAAGTTACCTACTAAAAAAGTGCCAACTTTGGCTATGCTGCGACGCACCGTTTAGAAGTTATGGCCATTTTAAAATTTGGATGGGAAAATTGGCACCACGTCCACAGTTTTCATCCAATTTTGAAAATTCAAAAAGCGTTGGAATGTCCAAGTTGCCTAATGGAATCTCCAAGTTACCTACTAAAAAAGTGCCAACTTTGGCTATGCTGCGACGCACCGTTTAGAAGTTATGGCCATTTTAAAATTTGGATGGGAAAATTGGTACCACGTCCACAGTTTTCATCCGATTTTGAAAATTCAAAAAGCGTTGGAATGTCCAAGTTACCTACTAAAAAAGTGCCAACTTTGGCTATGCTGCGACGCACCGTTTAGAAGTTATGGCCATTTTAAAATTTGGATGGGAAAATTGGCACCACGTCCACAGTTTTCATCCAATTTTGAAAATTCAAAAAGCGTTGGAATGTCCAAGTTGCCTAATGGAATCTCCAAGTTACCTACTAAAAAAGTGCCAACTTTGGCTATGCTGCGACGCACCGTTTAGAAGTTATGGCCATTTTAAAATTTGGATGGGAAAATTGGCACCACGTCCACAGTTTTCATCCAATTTTGAAAATTCAAAAAGCGTTGGAATGTCCAAGTTGCCTAATGGAATCTCCAAGTTACCTACTAAAAAAGTGCCAACTTTGGCTATGCTGCGACGCACCGTTTAGAAGTTATGGCCATTTTAAAATTTGGATGGGAAAATTGGCACCACGTCCACAGTTTTCATCCAATTTTGAAAATTCAAAAAGCGTTGGAATGTCCAAGTTGCCTAATGGAATCTCCAAGTTACCTACTAAAAAAGTGCCAACTTTGGCTATGCTGCGACGCACCGTTTAGAAGTTATGGCCATTTTAAAATTTGGATGGGAAAATTGGTACCACGTCCACAGTTTTCATCCGATTTTGAAAATTCAAAAAGCGTTGGAATGTCCAAGTTACCTACTAAAAAAGTGCCAACTTTGGCTATGCTGCGACGCACCGTTTAGAAGTTATGGCCATTTTAAAATTTGGATGGGAAAATTGGCACCACGTCCACAGTTTTCATCCAATTTTGAAAATTCAAAAAGCGTTGGAATGTCCAAGTTGCCTAATGGAATCTCCAAGTTACCTACTAAAAAAGTGCCAACTTTGGCTATGCTGCGACGCACCGTTTAGAAGTTATGGCCATTTTAAAATTTGGATGGGAAAATTGGCACCACGTCCACAGTTTTCATCCAATTTTGAAAATTCAAAAAGCGTTGGAATGTCCAAGTTGCCTAATGGAATCTCCAAGTTACCTACTAAAAAAGTGCCAACTTTGGCTATGCTGCGACGCACCGTTTAGAAGTTATGGCCATTTTAAAATTTGGATGGGAAAATTGGCACCACGTCCACAGTTTTCATCCAATTTTGAAAATTCAAAAAGCGTTGGAATGTCCAAGTTGCCTAATGGAATCTCCAAGTTACCTACTAAAAAAGTGCCAACTTTGGCTATGCTGCGACGCACCGTTTAGAAGTTATGGCCATTTTAAAATTTGGATGGGAAAATTGGTACCACGTCCACAGTTTTCATCCGATTTTGAAAATTCAAAAAGCGTTGGAATGTCCAAGTTACCTACTAAAAAAGTGCCAACTTTGGCTATGCTGCGACGCACCGTTTAGAAGTTATGGCCATTTTAAAATTTGGATGGGAAAATTGGCACCACGTCCACAGTTTTCATCCAATTTTGAAAATTCAAAAAGCGTTGGAATGTCCAAGTTACCTAATGGAATCTCCAAGTTACCTACTAAAAAAGTGCCAACTTTGGCTATGCTGCGAAGCACCGTTTAGAAGTTATGGCCATTTTAAAATTTGGATGGGAAAATTGGCACCACGTCCACAGTTTTCATCCAATTTTGAAAATTCAAAAAGCGTTGGAATGTCCAAGTTGCCTAATGGAATCTCCAAGTTACCTACTAAAAAAGTGCCAACTTTGGCTATGCTGCGACGCACCGTTTAGAAGTTATGGCCATTTTAAAATTTGGATGGGAAAATTGGCACCACGTCCACAGTTTTCATCCAATTTTGAAAATTCAAAAAGCGTTGGAATGTCCAAGTTGCCTAATGGAATCTCCAAGTTACCTACTAAAAAAGTGCCAACTTTGGCTATGCTGCGACGCACCGTTTAGAAGTTATGGCCATTTTAAAATTTGGATGGGAAAATTGGCACCACGTCCACAGTTTTCATCCGATTTTGAAAATTCAAAAAGCGTTGGAATGTCCAAGTTACCTACTAAAAAAGTGCCAACTTTGGCTATGCTGCGACGCACCGTTTAGAAGTTATGGCCATTTTAAAATTTGGATGGGAAAATTGGTACCACGTCCACAGTTTTCATCCGATTTTGAAAATTCAAAAAGCGTTGGAATGTCCAAGTTACCTACTAAAAAAGTGCCAACTTTGGCTATGCTGCGACGCACCGTTTAGAAGTTATGGCCATTTTAAAATTTGGATGGGAAAATTGGCACCACGTCCACAGTTTTCATCCAATTTTGAAAATTCAAAAAGCGTTGGAATGTCCAAGTTACCTACTAAAAAAGTGCCAACTTTGGCTATGCTGCGACGCACCGTTTAGAAGTTATGGCCATTTTAAAATTTGGATGGGAAAATTGGTACCACGTCCACAGTTTTCATCCGATTTTGAAAATTCAAAAAGCGTTGGAATGTCCAAGTTACCTACTAAAAAAGTGCCAACTTTGGCTATGCTGCGACGCACCGTTTAGAAGTTATGGCCATTTTAAAATTTGGATGGGAAAATTGGCACCACGTCCACAGTTTTCATCCAATTTTGAAAATTCAAAAAGCGTTGGAATGTCCAAGTTACCTACTAAAAAAGTGCCAACTTTGGCTATGCTGCGACGCACCGTTTAGAAGTTATGGCCATTTTAAAATTTGGATGGGAAAATTGGTACCACGTCCACAGTTTTCATCCGATTTTGAAAATTCAAAAAGCGTTGGAATGTCCAAGTTACCTACTAAAAAAGTGCCAACTTTGGCTATGCTGCGACGCACCGTTTAGAAGTTATGGCCATTTTAAAATTTGGATGGGAAAATTGGCACCACGTCCACAGTTTTCATCCGATTTTGAAAATTCAAAAAGCGTTGGAATGTCCAAGTAGCCTAATGGAATCTCCAAGTTACCTACTAAAAAAGTGCCAACTTTGGCTATGCTGCGACGCACCGTTTAGAAGTTATGGCCATTTTAAAATTTGGATGGGAAAATTGGCACCACGTCCACAGTTTTCATCCAATTTTGAAAATTCAAAAAGCGTTGGAATGTCCAAGTTACCTACTAAAAAAGTGCCAACTTTGGCTATGCTGCGACGCACCGCTTAGAAGTTATGGCCATTTTAAAATTTGGATGGGAAAATTGGCACCACGTCCACAGTTTTCATCCAATTTTGAAAATTCAAAAAGCGTTGGAATGTCCAAGTTACCTAATGGAATCTCCAAGTTACCTACTAAAAAAGTGCCAACTTTGGCTATGCTGCGACGCACCGTTTAGAAGTTATGGCCATTTTAAAATTTGGATGGGAAAATTGGCACCACGTCCACAGTTTTCATCCGATTTTGAAAATTCAAAAAGCGTTGGAATGTCCAAGTAGCCTAATGGAATCTCCAAGTTACCTACTAAAAAAGTGCCAACTTTGGCTATGCTGCGAAGCACCGTTTGGAAGTTATGGCCATTTTAAAATTTGGATGGGAAAATTGGTACCACGTCCACAGTTTTCATCCGATTTTGAAAATTCAAAAAGCGTTGGAATGTCCAAGTTACCTACTAAAAAAGTGCCAACTTTGGCTATGCTGCGACGCACCGTTTAGAAGTTATGGCCATTTTAAAATTTGGATGGGAAAATTGGCACCACGTCCACAGTTTTCATCCAATTTTGAAAATTCAAAAAGCGTTGGAATGTCCAAGTTACCTAATGGAATCTCCAAGTTACCTACTAAAAAAGTGCCAACTTTGGCTATGCTGCGACGCACCGTTTAGAAGTTATGGCCATTTTAAAATTTGGATGGGAAAATTGGCACCACGTCCACAGTTTTCATCCAATTTTGAAAATTCAAAAAGCGTTGGAATGTCCAAGTTGCCTAATGGAATCTCCAAGTTACCTACTAAAAAAGTGCCAACTTTGGCTATGCTGCGACGCACCGTTTAGAAGTTATGGCCATTTTAAAATTTGGATGGGAAAATTGGCACCACGTCCACAGTTTTCATCCAATTTTGAAAATTCAAAAAGCGTTGGAATGTCCAAGTTACCTAATGGAATCTCCAAGTTACCTACTAAAAAAGTGCCAACTTTGGCTATGCTGCGACGCACCGTTTAGAAGTTATGGCCATTTTAAAATTTGGATGGGAAAATTGGCACCACGTCCACAGTTTTCATCCAATTTTGAAAATTCAAAAAGCGTTGGAATGTCCAAGTTGCCTAATGGAATCTCCAAGTTACCTACTAAAAAAGTGCCAACTTTGGCTATGCTGCGACGCACCGTTTAGAAGTTATGGCCATTTTAAAATTTGGATGGGAAAATTGGTACCACGTCCACAGTTTTCATCCGATTTTGAAAATTCAAAAAGCGTTGGAATGTCCAAGTTACCTACTAAAAAAGTGCCAACTTTGGCTATGCTGCGACGCACCGTTTAGAAGTTATGGCCATTTTAAAATTTGGATGGGAAAATTGGCACCACGTCCACAGTTTTCAATCAATTTTGAAAATTCAAAAAGCGTTGGAATGTCCAAGTTGCCTAATGGAATCTCCAAGTTACCTACTAAAAAAGTGCCAACTTTGGCTATGCTGCGACGCACCGTTTAGAAGTTATGGCCATTTTAAAATTTGGATGGGAAAATTGGCACCACGTCCACAGTTTTCATCCGATTTTGAAAATTCAAAAAGCGTTGGAATGTCCAAGTTACCTACTAAAAAAGTGCCAACTTTGGCTATGCTGCGACGCACCGTTTAGAAGTTATGGCCATTTTAAAATTTGGATGGGAAAATTGGCACCACGTCCACAGTTTTCATCCAATTTTGAAAATTCAAAAAGCGTTGGAATGTCCAAGTTACCTAATGGAATCTCCAAGTTACCTACTAAAAAAGTGCCAACTTTGGCTATGCTGCGACGCACCGTTTAGAAGTTATGGCCATTTTAAAATTTGGATGGGAAAATTGGCACCACGTCCACAGTTTTCATCCGATTTTGAAAATTCAAAAAGCGTTGGAATGTCCAAGTTGCCTAATGGAATCTCCAAGTTACCTACTAAAAAAGTGCCAACTTTGGCTATGCTGCGACGCACCGTTTAGAAGTTATGGCCATTTTAAAATTTGGATGGGAAAATTGGTACCACGTCCACAGTTTTCATCCGATTTTGAAAATTCAAAAAGCGTTGGAATGTCCAAGTTACCTACTAAAAAAGTGCCAACTTTGGCTATGCTGCGACGCACCGTTTAGAAGTTATGGCCATTTTAAAATTTGGATGGGAAAATTGGCACCACGTCCACAGTTTTCATCCAATTTTGAAAATTCAAAAAGCGTTGGAATGTCCAAGTTACCTAATGGAATCTCCAAGTTACCTACTAAAAAAGTGCCAACTTTGGCTATGCTGCGACGCACCGTTTAGAAGTTATGGCCATTTTAAAATTTGGATGGGAAAATTGGCACCACGTCCACAGTTTTCATCCGATTTTGAAAATTCAAAAAGCGTTGGAATGTCCAAGTTGCCTAATGGAATCTCCAAGTTACCTACTAAAAAAGTGCCAACTTTGGCTATGCTGCGACGCACCGTTTAGAAGTTATGGCCATTTTAAAATTTGGATGGGAAAATTGGCACCACGTCCACAGTTTTCATCCAATTTTGAAAATTCAAAAAGCGTTGGAATGTCCAAGTTGCCTAATGGAATCTCCAAGTTACCTACTAAAAAAGTGCCAACTTTGGCTATGCTGCGACGCACCGTTTAGAAGTTATGGCCATTTTAAAATTTGGATGGGAAAATTGGTACCACGTCCACAGTTTTCATCCAATTTTGAAAATTCAAAAAGCGTTGGAATGTCCAAGTTGCCTACTAAAAAAGTGCCAACTTTGGCTATGCTGCGACGCACCGTTTAGAAGTTATGGCCATTTTAAAATTTGGATGGGAAAATTGGTACCACGTCCACAGTTTTCATCGGATGTTCAAAATTCAAAAAGCGTTGGAATGTCCAAGTTACCTAATGGAATCTCCAAGTTACCTACTAAAAAAGTGCCAACTTTGGCTATGCTGCGACGCACCGTTTAGAAGTTATGGCCATTTTAAAATTTGGATGGGAAAATTGGCACCACGTCCACAGTTTTCATCCGATTTTGAAAATTCAAAAAGCGTTGGAATGTCCAAGTTGCCTAATGGAATCTCCAAGTTACCTACTAAAAAAGTGCCAACTTTGGCTATGCTGCGACGCACCGTTTAGAAGTTATGGCCATTTTAAAATTTGGATGGGAAAATTGGTACCACGTCCACAGTTTTCATCCGATTTTGAAAATTCAAAAAGCGTTGGAATGTCCAAGTTACCTACTAAAAAAGTGCCAACTTTGGCTATGCTGCGACGCACCGTTTAGAAGTTATGGCCATTTTAAAATTTGGATGGGAAAATTGGCACCACGTCCACAGTTTTCATCCAATTTTGAAAATTCAAAAAGCGTTGGAATGTCCAAGTTACCTAATGGAATCTCCAAGTTACCTACTAAAAAAGTGCCAACTTTGGCTATGCTGCGACGCACCGTTTAGAAGTTATGGCCATTTTAAAATTTGGATGGGAAAATTGGCACCACGTCCACAGTTTTCATCCGATTTTGAAAATTCAAAAAGCGTTGGAATGTCCAAGTTGCCTAATGGAATCTCCAAGTTACCTACTAAAAAAGTGCCAACTTTGGCTATGCTGCGACGCACCGTTTAGAAGTTATGGCCATTTTAAAATTTGGATGGGAAAATTGGCACCACGTCCACAGTTTTCATCCAATTTTGAAAATTCAAAAAGCGTTGGAATGTCCAAGTTGCCTAATGGAATCTCCAAGTTACCTACTAAAAAAGTGCCAACTTTGGCTATGCTGCGACGCACCGTTTAGAAGTTATGGCCATTTTAAAATTTGGATGGGAAAATTGGTACCACGTCCACAGTTTTCATCCAATTTTGAAAATTCAAAAAGCGTTGGAATGTCCAAGTTGCCTACTAAAAAAGTGCCAACTTTGGCTATGCTGCGACGCACCGTTTAGAAGTTATGGCCATTTTAAAATTTGGATGGGAAAATTGGTACCACGTCCACAGTTTTCATCGGATGTTCAAAATTCAAAAAGCATTGGAATGTCCAAGTTACCTACTAAAAAAGTGCCAACTTTGGCTATGCTGCGACGCACCGTTTAGAAGTTATGGCCATTTTAAAATTTGGATGGGAAAATTGGCACCACGTCCACAGTTTTCATCCAGTTTTGAAAATTCAAAAAGCGTTTTAATGTCCAAGTTGCCTACTAAAAAGTGCCAACTTTGGCTATGCTGCGACGCACCGTTTAGAAGTTATGGCCATTTTAAAATTTGGATGGGAAAATTGGCACCACGTCCACAGTTTTCATCCAGTTTTGAAAATTCAAAAAGCATTGGAATGTCCAAGTTACCTACTAAAAAAGTGCCAACTTTGGCTATGCTGCGACGCACCGTTTAGAAGTTATGGCCATTTTAAAATTTGGATGGAAAAATTGGTACTACGTCCACAGTTTTCATCCGATTTTGAAAATTCAAAAAGCGTTGGAATGTCCAAGTTGCCTACTAAAAAAAGTGCCAACTTTGGCTATGCTGCGACGCACCGTTTAGAAGTTATGGCCATTTTAAAATTTGGATGGGAAAATTGGCACCACGTCCACAGTTTTCATCCAGTTTTGAAAATTCAAAAAGCATTGGAATGCCCAAGTTACCTAATAAAAAAGTGCCAACTTTGGCTATGCTGCGACGCACCGTTTAGAAGTTATGGCCATTTTAAAATTTGGATGGGAAAATTGGTACTACGTCCACAGTTTTCATCCGATTTTGAAAATTCAAAAAGCGTTGGAATGTCCAAGTTGCCTACTAAAAAAGTGCCAACTTTGGCTATGCTGCGACGCACCGTTTAGAAGTTATGGCCATTTTAAAATTTGGATGGGAAAATTGGTACCACGTCCACAGTTTTCATCCAATTTTGAAAAGCGTTGGAATGTCCAAGTTGCCTACTAAAAAAGTGTCAACTTTGGCTATGCTGCGACGCACTGTTTAGAAGTTATGGCCATTTTAAAAATTTGATGGGAAAATTGGTACCACGTCCACAGTTTTCATCCAATTTTGAAAATTCAAAAAGCGTTGGAATGTCCAAGTTGCCTACTAAAAAAGTGCCAACTTTGGCTATGCTGCGACGCACCGTTTAGAAGTTATGGCCATTTTAAAATTTGGATGGGAAAATTGGTACCACGTCCACAGTTTTCATCGGATGTTCAAAATTCAAAAAGTAATGGAATCTCCAAGTTACCTACTAAAAAAGTGCCAACTTTGGCTTTGCTGCGACGCACCGTTTAGAAGTTATGGCCATTTTAAAATTTGGATGGGAAAATTGGCACCACGTCCACAGTTTTCATCCAGTTTTGAAAATTCAAAAAGCATTGGAATGCCCAAGTTACCTAATAAAAAAGTGCCAACTTTGGCTATGCTGCGACGCACCGTTTAGAAGTTATGGCCATTTTAAAATTTGATGGGAAAATTGGTACCACGTCCACAGTTTTCATCCGATTTTGAAAATTCAAAAAGCGTTGGAATGTCCAAGTTACCTACTAAAAAAGTGCCAACTTTGGCTATGCTGCGACGCACCGTTTAGAAGTTATGGCCATTTTAAAATTTGGATGGGAAAATTGGCACCACGTCCACAGTTTTCATCCAATTTTGAAAATTCAAAAAGCGTTGGAATGTCCAAGTTGCCTAATGGAATCTCCAAGTTACCTACTAAAAAAGTGCCAACTTTGGCTATGCTGCGACGCACCGTTTAGAAGTTATGGCCATTTTAAAATTTGGATGGGAAAATTGGCACCACGTCCACAGTTTTCATCCGATTTTGAAAATTCAAAAAGCGTTGGAATGTCCAAGTTGCCTAATGGAATCTCCAAGTTACCTACTAAAAAAGTGCCAACTTTGGCTATGCTGCGACGCACCGTTTAGAAGTTATGGCCATTTTAAAATTTGGATGGGAAAATTGGTACCACGTCCACAGTTTTCATCCGATTTTGAAAATTCAAAAAGCGTTGGAATGTCCAAGTTACCTACTAAAAAAGTGCCAACTTTGGCTATGCTGCGACGCACCGTTTAGAAGTTATGGCCATTTTAAAATTTGGATGGGAAAATTGGCACCACGTCCACAGTTTTCATCCAATTTTGAAAATTCAAAAAGCGTTGGAATGTCCAAGTTGCCTAATGGAATCTCCAAGTTACCTACTAAAAAAGTGCCAACTTTGGCTATGCTGCGACGCACCGTTTAGAAGTTATGGCCATTTTAAAATTTGGATGGGAAAATTGGCACCACGTCCACAGTTTTCATCCGATTTTGAAAATTCAAAAAGCGTTGGAATGTCCAAGTTGCCTAATGGAATCTCCAAGTTACCTACTAAAAAAGTGCCAACTTTGGCTATGCTGCGACGCACCGTTTAGAAGTTATGGCCATTTTAAAATTTGGATGGGAAAATTGGTACCACGTCCACAGTTTTCATCCGATTTTGAAAATTCAAAAAGCGTTGGAATGTCCAAGTTGCCTAATGGAATCTCCAAGTTACCTACTAAAAAAGTGCCAACTTTGGCTATGCTGCGACGCACCGTTTAGAAGTTATGGCCATTTTAAAATTTGGATGGGAAAATTGGCACCACGTCCACAGTTTTCAATCAATTTTGAAAATTCAAAAAGCGTTGGAATGTCCAAGTTGCCTAATGGAATCTCCAAGTTACCTACTAAAAAAGTGCCAACTTTGGCTATGCTGCGACGCACCGTTTAGAAGTTATGGCCATTTTAAAATTTGGATGGGAAAATTGGCACCACGTCCACAGTTTTCAATCAATTTTGAAAATTCAAAAAGCGTTGGAATGTCCAAGTTGCCTAATGGAATCTCCAAGTTACCTACTAAAAAAGTGCCAACTTTGGCTATGCTGCGACGCACCGTTTAGAAGTTATGGCCATTTTAAAATTTGGATGGGAAAATTGGTACCACGTCCACAGTTTTCATCCGATTTTGAAAATTCAAAAAGCGTTGGAATGTCCAAGTTGCCTAATGGAATCTCCAAGTTACCTACTAAAAAAGTGCCAACTTTGGCTATGCTGCGACGCACCGTTTAGAAGTTATGGCCATTTTAAAATTTGGATGGGAAAATTGGCACCACGTCCACAGTTTTCAATCAATTTTGAAAATTCAAAAAGCGTTGGAATGTCCAAGTTGCCTAATGGAATCTCCAAGTTACCTACTAAAAAAGTGCCAACTTTGGCTATGCTGCGACGCACCGTTTAGAAGTTATGGCCATTTTAAAATTTGGATGGGAAAATTGGCACCACGTCCACAGTTTTCATCCGATTTTGAAAATTCAAAAAGCGTTGGAATGTCCAAGTTACCTACTAAAAAAGTGCCAACTTTGGCTATGCTGCGACGCACCGTTTAGAAGTTATGGCCATTTTAAAATTTGGATGGGAAAATTGGCACCACGTCCACAGTTTTCATCCAATTTTGAAAATTCAAAAAGCGTTGGAATGTCCAAGTTACCTAATGGAATCTCCAAGTTACCTACTAAAAAAGTGCCAACTTTGGCTATGCTGCGACGCACCGTTTAGAAGTTATGGCCATTTTAAAATTTGGATGGGAAAATTGGCACCACGTCCACAGTTTTCATCCGATTTTGAAAATTCAAAAAGCGTTGGAATGTCCAAGTTGCCTAATGGAATCTCCAAGTTACCTACTAAAAAAGTGCCAACTTTGGCTATGCTGCGACGCACCGTTTAGAAGTTATGGCCATTTTAAAATTTGGATGGGAAAATTGGTACCACGTCCACAGTTTTCATCCGATTTTGAAAATTCAAAAAGCGTTGGAATGTCCAAGTTACCTACTAAAAAAGTGCCAAATTTGGCTATGCTGCGACGCACCGTTTAGAAGTTATGGCCATTTTAAAATTTGGATGGGAAAATTGGCACCACGTCCACAGTTTTCATCCAATTTTGAAAATTCAAAAAGCGTTGGAATGTCCAAGTTGCCTAATGGAATCTCCAAGTTACCTACTAAAAAAGTGCCAACTTTGGCTATGCTGCGACGCACCGTTTAGAAGTTATGGCCATTTTAAAATTTGGATGGGAAAATTGGTACCACGTCCACAGTTTTCATCCAATTTTGAAAATTCAAAAAGCGTTGGAATGTCCAAGTTGCCTACTAAAAAAGTGCCAACTTTGGCTATGCTGCGACGCACCGTTTAGAAGTTATGGCCATTTTAAAATTTGGATGGGAAAATTGGTACCACGTCCACAGTTTTCATCCAATTTTGAAAATTCAAAAAGCGTTGGAATGTCCAAGTTGCCTACTAAAAAAGTGCCAACTTTGGCTATGCTGCGACGCACCGTTTAGAAGTTATGGCCATTTTAAAATTTGGATGGGAAAATTGGCACCACGTCCACAGTTTTCATCCGATTTTGAAAATTCAAAAAGCGTTGGAATGTCCAAGTTGCCTAATGGAATCTCCAAGTTACCTACTAAAAAAGTGCCAACTTTGGCTATGCTGCGACGCACCGTTTAGAAGTTATGGCCATTTTAAAATTTGGATGGGAAAATTGGTACCACGTCCACAGTTTTCATCCGATTTTGAAAATTCAAAAAGCGTTGGAATGTCCAAGTTACCTACTAAAAAAGTGCCAACTTTGGCTATGCTGCGACGCACCGTTTAGAAGTTATGGCCATTTTAAAATTTGGATGGGAAAATTGGCACCACGTCCACAGTTTTCATCCAGTTTTGAAAATTCAAAAAGCATTGGAATGTCCAAGTTACCTACTAAAAAAGTGCCAACTTTGGCTATGCTGCGACGCACCGTTTAGAAGTTATGGCCATTTTAAAATTTGGATGGAAAAATTGGTACTACGTCCACAGTTTTCATCCGATTTTGAAAATTCAAAAAGCGTTGGAATGTCCAAGTTGCCTACTAAAAAAAGTGCCAACTTTGGCTATGCTGCGACGCACCGTTTAGAAGTTATGGCCATTTTAAAATTTGGATGGGAAAATTGGCACCACGTCCACAGTTTTCATCCAGTTTTGAAAATTCAAAAAGCATTGGAATGCCCAAGTTACCTAATAAAAAAGTGCCAACTTTGGCTATGCTGCGACGCACCGTTTAGAAGTTATGGCCATTTTAAAATTTGGATGGGAAAATTGGTACCACGTCCACAGTTTTCATCCAATTTTGAAAAGCGTTGGAATGTCCAAGTTGCCTACTAAAAAAGTGTCAACTTTGGCTATGCTGCGACGCACTGTTTAGAAGTTATGGCCATTTTAAAAATTTGATGGGAAAATTGGTACCACGTCCACAGTTTTCATCCAATTTTGAAAATTCAAAAAGCGTTGGAATGTCCAAGTTGCCTACTAAAAAAGTGCCAACTTTGGCTATGCTGCGACGCACCGTTTAGAAGTTATGGCCATTTTAAAATTTGGATGGGAAAATTGGCACCACGTCCACAGTTTTCATCCAATTTTGAAAATTCAAAAAGCGTTGGAATGTCCAAGTTGCCTAATGGAATCTCCAAGTTACCTACTAAAAAAGTGCCAACTTTGGCTATGCTGCGACGCACCGTTTAGAAGTTATGGCCATTTTAAAATTTGGATGGGAAAATTGGTACCACGTCCACAGTTTTCATCCAATTTTGAAAATTCAAAAAGCGTTGGAATGTCCAAGTTGCCTAATGGAATCTCCAAGTTACCTACTAAAAAAGTGCCAACTTTGGCTATGCTGCGACGCACCGTTTAGAAGTTATGGCCATTTTAAAATTTGGATGGGAAAATTGGTACTACGTCCACAGTTTTCATCCGATTTTGAAAATTCAAAAAGCGTTGGAATGTCCAAGTTGCCTACTAAAAAAGTGCCAACTTTGGCTATGCTGCGACGCACCGTTTAGAAGTTATGGCCATTTTAAAATTTGGATGGGAAAATTGGTACCACGTCCACAGTTTTCATCCAATTTTGAAAAGCGTTGGAATGTCCAAGTTGCCTACTAAAAAAGTGTCAACTTTGGCTATGCTGCGACGCACTGTTTAGAAGTTATGGCCATTTTAAAAATTTGATGGGAAAATTGGTACCACGTCCACAGTTTTCATCCAATTTTGAAAATTCAAAAAGCGTTGGAATGTCCAAGTTGCCTACTAAAAAAGTGCCAACTTTGGCTATGCTGCGACGCACCGTTTAGAAGTTATGGCCATTTTAAAATTTGGATGGGAAAATTGGTACCACGTCCACAGTTTTCATCGGATGTTCAAAATTCAAAAAGTAATGGAATCTCCAAGTTACCTACTAAAAAAGTGCCAACTTTGGCTTTGCTGCGACGCACCGTTTAGAAGTTATGGCCATTTTAAAATTTGGATGGGAAAATTGGCACCACGTCCACAGTTTTCATCCAGTTTTGAAAATTCAAAAAGCATTGGGATGCCCAAGTTACCTAATAAAAAAGTGCCAACTTTGGCTATGCTGCGACGCACCGTTTAGAAGTTATGGCCATTTTAAAATTTGATGGGAAAATTGGTACCACGTCGACAGTTTTCGTCGGATGTTCAAAATTCAAAAAGTAATGGAATCTCCAAGTTACCTACTAAAAAAGTGCCAACTTTGGCTTTGCTGCGACGCACCGTTTAGAAGTTATGGCCATTTTAAAATTTGGATGGGAAAATTGGCACCACGTCCACAGTTTTCATCCGATTTTGAAAATTCAAAAAGCGTTGGAATGCCCAAGTTACCTACTAAAAAAGTGCCAACTTTGGCTATGCTGCGACGCACCGTTTAGAAGTTATGGCCATTTTAAAATTTGGATGGGAAAATTGGTACTACGTCCACAGTTTTCATCCGATTTTGAAAATTCAAAAAGCGTTGGAATGTCCAAGTTGCCTACTAAAAAAAGTGCCAACTTTGGCTATGCTGCGACGCACCGTTTAGAAGTTATGGCCATTTTAAAATTTGGATGGGAAAATTGGCACCACGTCCACAGTTTTCATCCAGTTTTGAAAATTCAAAAAGCATTGGAATGCCCAAGTTACCTACTAAAAAAGTGCCAACTTTGGCTATGCTGCGACGCACCGTTTAGAAGTTATGGCCATTTTAAAATTTGGATGGGAAAATTGGTACCACGTCCACAGTTTTCATCGGATGTTCAAAATTCAAAAAGTAATGGAATCTCCAAGTTACCTACTAAAAAAGTGCCAACTTTGGCTTTGCTGCGACGCACCGTTTAGAAGTTATGGCCATTTTAAAATTTGGATGGGAAAATTGGCACCACGTCCACAGTTTTCATCCAGTTTTGAAAATTCAAAAAGCATTGGAATGCCCAAGTTACCTAATAAAAAAGTGCCAACTTTGGCTATGCTGCGACGCACCGTTTAGAAGTTATGGCCATTTTAAAATTTGGATGGGAAAATTGGTACTACGTCCACAGTTTTCATCCGATTTTGAAAATTCAAAAAGCGTTGGAATGTCCAAGTTGCCTACTAAAAAAAGTGCCAACTTTGGCTATGCTGCGACGCACCGTTTAGAAGTTATGGCCATTTTAAAATTTGGATGGGAAAATTGGCACCACGTCCACAGTTTTCATCCAGTTTGGAAAATTCAAAAAGCATTGGAATGCCCAAGTTACCTACTAAAAAAGTGCCAACTTTGGCTTTGCTGCGACGCACCGTTTAGAAGTTATGGCCATTTTAAAATTTGGATGGGAAAATTGGCACCACGTCCACAGTTTTCATCCAGTTTTGAAAATTCAAAAAGCATTGGAATGCCCAAGTTACCTAATAAAAAAGTGCCAACTTTGGCTATGCTGCGACGCACCGTTTAGAAGTTATGGCCATTTTAAAATTTGGATGGGAAAATTGGTACTACGTCCACAGTTTTCATCCGATTTTGAAAATTCAAAAAGCGTTGGAATGTCCAAGTTGCCTACTAAAAAAAGTGCCAACTTTGGCTATGCTGCGACGCACCGTTTAGAAGTTATGGCCATTTTAAAATTTGGATGGGAAAATTGGCACCACGTCCACAGTTTTCATCCAGTTTTGAAAATTCAAAAAGCATTGGAATGCCCAAGTTACCTACTAAAAAAGTGCCAACTTTGGCTATGCTGCGACGCACCGTTTAGAAGTTATGGTTATTTTAAAATTTGGATGGGAAAATTGGTACTACGTCCACAGTTTTCATCCGATTTTGAAAATTCAAAAAGCGTTGGAATGTCCAAGTTGCCTACTAAAAAAGTGCCAACTTTGGCTATGCTGCGACGCACCGTTTAGAAGTTATGGCCATTTTAAAATTTGGATGGGAAAATTGGTACCACGTCCACAGTTTTCATCCAATTTTGAAAAGCGTTGGAATGTCCAAGTTGCCTACTAAAAAAGTGCCAACTTTGGCTATGCTGCGACGCACCGTTTAGAAGTTATGGCCATTTTAAAAATTTGATGGGAAAATTGGTACCACGTCCACAGTTTTCATCCAATTTTGAAAATTCAAAAAGCGTTGGAATGTCCAAGTTGCCTACTAAAAAAGTGCCAACTTTGGCTATGCTGCGACGCACCGTTTAGAAGTTATGGCCATTTTAAAATTTGGATGGGAAAATTGGTACCACGTCCACAGTTTTCATCGGATGTTCAAAATTCAAAAAGTAATGGAATCTCCAAGTTACCTACTAAAAAAGTGCCAACTTTGGCTTTGCTGCGACGCACCGTTTAGAAGTTATGGCCATTTTAAAATTTGGATGGGAAAATTGGCACCACGTCCACAGTTTTCATCCAGTTTTGAAAATTCAAAAAGCATTGGAATGCCCAAGTTACCTAATAAAAAAGTGCCAACTTTGGCTATGCTGCGACGCACCGTTTAGAAGTTATGGCCATTTTAAAATTTGGATGGGAAAATTGGTACTACGTCCACAGTTTTCATCCGATTTTGAAAATTCAAAAAGCGTTGGAATGTCCAAGTTGCCTACTAAAAAAAGTGCCAACTTTGGCTATGCTGCGACGCACCGTTTAGAAGTTATGGCCATTTTAAAATTTGGATGGGAAAATTGGAACCACGTCCACAGTTTTCATCCAGTTTTGAAAATTCAAAAAGCGTTGGAATGTCCAAGTTACCTACTAAAAAAGTGCCAACTTTGGCTATGCTGCGACGCACCGTTTAGAAGTTATGGCCATTTTAAAATTTGGATGGGAAAATTGGTACCACGTCCACAGTTTTCATCCGATTTTGAAAATTCAAAAAGCGTTGGAATGTCCAAGTTGCCTAATGGAATCTCCAAGTTACCTACTAAAAAAGTGCCAACTTTGGCTATGCTGCGACGCACCGTTTAGAAGTTATGGCCATTTTAAAATTTGGATGGGAAAATTGGTACTACGTCCACAGTTTTCATCCGATTTTGAAAATTCAAAAAGCGTTGGAATGTCCAAGTTGCCTACTAAAAAAAGTGCCAACTTTGGCTATGCTGCGACGCACCGTTTAGAAGTTATGGCCATTTTAAAATTTGGATGGGAAAATTGGTACCACGTCCACAGTTTTCATCCGATTTTGAAAATTCAAAAAGCGTTGGAATGTCCAAGTTACCTACTAAAAAAGTGCCAACTTTGGCTATGCTGCGACGCACCGTTTAGAAGTTATGGCCATTTTAAAATTTGGATGGGAAAATTGGCACCACGTCCACAGTTTTCATCCAATTTTGAAAATTCAAAAAGCGTTGGAATGTCCAAGTTGCCTAATGGAATCTCCAAGTTACCTACTAAAAAAGTTCCAACTTTGGCTATGCTGCGACGCACCGTTTAGAAGTTATGGCCATTTTAAAATTTGGATGGGAAAATTGGTACCACGTCCACAGTTTTCATCCAATTTTGAAAATTCAAAAAGCGTTGGAATGTCCAAGTTGCCTACTAAAAAAGTGCCAACTTTGGCTATGCTGCGACGCACCGTTTAGAAGTTATGGCCATTTTAAAATTTGGATGGGAAAATTGGTACCACGTCCACAGTTTTCATCGGATGTTCAAAATTCAAAAAGCATTGGAATGTCCAAGTTGCCTACTAAAAAAGTGCCAACTTTGGCTATGCTGCGACGCACCGTTTAGAAGTTATGGCCATTTTAAAATTTGGATGGGAAAATTGGCACCACGTCCACAGTTTTCATCCAATTTTGAAAATTCAAAAAGCGTTGGAATGTCCAAGTTGCCTAATGGAATCTCCAAGTTACCTACTAAAAAAGTTCCAACTTTGGCTATGCTGCGACGCACCGTTTAGAAGTTATGGCCATTTTAAAATTTGGATGGGAAAATTGGTACCACGTCCACAGTTTTCATCCAATTTTGAAAATTCAAAAAGCGTTGGAATGTCCAAGTTGCCTACTAAAAAAGTGCCAACTTTGGCTATGCTGCGACGCACCGTTTAGAAGTTATGGCCATTTTAAAATTTGGATGGGAAAATTGGTACCACGTCCACAGTTTTCATCCAATTTTGAAAATTCAAAAAGCGTTGGAATGTCCAAGTTGCCTAATGGAATCTCCAAGTTACCTACTAAAAAAGTTCCAACTTTGGCTATGCTGCGACGCACCGTTTAGAAGTTATGGCCATTTTAAAATTTGGATGGGAAAATTGGTACCACGTCCACAGTTTTCATCCAATTTTGAAAATTCAAAAAGCGTTGGAATGTCCAAGTTGCCTACTAAAAAAGTGCCAACTTTGGCTATGCTGCGACGCACCGTTTAGAAGTTATGGCCATTTTAAAATTTGGATGGGAAAATTGGCACCACGTCCACAGTTTTCATCCAATTTTGAAAATTCAAAAAGCGTTGGAATGTCCAAGTTGCCTAATGGAATCTCCAAGTTACCTACTAAAAAAGTTCCAACTTTGGCTATGCTGCGACGCACCGTTTAGAAGTTATGGCCATTTTAAAATTTGGATGGGAAAATTGGTACCACGTCCACAGTTTTCATCCAATTTTGAAAATTCAAAAAGCGTTGGAATGTCCAAGTTGCCTACTAAAAAAGTGCCAACTTTGGCTATGCTGCGACGCACCGTTTAGAAGTTATGGCCATTTTAAAATTTGGATGGGAAAATTGGTACCACGTCCACAGTTTTCATCGGATGTTCAAAATTCAAAAAGCATTGGAATGTCCAAGTTGCCTACTAAAAAAGTGCCAACTTTGGCTATGCTGCGACGCACCGTTTAGAAGTTATGGCCATTTTAAAATTTGGATGGGAAAATTGGCACCACGTCCACAGTTTTCATCCAATTTTGAAAATTCAAAAAGCGTTGGAATGTCCAAGTTGCCTAATGGAATCTCCAAGTTACCTACTAAAAAAGTTCCAACTTTGGCTATGCTGCGACGCACCGTTTAGAAGTTATGGCCATTTTAAAATTTGGATGGGAAAATTGGTACCACGTCCACAGTTTTCATCCAATTTTGAAAATTCAAAAAGCGTTGGAATGTCCAAGTTGCCTACTAAAAAAGTGCCAACTTTGGCTATGCTGCGACGCACCGTTTAGAAGTTATGGCCATTTTAAAATTTGGATGGGAAAATTGGTACCACGTCCACAGTTTTCATCGGATGTTCAAAATTCAAAAAGCATTGGAATGTCCAAGTTGCCTACTAAAAAAGTGCCAACTTTGGCTATGCTGCGACGCACCGTTTAGAAGTTATGGCCATTTTAAAATTTGGATGGGAAAATTGGCACCACGTCCACAGTTTTCATCCGATTTTGAAAATTCAAAAAGCGTTGGAATGTCCAAGTTGCCTACTAAAAAAAGTGCCAACTTTGGCTATGCTGCGACGCACCGTTTAGAAGTTATGGCCATTTTAAAATTTGGATGGGAAAATTGGTACCACGTCCACAGTTTTCATCCGATTTTGAAAATTCAAAAAGCGTTGGAATGTCCAAGTTACCTACTAAAAAAGTGCCAACTTTGGCTATGCTGCGACGCACCGTTTAGAAGTTATGGCCATTTTAAAATTTGGATGGGAAAATTGGCACCACGTCCACAGTTTTCATCCAATTTTGAAAATTCAAAAAGCGTTGGAATGTCCAAGTTGCCTAATGGAATCTCCAAGTTACCTACTAAAAAAGTTCCAACTTTGGCTATGCTGCGACGCACCGTTTAGAAGTTATGGCCATTTTAAAATTTGGATGGGAAAATTGGTACCACGTCCACAGTTTTCATCCAATTTTGAAAATTCAAAAAGCGTTGGAATGTCCAAGTTGCCTACTAAAAAAGTGCCAACTTTGGCTATGCTGCGACGCACCGTTTAGAAGTTATGGCCATTTTAAAATTTGGATGGGAAAATTGGTACCACGTCCACAGTTTTCATCGGATGTTCAAAATTCAAAAAGCATTGGAATGTCCAAGTTGCCTACTAAAAAAGTGCCAACTTTGGCTATGCTGCGACGCACCGTTTAGAAGTTATGGCCATTTTAAAATTTGGATGGGAAAATTGGCACCACGTCCACAGTTTTCATCCAATTTTGAAAATTCAAAAAGCGTTGGAATGTCCAAGTTGCCTAATGGAATCTCCAAGTTACCTACTAAAAAAGTTCCAACTTTGGCTATGCTGCGACGCACCGTTTAGAAGTTATGGCCATTTTAAAATTTGGATGGGAAAATTGGTACCACGTCCACAGTTTTCATCCAATTTTGAAAATTCAAAAAGCGTTGGAATGTCCAAGTTGCCTACTAAAAAAGTGCCAACTTTGGCTATGCTGCGACGCACCGTTTAGAAGTTATGGCCATTTTAAAATTTGGATGGGAAAATTGGCACCACGTCCACAGTTTTCATCCAATTTTGAAAATTCAAAAAGCGTTGGAATGTCCAAGTTGCCTAATGGAATCTCCAAGTTACCTACTAAAAAAGTTCCAACTTTGGCTATGCTGCGACGCACCGTTTAGAAGTTATGGCCATTTTAAAATTTGGATGGGAAAATTGGTACCACGTCCACAGTTTTCATCCAATTTTGAAAATTCAAAAAGCGTTGGAATGTCCAAGTTGCCTACTAAAAAAGTGCCAACTTTGGCTATGCTGCGACGCACCGTTTAGAAGTTATGGCCATTTTAAAATTTGGATGGGAAAATTGGCACCACGTCCACAGTTTTCATCCAATTTTGAAAATTCAAAAAGCGTTGGAATGTCCAAGTTGCCTAATGGAATCTCCAAGTTACCTACTAAAAAAGTTCCAACTTTGGCTATGCTGCGACGCACCGTTTAGAAGTTATGGCCATTTTAAAATTTGGATGGGAAAATTGGTACCACGTCCACAGTTTTCATCCAATTTTGAAAATTCAAAAAGCGTTGGAATGTCCAAGTTGCCTACTAAAAAAGTGCCAACTTTGGCTATGCTGCGACGCACCGTTTAGAAGTTATGGCCATTTTAAAATTTGGATGGGAAAATTGGTACCACGTCCACAGTTTTCATCGGATGTTCAAAATTCAAAAAGCATTGGAATGTCCAAGTTGCCTACTAAAAAAGTGCCAACTTTGGCTATGCTGCGACGCACCGTTTAGAAGTTATGGCCATTTTAAAATTTGGATGGGAAAATTGGCACCACGTCCACAGTTTTCATCCAATTTTGAAAATTCAAAAAGCGTTGGAATGTCCAAGTTGCCTAATGGAATCTCCAAGTTACCTACTAAAAAAGTTCCAACTTTGGCTATGCTGCGACGCACCGTTTAGAAGTTATGGCCATTTTAAAATTTGGATGGGAAAATTGGTACCACGTCCACAGTTTTCATCCAATTTTGAAAATTCAAAAAGCGTTGGAATGTCCAAGTTGCCTACTAAAAAAGTGCCAACTTTGGCTATGCTGCGACGCACCGTTTAGAAGTTATGGCCATTTTAAAATTTGGATGGGAAAATTGGTACCACGTCCACAGTTTTCATCGGATGTTCAAAATTCAAAAAGCATTGGAATGTCCAAGTTGCCTACTAAAAAAGTGCCAACTTTGGCTATGCTGCGACGCACCGTTTAGAAGTTATGGCCATTTTAAAATTTGGATGGGAAAATTGGCACCACGTCCACAGTTTTCATCCGATTTTGAAAATTCAAAAAGCGTTGGAATGTCCAAGTTGCCTACTAAAAAAAGTGCCAACTTTGGCTATGCTGCGACGCACCGTTTAGAAGTTATGGCCATTTTAAAATTTGGATGGGAAAATTGGTACCACGTCCACAGTTTTCATCCGATTTTGAAAATTCAAAAAGCGTTGGAATGTCCAAGTTACCTACTAAAAAAGTGCCAACTTTGGCTATGCTGCGACGCACCGTTTAGAAGTTATGGCCATTTTAAAATTTGGATGGGAAAATTGGCACCACGTCCACAGTTTTCATCCAATTTTGAAAATTCAAAAAGCGTTGGAATGTCCAAGTTGCCTAATGGAATCTCCAAGTTACCTACTAAAAAAGTTCCAACTTTGGCTATGCTGCGACGCACCGTTTAGAAGTTATGGCCATTTTAAAATTTGGATGGGAAAATTGGTACCACGTCCACAGTTTTCATCCAATTTTGAAAATTCAAAAAGCGTTGGAATGTCCAAGTTGCCTACTAAAAAAGTGCCAACTTTGGCTATGCTGCGACGCACCGTTTAGAAGTTATGGCCATTTTAAAATTTGGATGGGAAAATTGGTACCACGTCCACAGTTTTCATCGGATGTTCAAAATTCAAAAAGCATTGGAATGTCCAAGTTGCCTACTAAAAAAGTGCCAACTTTGGCTATGCTGCGACGCACCGTTTAGAAGTTATGGCCATTTTAAAATTTGGATGGGAAAATTGGCACCACGTCCACAGTTTTCATCCAATTTTGAAAATTCAAAAAGCGTTGGAATGTCCAAGTTGCCTAATGGAATCTCCAAGTTACCTACTAAAAAAGTTCCAACTTTGGCTATGCTGCGACGCACCGTTTAGAAGTTATGGCCATTTTAAAATTTGGATGGGAAAATTGGTACCACGTCCACAGTTTTCATCCAATTTTGAAAATTCAAAAAGCGTTGGAATGTCCAAGTTGCCTACTAAAAAAGTGCCAACTTTGGCTATGCTGCGACGCACCGTTTAGAAGTTATGGCCATTTTAAAATTTGGATGGGAAAATTGGTACCACGTCCACAGTTTTCATCCAATTTTGAAAATTCAAAAAGCGTTGGAATGTCCAAGTTGCCTAATGGAATCTCCAAGTTACCTACTAAAAAAGTTCCAACTTTGGCTATGCTGCGACGCACCGTTTAGAAGTTATGGCCATTTTAAAATTTGGATGGGAAAATTGGTACCACGTCCACAGTTTTCATCCAATTTTGAAAATTCAAAAAGCGTTGGAATGTCCAAGTTGCCTACTAAAAAAGTGCCAACTTTGGCTATGCTGCGACGCACCGTTTAGAAGTTATGGCCATTTTAAAATTTGGATGGGAAAATTGGCACCACGTCCACAGTTTTCATCCAATTTTGAAAATTCAAAAAGCGTTGGAATGTCCAAGTTGCCTAATGGAATCTCCAAGTTACCTACTAAAAAAGTTCCAACTTTGGCTATGCTGCGACGCACCGTTTAGAAGTTATGGCCATTTTAAAATTTGGATGGGAAAATTGGTACCACGTCCACAGTTTTCATCCAATTTTGAAAATTCAAAAAGCGTTGGAATGTCCAAGTTGCCTACTAAAAAAGTGCCAACTTTGGCTATGCTGCGACGCACCGTTTAGAAGTTATGGCCATTTTAAAATTTGGATGGGAAAATTGGTACCACGTCCACAGTTTTCATCGGATGTTCAAAATTCAAAAAGCATTGGAATGTCCAAGTTGCCTACTAAAAAAGTGCCAACTTTGGCTATGCTGCGACGCACCGTTTAGAAGTTATGGCCATTTTAAAATTTGGATGGGAAAATTGGCACCACGTCCACAGTTTTCATCCAATTTTGAAAATTCAAAAAGCGTTGGAATGTCCAAGTTGCCTAATGGAATCTCCAAGTTACCTACTAAAAAAGTTCCAACTTTGGCTATGCTGCGACGCACCGTTTAGAAGTTATGGCCATTTTAAAATTTGGATGGGAAAATTGGTACCACGTCCACAGTTTTCATCCAATTTTGAAAATTCAAAAAGCGTTGGAATGTCCAAGTTGCCTACTAAAAAAGTGCCAACTTTGGCTATGCTGCGACGCACCGTTTAGAAGTTATGGCCATTTTAAAATTTGGATGGGAAAATTGGTACCACGTCCACAGTTTTCATCGGATGTTCAAAATTCAAAAAGCATTGGAATGTCCAAGTTGCCTACTAAAAAAGTGCCAACTTTGGCTATGCTGCGACGCACCGTTTAGAAGTTATGGCCATTTTAAAATTTGGATGGGAAAATTGGCACCACGTCCACAGTTTTCATCCAATTTTGAAAATTCAAAAAGCGTTGGAATGTCCAAGTTGCCTAATGGAATCTCCAAGTTACCTACTAAAAAAGTTCCAACTTTGGCTATGCTGCGACGCACCGTTTAGAAGTTATGGCCATTTTAAAATTTGGATGGGAAAATTGGTACCACGTCCACAGTTTTCATCCAATTTTGAAAATTCAAAAAGCGTTGGAATGTCCAAGTTGCCTACTAAAAAAGTGCCAACTTTGGCTATGCTGCGACGCACCGTTTAGAAGTTATGGCCATTTTAAAATTTGGATGGGAAAATTGGTACCACGTCCACAGTTTTCATCGGATGTTCAAAATTCAAAAAGCATTGGAATGTCCAAGTTGCCTACTAAAAAGTGCCAACTTTGGCTATGCTGCGACGCACCGTTTAGAAGTTATGGCCATTTTAAAATTTGGATGGGAAAATTGGCACCACGTCCACAGTTTTCATCCAATTTTGAAAATTCAAAAAGCGTTGGAATGTCCAAGTTGCCTAATGGAATCTCCAAGTTACCTACTAAAAAAGTTCCAACTTTGGCTATGCTGCGACGCACCGTTTAGAAGTTATGGCCATTTTAAAATTTGGATGGGAAAATTGGTACCACGTCCACAGTTTTCATCGGATGTTCAAAATTCAAAAAGCATTGGAATGTCCAAGTTGCCTACTAAAAAAGTGCCAACTTTGGCTATGCTGCGACGCACCGTTTAGAAGTTATGGCCATTTTAAAATTTGGATGGGAAAATTGGCACCACGTCCACAGTTTTCATCCAATTTTGAAAATTCAAAAAGCGTTGGAATGTCCAAGTTGCCTAATGGAATCTCCAAGTTACCTACTAAAAAAGTTCCAACTTTGGCTATGCTGCGACGCACCGTTTAGAAGTTATGGCCATTTTAAAATTTGGATGGGAAAATTGGTACCACGTCCACAGTTTTCATCCAATTTTGAAAATTCAAAAAGCGTTGGAATGTCCAAGTTGCCTACTAAAAAAGTGCCAACTTTGGCTATGCTGCGACGCACCGTTTAGAAGTTATGGCCATTTTAAAATTTGGATGGGAAAATTGGTACCACGTCCACAGTTTTCATCCAATTTTGAAAATTCAAAAAGCGTTGGAATGTCCAAGTTGCCTACTAAAAAAGTGCCAACTTTGGCTATGCTGCGACGCACCGTTTAGAAGTTATGGCCATTTTAAAATTTGGATGGGAAAATTGGTACCACGTCCACAGTTTTCATCGGATGTTCAAAATTCAAAAAGCGTTGGAATGTCCAAGTTGCCTACTAAAAAAGTGCCAACTTTGGCTATGCTGCGACGCACCGTTTAGAAGTTATGGCCATTTTAAAATTTGGATGGGAAAATTGGCACCACGTCCACAGTTTTCATCCAGTTTTGAAAATTCAAAAAGCGTTTTAATGTCCAAGTTGCCTACTAAAAAGTGCCAACTTTGGCTATGCTGCGACGCACCGTTTAGAAGTTATGGCCATTTTAAAATTTGGATGGGAAAATTGGCACCACGTCCACAGTTTTCATCCAGTTTTGAAAATTCAAAAAGCATTGGAATGTCCAAGTTACCTACTAAAAAAGTGCCAACTTTGGCTATGCTGCGACGCACCGTTTAGAAGTTATGGCCATTTTAAAATTTGGATGGAAAAATTGGTACTACGTCCACAGTTTTCATCCGATTTTGAAAATTCAAAAAGCGTTGGAATGTCCAAGTTGCCTACTAAAAAAAGTGCCAACTTTGGCTATGCTGCGACGCACCGTTTAGAAGTTATGGCCATTTTAAAATTTGGATGGGAAAATTGGCACCACGTCCACAGTTTTCATCCAGTTTTGAAAATTCAAAAAGCATTGGAATGCCCAAGTTACCTAATAAAAAAGTGCCAACTTTGGCTATGCTGCGACGCACCGTTTAGAAGTTATGGCCATTTTAAAATTTGGATGGGAAAATTGGTACTACGTCCACAGTTTTCATCCGATTTTAAAAATTCAAAAAGCGTTGGAATGTCCAAGTTGCCTACTAAAAAAGTGCCAACTTTGGCTATGCTGCGACGCACCGTTTAGAAGTTATGGCCATTTTAAAATTTGGATGGGAAAATTGGTACCACGTCCACAGTTTTCATCCAATTTTGAAAAGCGTTGGAATGTCCAAGTTGCCTACTAAAAAAGTGTCAACTTTGGCTATGCTGCGACGCACTGTTTAGAAGTTATGGCCATTTTAAAAATTTGATGGGAAAATTGGTACCACGTCCACAGTTTTCATCCAATTTTGAAAATTCAAAAAGCGTTGGAATGTCCAAGTTGCCTACTAAAAAAGTGCCAACTTTGGCTATGCTGCGACGCACCGTTTAGAAGTTATGGCCATTTTAAAATTTGGATGGGAAAATTGGTACCACGTCCACAGTTTTCATCGGATGTTCAAAATTCAAAAAGTAATGGAATCTCCAAGTTACCTACTAAAAAAGTGCCAACTTTGGCTTTGCTGCGACGCACCGTTTAGAAGTTATGGCCATTTTAAAATTTGGATGGGAAAATTGGCACCACGTCCACAGTTTTCATCCAGTTTTGAAAATTCAAAAAGCATTGGAATGCCCAAGTTACCTAATAAAAAAGTGCCAACTTTGGCTATGCTGCGACGCACCGTTTAGAAGTTATGGCCATTTTAAAATTTGATGGGAAAATTGGTACCACGTCCACAGTTTTCGTCGGATGTTCAAAATTCAAAAAGTAATGGAATCTCCAAGTTACCTACTAAAAAAGTGCCAACTTTGGCTTTGCTGCGACGCACCGTTTAGAAGTTATGGCCATTTTAAAATTTGGATGGGAAAATTGGCACCACGTCCACAGTTTTCATCCGATTTTGAAAATTCAAAAAGCGTTGGAATGCCCAAGTTACCTACTAAAAAAGTGCCAACTTTGGCTATGCTGCGACGCACCGTTTAGAAGTTATGGCCATTTTAAAATTTGGATGGGAAAATTGGTACTACGTCCACAGTTTTCATCCGATTTTGAAAATTCAAAAAGCGTTGGAATGTCCAAGTTGCCTACTAAAAAAAGTGCCAACTTTGGCTATGCTGCGACGCACCGTTTAGAAGTTATGGCCATTTTAAAATTTGGATGGGAAAATTGGCACCACGTCCACAGTTTTCATCCAGTTTTGAAAATTCAAAAAGCATTGGAATGCCCAAGTTACCTACTAAAAAAGTGCCAACTTTGGCTATGCTGCGACGCACCGTTTAGAAGTTATGGCCATTTTAAAATTTGGATGGGAAAATTGGTACCACGTCCACAGTTTTCATCGGATGTTCAAAATTCAAAAAGTAATGGAATCTCCAAGTTACCTACTAAAAAAGTGCCAACTTTGGCTTTGCTGCGACGCACCGTTTAGAAGTTATGGCCATTTTAAAATTTGGATGGGAAAATTGGCACCACGTCCACAGTTTTCATCCAGTTTTGAAAATTCAAAAAGCATTGGAATGCCCAAGTTACCTAATAAAAAAGTGCCAACTTTGGCTATGCTGCGACGCACCGTTTAGAAGTTATGGCCATTTTAAAATTTGGATGGGAAAATTGGTACTACGTCCACAGTTTTCATCCGATTTTGAAAATTCAAAAAGCGTTGGAATGTCCAAGTTGCCTACTAAAAAAAGTGCCAACTTTGGCTATGCTGCGACGCACCGTTTAGAAGTTATGGCCATTTTAAAATTTGGATGGGAAAATTGGCACCACGTCCACAGTTTTCATCCAGTTTTGAAAATTCAAAAAGCATTGGAATGCCCAAGTTACCTAATAAAAAAGTGCCAACTTTGGCTATGCTGCGACGCACCGTTTAGAAGTTATGGCCATTTTAAAATTTGGATGGGAAAATTGGCACCACGTCCACAGTTTTCATCCAGTTTTGAAAATTCAAAAAGCATTGGAATGCCCAAGTTACCTAATAAAAAAGTGCCAACTTTGGCTATGCTGCGACGCACCGTTTAGAAGTTATGGCCATTTTAAAATTTGATGGGAAAATTGGTACCACGTCCACAGTTTTCGTCGGATGTTCAAAATTCAAAAAGTAATGGAATCTCCAAGTTACCTACTAAAAAAGTGCCAACTTTGGCTATGCTGCGACGCACCGTTTAGAAGTTATGGCCATTTTAAAATTTGGATGGGAAAATTGGTACCACGTCCACAGTTTTCATCGGATGTTCAAAATTCAAAAAGTAATGGAATCTCCAAGTTACCTACTAAAAAAGTGCCAACTTTGGCTTTGCTGCGACGCACCGTTTAGAAGTTATGGCCATTTTAAAATTTGGATGGGAAAATTGGCACCACGTCCACAGTTTTCATCCAGTTTTGAAAATTCAAAAAGCATTGGAATGCCCAAGTTACCTAATAAAAAAGTGCCAACTTTGGCTATGCTGCGACGCACCGTTTAGAAGTTATGGCCATTTTAAAATTTGATGGGAAAATTGGTACCACGTCCACAGTTTTCGTCGGATGTTCAAAATTCAAAAAGTAATGGAATCTCCAAGTTACCTACTAAAAAAGTGCCAACTTTGGCTTTGCTGCGACGCACCGTTTAGAAGTTATGGCCATTTTAAAATTTGGATGGGAAAATTGGCACCACGTCCACAGTTTTCATCCGATTTTGAAAATTCAAAAAGCGTTGGAATGCCCAAGTTACCTACTAAAAAAGTGCCAACTTTGGCTATGCTGCGACGCACCGTTTAGAAGTTATGGCCATTTTAAAATTTGGATGGGAAAATTGGTACTACGTCCACAGTTTTCATCCGATTTTGAAAATTCAAAAAGCGTTGGAATGTCCAAGTTGCCTACTAAAAAAAGTGCCAACTTTGGCTATGCTGCGACGCACCGTTTAGAAGTTATGGCCATTTTAAAATTTGGATGGGAAAATTGGCACCACGTCCACAGTTTTCATCCAGTTTTGAAAATTCAAAAAGCATTGGAATGCCCAAGTTACCTACTAAAAAAGTGCCAACTTTGGCTATGCTGCGACGCACCGTTTAGAAGTTATGGCCATTTTAAAATTTGGATGGGAAAATTGGTACCACGTCCACAGTTTTCATCGGATGTTCAAAATTCAAAAAGTAATGGAATCTCCAAGTTACCTACTAAAAAAGTGCCAACTTTGGCTTTGCTGCGACGCACCGTTTAGAAGTTATGGCCATTTTAAAATTTGGATGGGAAAATTGGTACTACGTCCACAGTTTTCATCCGATTTTGAAAATTCAAAAAGCGTTGGAATGTCCAAGTTGCCTACTAAAAAAAGTGCCAACTTTGGCTATGCTGCGACGCACCGTTTAGAAGTTATGGCCATTTTAAAATTTGGATGGGAAAATTGGTACCACGTCCACAGTTTTCATCGGATGTTCAAAATTCAAAAAGTAATGGAATGCCCAAGTTACCTAATAAAAAAGTGCCAACTTTGGCTATGCTGCGACGCACCGTTTAGAAGTTATGGCCATTTTAAAATTTGGATGGGAAAATTGGTACTACGTCCACAGTTTTCATCCGATTTTGAAAATTCAAAAAGCGTTGGAATGTCCAAGTTGCCTACCAAAAAAGTGCCAACTTTGGCTATGCTGCGACGCACCGTTTAGAAGTTATGGCCATTTTAAAATTTGGATGGGAAAATTGGTACCACGTCCACAGTTTTTATCGGATGTTCAAAATTCAAAAAGTAATGGAATGCCCAAGTTACCTACTAAAAAAGTGCCAACTTTGGCTTTGCTGCGACGCACCGTTTAGAAGTTATGGCCATTTTAAAATTTGGATGGGAAAATTGGCACCACGTCCACAGTTTTCATCCAGTTTTGAAAATTCAAAAAGCATTGGAATGCCCAAGTTACCTAATAAAAAAGTGCCAACTTTGGCTATGCTGCGACGCACCGTTTAGAAGTTATGGCCATTTTAAAATTTGGATGGGAAAATTGGCACCACGTCCACAGTTTTCATCCAGTTTTGAAAATTCAAAAAGCATTGGAATGCCCAAGTTACCTAATAAAAAAGTGCCAACTTTGGCTATGCTGCGACGCACCGTTTAGAAGTTATGGCCATTTTAAAATTTGGATGGGAAAATTGGCACCACGTCCACAGTTTTCATCCAGTTTTGAAAATTCAAAAAGCATTGGAATGCCCAAGTTACCTAATAAAAAAGTGCCAACTTTGGCTATGCTGCGACGCACCGTTTAGAAGTTATCGCCATTTTAAAATTTGATGGGAAAATTGGTACCACGTCCACAGTTTTCGTCGGATGTTCAAAATTCAAAAAGTAATGGAATCTCCAAGTTACCTACTAAAAAAGTGCCAACTTTGGCTATGCTGCGACGCACCGTTTAGAAGTTATGGCCATTTTAAAATTTGGATGGGAAAATTGGTACCACGTCCACAGTTTTCATCGGATGTTCAAAATTCAAAAAGTAATGGAATCTCCAAGTTACCTACTAAAAAAGTGCCAACTTTGGCTTTGCTGCGACGCACCGTTTAGAAGTTATGGCCATTTTAAAATTTGGATGGGAAAATTGGCACCACGTCCACAGTTTTCATCCAGTTTTGAAAATTCAAAAAGCATTGGAATGCCCAAGTTACCTAATAAAAAAGTGCCAACTTTGGCTATGCTGCGACGCACCGTTTAGAAGTTATGGCCATTTTAAAATTTGATGGGAAAATTGGTACCACGTCCACAGTTTTCGTCGGATGTTCAAAATTCAAAAAGTAATGGAATCTCCAAGTTACCTACTAAAAAAGTGCCAACTTTGGCTTTGCTGCGACGCACCGTTTAGAAGTTATGGCCATTTTAAAATTTGGATGGGAAAATTGGCACCACGTCCACAGTTTTCATCCGATTTTGAAAATTCAAAAAGCGTTGGAATGCCCAAGTTACCTACTAAAAAAGTGCCAACTTTGGCTATGCTGCGACGCACCGTTTAGAAGTTATGGCCATTTTAAAATTTGGATGGGAAAATTGGTACTACGTCCACAGTTTTCATCCGATTTTGAAAATTCAAAAAGCGTTGGAATGTCCAAGTTGCCTACTAAAAAAAGTGCCAACTTTGGCTATGCTGCGACGCACCGTTTAGAAGTTATGGCCATTTTAAAATTTGGATGGGAAAATTGGCACCACGTCCACAGTTTTCATCCAGTTTTGAAAATTCAAAAAGCATTGGAATGCCCAAGTTACCTACTAAAAAAGTGCCAACTTTGGCTATGCTGCGACGCACCGTTTAGAAGTTATGGCCATTTTAAAATTTGGATGGGAAAATTGGTACCACGTCCACAGTTTTCATCGGATGTTCAAAATTCAAAAAGTAATGGAATCTCCAAGTTACCTACTAAAAAAGTGCCAACTTTGGCTTTGCTGCGACGCACCGTTTAGAAGTTATGGCCATTTTAAAATTTGGATGGGAAAATTGGTACTACGTCCACAGTTTTCATCCGATTTTGAAAATTCAAAAAGCGTTGGAATGTCCAAGTTGCCTACTAAAAAAAGTGCCAACTTTGGCTATGCTGCGACGCACCGTTTAGAAGTTATGGCCATTTTAAAATTTGGATGGGAAAATTGGTACCACGTCCACAGTTTTCATCGGATGTTCAAAATTCAAAAAGTAATGGAATGCCCAAGTTACCTAATAAAAAAGTGCCAACTTTGGCTATGCTGCGACGCACCGTTTAGAAGTTATGGCCATTTTAAAATTTGGATGGGAAAATTGGTACTACGTCCACAGTTTTCATCCGATTTTGAAAATTCAAAAAGCGTTGGAATGTCCAAGTTGCCTACTAAAAAAAGTGCCAACTTTGGCTATGCTGCGACGCACCGTTTAGAAGTTATGGCCATTTTAAAATTTGGATGGGAAAATTGGTACCACGTCCACAGTTTTCATCGGATGTTCAAAATTCAAAAAGTAATGGAATGCCCAAGTTACCTACTAAAAAAGTGCCAACTTTGGCTTTGCTGCGACGCACCGTTTAGAAGTTATGGCCATTTTAAAATTTGGATGGGAAAATTGGCACCACGTCCACAGTTTTCATCCAGTTTTGAAAATTCAAAAAGCATTGGAATGCCCAAGTTACCTAATAAAAAAGTGCCAACTTTGGCTATGCTGCGACGCACCGTTTAGAAGTTATGGCCATTTTAAAATTTGGATGGGAAAATTGGCACCACGTCCACAGTTTTCATCCAGTTTTGAAAATTCAAAAAGCATTGGAATGCCCAAGTTACCTAATAAAAAAGTGCCAACTTTGGCTATGCTGCGACGCACCGTTTAGAAGTTATGGCCATTTTAAAATTTGGATGGGAAAATTGGTACTACGTCCACAGTTTTCATCCGATTTTAAAAATTCAAAAAGCGTTGGAATGTCCAAGTTGCCTACTAAAAAAGTGCCAACTTTGGCTATGCTGCGACGCACCGTTTAGAAGTTATGGCCATTTTAAAATTTGGATGGGAAAATTGGTACCACGTCCACAGTTTTCATCCAATTTTGAAAAGCGTTGGAATGTCCAAGTTGCCTACTAAAAAAGTGTCAACTTTGGCTATGCTGCGACGCACTGTTTAGAAGTTATGGCCATTTTAAAAATTTGATGGGAAAATTGGTACCACGTCCACAGTTTTCATCCAATTTTGAAAATTCAAAAAGCGTTGGAATGTCCAAGTTGCCTACTAAAAAAGTGCCAACTTTGGCTATGCTGCGACGCACCGTTTAGAAGTTATGGCCATTTTAAAATTTGGATGGGAAAATTGGTACCACGTCCACAGTTTTCATCGGATGTTCAAAATTCAAAAAGTAATGGAATCTCCAAGTTACCTACTAAAAAAGTGCCAACTTTGGCTTTGCTGCGACGCACCGTTTAGAAGTTATGGCCATTTTAAAATTTGGATGGGAAAATTGGCACCACGTCCACAGTTTTCATCCAGTTTTGAAAATTCAAAAAGCATTGGAATGCCCAAGTTACCTAATAAAAAATTGCCAACTTTGGCTATGCTGCGACGCACCGTTTAGAAGTTATGGCCATTTTAAAATTTGATGGGAAAATTGGTACCACGTCCACAGTTTTCGTCGGATGTTCAAAATTCAAAAAGTAATGGAATCTCCAAGTTACCTACTAAAAAAGTGCCAACTTTGGCTTTGCTGCGACGCACCGTTTAGAAGTTATGGCCATTTTAAAATTTGGATGGGAAAATTGGCACCACGTCCACAGTTTTCATCCGATTTTGAAAATTCAAAAAGCGTTGGAATGCCCAAGTTACCTACTAAAAAAGTGCCAACTTTGGCTATGCTGCGACGCACCGTTTAGAAGTTATGGCCATTTTAAAATTTGGATGGGAAAATTGGTACTACGTCCACAGTTTTCATCCGATTTTGAAAATTCAAAAAGCATTGGAATGCCCAAGTTACCTAATAAAAAATTGCCAACTTTGGCTATGCTGCGACGCACCGTTTAGAAGTTATGGCCATTTTAAAATTTGATGGGAAAATTGGTACCACGTCCACAGTTTTCGTCGGATGTTCAAAATTCAAAAAGTAATGGAATCTCCAAGTTACCTACTAAAAAATTGCCAACTTTGGCTATGCTGCGACGCACCGTTTAGAAGTTATGGCCATTTTAAAATTTGGATGGGAAAATTGGCACCACGTCCACAGTTTTCATCCAGTTTTGAAAATTCAAAAAGCATTGGAATGCCCAAGTTACCTAATAAAAAATTGCCAACTTTGGCTATGCTGCGACGCACCGTTTAGAAGTTATGGCCATTTTAAAATTTGATGGGAAAATTGGTACCACGTCCACAGTTTTCGTCGGATGTTCAAAATTCAAAAAGTAATGGAATCTCCAAGTTACCTAATAAAAAATTGCCAACTTTGGCTATGCTGCGACGCACCGTTTAGAAGTTATGGCCATTTTAAAATTTGATGGGAAAATTGGTACCACGTCCACAGTTTTCGTCGGATGTTCAAAATTCAAAAAGTAATGGAATCTCCAAGTTACCTACTAAAAAATTGCCAACTTTGGCTATGCTGCGACGCACCGTTTAGAAGTTATGGCCATTTTAAAATTTGGATGGGAAAATTGGCACCACGTCCACAGTTTTCATCCGATTTTGAAAATTCAAAAAGCGTTGGAATGCCCAAGTTACCTACTAAAAAAGTGCCAACTTTGGCTATGCTGCGACGCACCGTTTAGAAGTTATGGCCATTTTAAAATTTGGATGGGAAAATTGGTACTACGTCCACAGTTTTCATCCGATTTTGAAAATTCAAAAAGCGTTGGAATGTCCAAGTTGCCTACTAAAAAAAGTGCCAACTTTGGCTATGCTGCGACGCACCGTTTAGAAGTTATGGCCATTTTAAAATTTGGATGGGAAAATTGGCACCACGTCCACAGTTTTCATCCAGTTTTGAAAATTCAAAAAGCATTGGAATGCCCAAGTTACCTACTAAACAAGTAAGGAAAGGGCTGTCTTCGGCTGTGCCGAAGGCTTTATACCTTTCATGAATGCTAAACCACACTTATCGGAACAATCGATTGTATGGGAGCTATACGTTATGTTGGTCCGATCTGGCTGATTTTGCCTACATATGTTACATGTATAATATGTAGCAAACGTGCAAAGTTTAACGTTCCTAGCTTTTTAACTGCAAAAATTATAGCCCAAAACCCATTTATCGAAACTATCGATTATATGGGAGCTATATGTCATGTTGGTCCGATCTGAGTCATTTTCACTACACACGTTGCAAATACAATTTGTACTAAACTTGCAAAATTTTACGTTCCTAGCTTGTGAGTTGCAAGAGTTATAGGCCAAAACCCATTTATCGGAACAATCGATTGTATGGGAGCTATGCCTTCTATCGGTCCGATCTTGCTGGTTCCGACAAATGATTAATCCTATGCAAAATGGCGCCTGCTTGCAAAATTTCATCGAGATATCTCAAAAACTGAGGGACTAGTTTGCGTTCAAACAGACGGACGGACGGACGGACGGACGGACGGACGGACGGACGGACGGACGGACGGACGGACAGACGGACATGGCTAAATCAACTCGCCTCATCGCCCTGATCATTTCGGTATACTTAATAGTGGGTCTATCTCTTCTTCTTCTCATACTTACAAACATCGGACCAAAGTTATAATACCATTTCATGTTCATGAAAGGTATAAAAAGTGCCAACTTTGGCTATGCTGCGACGCACCGTTTAGAAGTTATGGCCATTTTAAAATTTGGATGGGAAAATTGGTACCACGTCCACAGTTTTCATCGGATGTTCAAAATTCAAAAAGTAATGGAATCTCCAAGTTACCTACTAAAAAAGTGCCAACTTTGGCTTTGCTGCGACGCACCGTTTAGAAGTTATGGCCATTTTAAAATTTGGATGGGAAAATTGGCACCACGTCCACAGTTTTCATCCAGTTTTGAAAATTCAAAAAGCATTGGAATGCCCAAGTTACCTAATAAAAAAGTGCCAACTTTGGCTATGCTGCGACGCACCGTTTAGAAGTTATGGCCATTTTAAAATTTGGATGGGAAAATTGGTACTACGTCCACAGTTTTCATCCGATTTTGAAAATTCAAAAAGCGTTGGAATGTCCAAGTTGCCTACTAAAAAAAGTGCCAACTTTGGCTATGCTGCGACGCACCGTTTAGAAGTTATGGCCATTTTAAAATTTGGATGGGAAAATTGGCACCACGTCCACAGTTTTCATCCAGTTTTGAAAATTCAAAAAGCATTGGAATGCCCAAGTTACCAAATAAAAAAGTGCCAACTTTGGCTATGCTGCGACGCACCGTTTAGAAGTTATGGCCATTTTAAAATTTGGATGGGAAAATTGGCACCACGTCCACAGTTTTCATCCAGTTTTGAAAATTCAAAAAGCATTGGAATGCCCAAGTTACCTAATAAAAAAGTGCCAACTTTGGCTATGCTGCGACGCACCGTTTAGAAGTTATGGCCATTTTAAAATTTGATGGGAAAATTGGTACCACGTCCACAGTTTTCGTCGGATGTTCAAAATTCAAAAAGTAATGGAATCTCCAAGTTACCTACTAAAAAAGTGCCAACTTTGGCTATGCTGCGACGCACCGTTTAGAAGTTATGGCCATTTTAAAATTTGGATGGGAAAATTGGTACCACGTCCACAGTTTTCATCGGATGTTCAAAATTCAAAAAGTAATGGAATCTCCAAGTTACCTACTAAAAAAGTGCCAACTTTGGCTTTGCTGCGACGCACCGTTTAGAAGTTATGGCCATTTTAAAATTTGGATGGGAAAATTGGCACCACGTCCACAGTTTTCATCCAGTTTTGAAAATTCAAAAAGCATTGGAATGCCCAAGTTACCTAATAAAAAAGTGCCAACTTTGGCTATGCTGCGACGCACCGTTTAGAAGTTATGGCCATTTTAAAATTTGGATGGGAAAATTGGTACTACGTCCACAGTTTTCATCCGATTTTGAAAATTCAAAAAGCGTTGGAATGTCCAAGTTGCCTACTAAAAAAAGTGCCAACTTTGGCTATGCTGCGACGCACCGTTTAGAAGTTATGGCCATTTTAAAATTTGGATGGGAAAATTGGCACCACGTCCACAGTTTTCATCCAGTTTTGAAAATTCAAAAAGCATTGGAATGCCCAAGTTACCTACTAAAAAAGTGCCAACTTTGGCTATGCTGCGACGCACCGTTTAGAAGTTATGGCCATTTTAAAATTTGGATGGGAAAATTGGTACCACGTCCACAGTTTTCATCGGATGTTCAAAATTCAAAAAGTAATGGAATCTCCAAGTTACCTACTAAAAAAGTGCCAACTTTGGCTTTGCTGCGACGCACCGTTTAGAAGTTATGGCCATTTTAAAATTTGGATGGGAAAATTGGCACCACGTCCACAGTTTTCATCCAGTTTTGAAAATTCAAAAAGCATTGGAATGCCCAAGTTACCTAATAAAAAAGTGCCAACTTTGGCTATGCTGCGACGCACCGTTTAGAAGTTATGGCCATTTTAAAATTTGGATGGGAAAATTGGTACTACGTCCACAGTTTTCATCCGATTTTGAAAATTCAAAAAGCGTTGGAATGTCCAAGTTGCCTACTAAAAAAAGTGCCAACTTTGGCTATGCTGCGACGCACCGTTTAGAAGTTATGGCCATTTTAAAATTTGGATGGGAAAATTGGCACCACGTCCACAGTTTTCATCCAGTTTTGAAAATTCAAAAAGCATTGGAATGCCCAAGTTACCTAATAAAAAAGTGCCAACTTTGGCTATGCTGCGACGCACCGTTTAGAAGTTATGGCCATTTTAAAATTTGGATGGGAAAATTGGCACCACGTCCACAGTTTTCATCCAGTTTTGAAAATTCAAAAAGCATTGGAATGCCCAAGTTACCTAATAAAAAAGTGCCAACTTTGGCTATGCTGCGACGCACCGTTTAGAAGTTATGGCCATTTTAAAATTTGATGGGAAAATTGGTACCACGTCCACAGTTTTCGTCGGATGTTCAAAATTCAAAAAGTAATGGAATCTCCAAGTTACCTACTAAAAAAGTGCCAACTTTGGCTTTGCTGCGACGCACCGTTTAGAAGTTATGGCCATTTTAAAATTTGGATGGGAAAATTGGCACCACGTCCACAGTTTTCATCCGATTTTGAAAATTCAAAAAGCGTTGGAATGCCCAAGTTACCTACTAAAAAAGTGCCAACTTTGGCTATGCTGCGACGCACCGTTTAGAAGTTATGGCCATTTTAAAATTTGGATGGGAAAATTGGTACTACGTCCACAGTTTTCATCCGATTTTGAAAATTCAAAAAGCGTTGGAATGTCCAAGTTGCCTACTAAAAAAAGTGCCAACTTTGGCTATGCTGCGACGCACCGTTTAGAAGTTATGGCCATTTTAAAATTTGGATGGGAAAATTGGCACCACGTCCACAGTTTTCATCCAGTTTTGAAAATTCAAAAAGCATTGGAATGCCCAAGTTACCTACTAAAAAAGTGCCAACTTTGGCTTTGCTGCGACGCACCGTTTAGAAGTTATGGCCATTTTAAAATTTGGATGGGAAAATTGGCACCACGTCCACAGTTTTCATCCAGTTTTGAAAATTCAAAAAGCATTGGAATGCCCAAGTTACCTAATAAAAAAGTGCCAACTTTGGCTATGCTGCGACGCACCGTTTAGAAGTTATGGCCATTTTAAAATTTGGATGGGAAAATTGGTACTACGTCCACAGTTTTCATCCGATTTTGAAAATTCAAAAAGCGTTGGAATGTCCAAGTTGCCTACTAAAAAAAGTGCCAACTTTGGCTATGCTGCGACGCACCGTTTAGAAGTTATGGCCATTTTAAAATTTGGATGGGAAAATTGGCACCACGTCCACAGTTTTCATCCAGTTTTGAAAATTCAAAAAGCATTGGAATGCCCAAGTTACCTACTAAAAAAGTGCCAACTTTGGCTATGCTGCGACGCACCGTTTAGAAGTTATGGCCATTTTAAAATTTGGATGGGAAAATTGGTACCACGTCCACAGTTTTCATCCAATTTTGAAAAGCGTTGGAATGTCCAAGTTGCCTACTAAAAAAGTGCCAACTTTGGCTATGCTGCGACGCACCGTTTAGAAGTTATGGCCATTTTAAAATTTGGATGGGAAAATTGGCACCACGTCCACAGTTTTCATCCAGTTTTGAAAATTCAAAAAGCATTGGAATGCCCAAGTTACCTAATAAAAAAGTGCCAACTTTGGCTATGCTGCGACGCACCGTTTAGAAGTTATGGCCATTTTAAAATTTGGATGGGAAAATTGGTACTACGTCCACAGTTTTCATCCGATTTTGAAAATTCAAAAAGCGTTGGAATGCCCAAGTTGCCTACTAAAAAAGTGCCAACTTTGGCTATGCTGCGACGCACTGTTTAGAAGTTATGGCCATTTTAAAAATTTGATGGGAAAATTGGTACCACGTCCACAGTTTTCATCCAATTTTGAAAATTCAAAAAGCGTTGGAATGTCCAAGTTGCCTACTAAAAAAGTGCCAACTTTGGCTATGCTGCGACGCACCGTTTAGAAGTTATGGCCATTTTAAAATTTGGATGGGAAAATTGGTACCACGTCCACAGTTTTCATCGGATGTTCAAAATTCAAAAAGTAATGGAATCTCCAAGTTACCTACTAAAAAAGTGCCAACTTTGGCTTTGCTGCGACGCACCGTTTAGAAGTTATGGCCATTTTAAAATTTGGATGGGAAAATTGGCACCACGTCCACAGTTTTCATCCAGTTTTGAAAATTCAAAAAGCATTGGAATGCCCAAGTTACCTAATAAAAAAGTGCCAACTTTGGCTATGCTGCGACGCACCGTTTAGAAGTTATGGCCATTTTAAAATTTGATGGGAAAATTGGTACCACGTCCACAGTTTTCGTCGGATGTTCAAAATTCAAAAAGTAATGGAATCTCCAAGTTACCTACTAAAAAAGTGCCAACTTTGGCTTTGCTGCGACGCACCGTTTAGAAGTTATGGCCATTTTAAAATTTGGATGGGAAAATTGGCACCACGTCCACAGTTTTCATCCGATTTTGAAAATTCAAAAAGCGTTGGAATGCCCAAGTTACCTACTAAAAAAGTGCCAACTTTGGCTATGCTGCGACGCACCGTTTAGAAGTTATGGCCATTTTAAAATTTGGATGGGAAAATTGGTACTACGTCCACAGTTTTCATCCGATTTTGAAAATTCAAAAAGCGTTGGAATGTCCAAGTTGCCTACTAAAAAAAGTGCCAACTTTGGCTATGCTGCGACGCACCGTTTAGAAGTTATGGCCATTTTAAAATTTGGATGGGAAAATTGGCACCACGTCCACAGTTTTCATCCGATTTTGAAAATTCAAAAAGCGTTGGAATGTCCAAGTTACCTACTAAAAAAGTGCCAACTTTGGCTATGCTGCGACGCACCGTTTAGAAGTTATGGCCATTTTAAAATTTGGATGGGAAAATTGGTACTACGTCCACAGTTTTCATCCGATTTTGAAAATTCAAAAAGCGTTGGAATGTCCAAGTTGCCTACTAAAAAAAGTGCCAACTTTGGCTATGCTGCGACGCACCGTTTAGAAGTTATGGCCATTTTAAAATTTGGATGGGAAAATTGGCACCACGTCCACAGTTTTCATCCAGTTTTGAAAATTCAAAAAGCGTTGGAATGTCCAAGTTGCCTAATGGAATCTCCAAGTTACATACCTACTAAAAAAGTGCCAACTTTGGCTATGCTGCGACGCACCGTTTAGAAGTTATGGCCATTTTAAAATTTGGATGGGAAAATTGGTACTACGTCCACAGTTTTCATCGGATTTTGAAAATTCAAAAAGCAATGGAATGTCCGAGTTACCTACTAAAAAAGTGCCAACTTTGGCTATGCTGCGACGCACCGTTTAGAAGTTATGGCCATTTTAAAATTTGGATGGGAAAATTGGTACTACGTCCACAGTTTTCATCCGATTTTGAAAATTCAAAAAGCGTTGGAATGTCCAAGTTACCTACTAAAAAAGTGCCAACTTTGGCTATGCTGCGACGCACCGTTTAGAAGTTATGGCCATTTTAAAATTTGGATGGGAAAATTGGTACTACGTCCATAGTTTTCATCCGATTTTGAAAATTCAAAAAGCGTTGGAATGTCCAAGTTGCCTACTAAAAAAAGTGCCAACTTTGGCTATGCTGCGACGCACCGTTTAGAAGTTATGGCCATTTTAAAATTTGGATGGGAAAATTGGTACTACGTCCACAGTTTTCATCCGATTTTGAAAATTCAAAAAGCAATGGAATGTCCAAGTTACCTACTAAAAAAGTGCCAACTTTGGCTATGCTGCGACGCACCGTTTAGAAGTTATGGCCATTTTAAAATTTGGATGGGAAAATTGGTACCACGTCCACAGTTTTCATCGGATTTTGAAAATTCAAAAAGCAATGGAATGTCCAAGTTACCTACTAAAAAAGTGCCAACTTTGGCTATGCTGCGACGCACCGTTTAGAAGTTATGGCCATTTTAAAATTTGGATGGGAAAATTGGTACCACGTCCACAGTTTTCATCGGATTTTGAAAATTCAAAAAGCAATGGAATGTCCAAGTTACCTACTAAAAAAGTGCCAACTTTGGCTATGCTGCGACGCACCGTTTAGAAGTTATGGCCATTTTAAAATTTGGATGGGAAAATTGGTACTACGTCCACAGTTTTCATCCGATTTTGAAAATTCAAAAAGCGTTGGAATGTCCAAGTTACCTACTAAAAAAGTGCCAACTTTGGCTATGCTGCGACGCACCGTTCAGAAGTTATGGCCATTTTAAAATTTGGATGGGAAAATTGGCACAACGTCCACAGTTTTCATCGGATTTTGAAAATTCAAAAAGCAATGGAATGTCCAAGTTACCTACTAAAAAAGTGCCAACTTTGGCTATGCTGCGACGCACCGTTTAGAAGTTATGGCCATTTTAAAATTTGGATGGGAAAATTGGTACTACGTCCATAGTTTTCATCCGATTTTGAAAATTCAAAAAGCGTTGGAATGTCCAAGTTGCCTACTAAAAAAAGTGCCAACTTTGGCTATGCTGCGACGCACCGTTTAGAAGTTATGGCCATTTTAAAATTTGGATGGGAAAATTGGTACTACGTCCACAGTTTTCATCCGATTTTGAAAATTCAAAAAGCAATGGAATGTCCAAGTTACCTACTAAAAAAGTGCCAACTTTGGCTATGCTGCGACGCACCGTTTAGAAGTTATGGCCATTTTAAAATTTGGATGGGAAAATTGGCACAACGTCCACAGTTTTCATCGGATTTTGAAAATTCAAAAAGCAATGGAATGTCCAAGTTACCTACTAAAAAAAGTGCCAACTTTGGCTATGCTGCGACGCACCGTTTAGAAGTTATGGCCATTTTAAAATTTGGATGGGAAAATTGGTACTACGTCCACAGTTTTCATCGGATTTTGAAAATTCAAAAAGCAATGGAATGTCCGAGTTACCTACTAAAAAAGTGCCAACTTTGGCTATGCTGCGACGCACCGTTTAGAAGTTATGGCCATTTTAAAATTTGGATGGGAAAATTGGCACAACGTCCACAGTTTTCATCGGATTTTGAAAATTCAAAAAGCAATGGAATGCCCAAGTTACCTACTAAAAAAGTGCCAACTTTGGCTATGCTGCGACGCACCGTTTAGAAGTTATGGCCATTTTAAAATTTGGATGGGAAAATTGGTACTACGTCCACAGTTTTCATCGGATTTTGAAAATTCAAAAAGCAATGGAATGTCCAAGTTACCTACTAAAAAAGTGCCAACTTTGGCTATGCTGCGACGCACCGTTTAGAAGTTATGGCCATTTTAAAATTTGGATGGGAAAATTGGCACAACGTCCACAGTTTTCATCGGATTTTGAAAATTCAAAAAGCAATGGAATGTCCAAGTTATCTACTAAAAAAGTGCCAACTTTGGCTATGCTGCGACGCACCGTTTAGAAGTTATGGCCATTTTAAAATTTGGATGGGAAAATTGGCACCACGTCCACAGTTTTCATCCAGTTTTGAAAATTCAAAAAGCATTGGAATGCCCAAGTTACCTACTAAAAAAGTGCCAACTTTGGCTATGCTGCGACGCACCGTTTAGAAGTTATGGCCATTTTAAAATTTGGATGGGAAAATTGGCACAACGTCCACAGTTTTCATCGGATTTTGAAAATTCAAAAAGCAATGGAATGTCCAAGTTATCTACTAAAAAAGTGCCAACTTTGGCTATGCTGCGACGCACCGTTTAGAAGTTATGGCCATTTTAAAATTTGGATGGGAAAATTGGCACCACGTCCACAGTTTTCATCCAGTTTTGAAAATTCAAAAAGCGTTGGAATGTCCAAGTTACCTACTAAAAAAGTGCCAACTTTGGCTATGCTGCGACGCACCGTTTAGAAGTTATGGCCATTTTAAAATTTGGATGGGAAAATTGGCACCACGTCCACAGTTTTCATCGGATTTTGAAAATTCAAAAAGCAATGGAATGCCCAAGTTACCTACTAAAAAAGTGCCAACTTTGGCTATGCTGCGACGCACCGTTTAGAAGTTATGGCCATTTTAAAATTTGGATGGGAAAATTGGTACTACGCCCACAGTTTTCATCCGATTTTGAAAATTCAAAAAGCGTTGGAATGTCCAAGTTGCCTACTAAAAAAAGTGCCAACTTTGGCTATGCTGCGACGCACCGTTTAGAAGTTATGGCCATTTTAAAATTTGGATGGGAAAATTGGCACAACGTCCACAGTTTTCATCGGATTTTGAAAATTCAAAAAGCAATGGAATGTCCAAGTTACCTACTAAAAAAGTGCCAACTTTGGCTATGCTGCGACGCACCGTTTAGAAGTTATGGCCATTTTAAAATTTGGATGGGAAAATTGGCACCACGTCCACAGTTTTCATCCAGTTTTGAAAATTCAAAAAGCATTGGAATGCCCAAGTTACCTACTAAAAAAGTGCCAACTTTGGCTATGCTGCGACCCACCGTTTAGAAGTTATGGCCATTTTAAAATTTGGATGGGAAAATTGGTACCACGTCCACAGTTTTCATCGGATTTTGAAAATTCAAAAAGCAATGGAATGTCCAAGTTACCTACTAAAAAAGTGCCAACTTTGGCTATGCTGCGACGCACCGTTTAGAAGTTATGGCCATTTTAAAATTTGGATGGGAAAATTGGCACCACGTCCACAGTTTTCATCGGATTTTGAAAATTCAAAAAGCAATGGAATGTCCAAGTTACCTACTAAAAAAGTGCCAACTTTGGCTATGCTGCGACGCACCGTTTAGAAGTTATGGCCATTTTAAAATTTGGATGGGAAAATTGGCACCACGTCCACAGTTTTCATCCAGTTTTGAAAATTCAAAAAGCAATGGAATGTCCAAGTTACCTACTAAAAAAGTGCCAACTTTGGCTATGCTGCGACCCACCGTTTAGAAGTTATGGCCATTTTAAAATTTGGATGGGAAAATTGGTACCACGTCCACAGTTTTCATCGGATTTTGAAAATTCAAAAAGCAATGGAATGTCCAAGTTACCTACTAAAAAAGTGCCAACTTTGGCTATGCTGCGACGCACCGTTTAGAAGTTATGGCCATTTTAAAATTTGGATGGGAAAATTGGCACCACGTCCACAGTTTTCATCCAGTTTTGAAAATTCAAAAAGCATTGGAATGCCCAAGTTACCTACTAAAAAAGTGCCAACTTTGGCTATGCTGCGACCCACCGTTTAGAAGTTATGGCCATTTTAAAATTTGGATGGGAAAATTGGTACCACGTCCACAGTTTTCATCGGATTTTGAAAATTCAAAAAGCAATGGAATGTCCAAGTTACCTACTAAAAAAGTGCCAACTTTGGCTATGCTGCGACGCACCGTTTAGAAGTTATGGCCATTTTAAAATTTGGATGGGAAAATTGGCACCACGTCCACAGTTTTCATCCAGTTTTGAAAATTCAAAAAGCATTGGAATGCCCAAGTTACCTACTAAAAAAGTGCCAACTTTGGGTATGCTGCGACCCACCGTTTAGAAGTTATGGCCATTTTAAAATTTGGATGGGAAAATTGGTACCACGTCCACAGTTTTCATCGGATTTTGAAAATTCAAAAAGCAATGGAATGTCCAAGTTACCTACTAAAAAAGTGCCAACTTTGGCTATGCTGCGACCCACCGTTTAGAAGTTATGGCCATTTTAAAATTTGGATGGGAAAATTGGTACTACGTCCACAGTTTTCATCCGATTTTGAAAATTCAAAAAGCGTTGGAATGTCCAAGTTGCCTACTAAAAAAAGTGCCAACTTTGGCTATGCTGCGACGCACCGTTTAGAAGTTATGACCATTTTAAAATTTGGATGGGAAAATTGGTACTACGTCCACAGTTTTCATCCGATTTTGAAAATTCAAAAAGCGTTGGAATGTCCAAGTTACCTACTAAAAAAGTGCCAACTTTGGCTATGCTGCGACGCACCGTTCAGAAGTTATGGCCATTTTAAAATTTGGATGGGAAAATTGGCACAACGTCCACAGTTTTCATCGGATTTTGAAAATTCAAAAAGCAATGGAATGTCCAAGTTACCTACTAAAAAAGTGCCAACTTTGGCTATGCTGCGACGCACCGTTTAGAAGTTATGGCCATTTTAAAATTTGGATGGGAAAATTGGTACTACGTCCATAGTTTTCATCCGATTTTGAAAATTCAAAAAGCGTTGGAATGTCCAAGTTGCCTACTAAAAAAAGTGCCAACTTTGGCTATGCTGCGACGCACCGTTTAGAAGTTATGGCCATTTTAAAATTTGGATGGGAAAATTGGTACTACGTCCACAGTTTTCATCCGATTTTGAAAATTCAAAAAGCAATGGAATGTCCAAGTTACCTACTAAAAAAGTGCCAACTTTGGCTATGCTGCGACGCACCGTTTAGAAGTTATGGCCATTTTAAAATTTGGATGGGAAAATTGGCACAACGTCCACAGTTTTCATCGGATTTTGAAAATTCAAAAAGCAATGGAATGTCCAAGTTACCTACTAAAAAAGTGCCAACTTTGGCTATGCTGCGACGCACCGTTTAGAAGTTATGGCCATTTTAAAATTTGGATGGGAAAATTGGCACCACGTCCACAGTTTTCATCGGATTTTGAAAATTCAAAAAGCGTTGGAATGTCCAAGTTACCTACTAAAAAAGTGCCAACTTTGGCTATGCTGCGACGCACCGTTTAGAAGTTATGGCCATTTTAAAATTTGGATGGGAAAATTGGCACCACGTCCACAGTTTTCATCCGATTTTGAAAATTCAAAAAGCAATGGAATGTCCAAGTTACCTACTAAAAAAGTGCCAACTTTGGCTATGCTGCGACGCACCGTTTAGAAGTTATGGCCATTTTAAAATTTGGATGGGAAAATTGGCACCACGTCCACAGTTTTCATCGGATTTTGAAAATTCAAAAAGCGTTGGAATGTCCAAGTTACCTACTAAAAAAGTGCCAACTTTGGCTATGCTGCGACGCACCGTTTAGAAGTTATGGCCATTTTAAAATTTGGATGGGAAAATTGGCACAACGTCCACAGTTTTCATCGGATTTTGAAAATTCAAAAAGCAATGGAATGTCCAAGTTACCTACTAAAAAAAGTGCCAACTTTGGCTATGCTGCGACGCACCGTTTAGAAGTTATGGCCATTTTAAAATTTGGATGGGAAAATTGGCACCACGTCCACAGTTTTCATCCAGTTTTGAAAATTCAAAAAGCGTTGGAATGTCCAAGTTGCCTAATGGAATCTCCAAGTTACATACCTACTAAAAAAGTGCCAACTTTGGCTATGCTGCGACGCACCGTTTAGAAGTTATGGCCATTTTAAAATTTGGATGGGAAAATTGGTACTACGTCCACAGTTTTCATCGGATTTTGAAAATTCAAAAAGCAATGGAATGTCCGAGTTACCTACTAAAAAAGTGCCAACTTTGGCTATGCTGCGACGCACCGTTTAGAAGTTATGGCCATTTTAAAATTTGGATGGGAAAATTGGCACAACGTCCACAGTTTTCATCGGATTTTGAAAATTCAAAAAGCAATGGAATGCCCAAGTTACCTACTAAAAAAGTGCCAACTTTGGCTATGCTGCGACGCACCGTTTAGAAGTTATGGCCATTTTAAAATTTGGATGGGAAAATTGGTACTACGTCCACAGTTTTCATCGGATTTTGAAAATTCAAAAAGCAATGGAATGTCCAAGTTACCTACTAAAAAAGTGCCAACTTTGGCTATGCTGCGACGCACCGTTTAGAAGTTATGGCCATTTTAAAATTTGGATGGGAAAATTGGCACAACGTCCACAGTTTTCATCGGATTTTGAAAATTCAAAAAGCAATGGAATGTCCAAGTTATCTACTAAAAAAGTGCCAACTTTGGCTATGCTGCGACGCACCGTTTAGAAGTTATGGCCATTTTAAAATTTGGATGGGAAAATTGGCACCACGTCCACAGTTTTCATCCAGTTTTGAAAATTCAAAAAGCATTGGAATGCCCAAGTTACCTACTAAAAAAGTGCCAACTTTGGCTATGCTGCGACGCACCGTTTAGAAGTTATGGCCATTTTAAAATTTGGATGGGAAAATTGGCACAACGTCCACAGTTTTCATCGGATTTTGAAAATTCAAAAAGCAATGGAATGTCCAAGTTATCTACTAAAAAAGTGCCAACTTTGGCTATGCTGCGACGCACCGTTTAGAAGTTATGGCCATTTTAAAATTTGGATGGGAAAATTGGCACCACGTCCACAGTTTTCATCCAGTTTTGAAAATTCAAAAAGCGTTGGAATGTCCAAGTTACCTACTAAAAAAGTGCCAACTTTGGCTATGCTGCGACGCACCGTTTAGAAGTTATGGCCATTTTAAAATTTGGATGGGAAAATTGGCACCACGTCCACAGTTTTCATCGGATTTTGAAAATTCAAAAAGCAATGGAATGCCCAAGTTACCTACTAAAAAAGTGCCAACTTTGGCTATGCTGCGACGCACCGTTTAGAAGTTATGGCCATTTTAAAATTTGGATGGGAAAATTGGTACTACGCCCACAGTTTTCATCCGATTTTGAAAATTCAAAAAGCGTTGGAATGTCCAAGTTGCCTACTAAAAAAAGTGCCAACTTTGGCTATGCTGCGACGCACCGTTTAGAAGTTATGGCCATTTTAAAATTTGGATGGGAAAATTGGCACCACGTCCACAGTTTTCATCGGATTTTGAAAATTCAAAAAGCAATGGAATGTCCAAGTTACCTACTAAAAAAGTGCCAACTTTGGCTATGCTGCGACGCACCGTTTAGAAGTTATGGCCATTTTAAAATTTGGATGGGAAAATTGGCACCACGTCCACAGTTTTCATCGGATTTTGAAAATTCAAAAAGCAATGGAATGCCCAAGTTACCTACTAAAAAAGTGCCAACTTTGGCTATGCTGCGACGCACCGTTTAGAAGTTATGGCCATTTTAAAATTTGGATGGGAAAATTGGTACTACGCCCACAGTTTTCATCCGATTTTGAAAATTCAAAAAGCGTTGGAATGTCCAAGTTGCCTACTAAAAAAAGTGCCAACTTTGGCTATGCTGCGACGCACCGTTTAGAAGTTATGGCCATTTTAAAATTTGGATGGGAAAATTGGCACCACGTCCACAGTTTTCATCGGATTTTGAAAATTCAAAAAGCAATGGAATGTCCAAGTTACCTACTAAAAAAGTGCCAACTTTGGCTATGCTGCGACGCACCGTTTAGAAGTTATGGCCATTTTAAAATTTGGATGGGAAAATTGGCACCACGTCCACAGTTTTCATCCAGTTTTGAAAATTCAAAAAGCATTGGAATGCCCAAGTTACCTACTAAAAAAGTGCCAACTTTGGCTATGCTGCGACCCACCGTTTAGAAGTTATGGCCATTTTAAAATTTGGATGGGAAAATTGGTACCACGTCCACAGTTTTCATCGGATTTTGAAAATTCAAAAAGCAATGGAATGTCCAAGTTACCTACTAAAAAAGTGCCAACTTTGGCTATGCTGCGACGCACCGTTTAGAAGTTATGGCCATTTTAAAATTTGGATGGGAAAATTGGCACCACGTCCACAGTTTTCATCCAGTTTTGAAAATTCAAAAAGCAATGGAATGTCCAAGTTACCTACTAAAAAAGTGCCAACTTTGGCTATGCTGCGACCCACCGTTTAGAAGTTATGGCCATTTTAAAATTTGGATGGGAAAATTGGTACTACGTCCACAGTTTTCATCCGATTTTGAAAATTCAAAAAGCGTTGGAATGTCCAAGTTGCCTACTAAAAAAAGTGCCAACTTTGGCTATGCTGCGACGCACCGTTTAGAAGTTATGGCCATTTTAAAATTTGGATGGGAAAATTGGCACCACGTCCACAGTTTTCATCGGATTTTGAAAATTCAAAAAGCAATGGAATGTCCAAGTTACCTACTAAAAAAGTGCCAACTTTGGCTATGCTGCGACGCACCGTTTAGAAGTTATGGCCATTTTAAAATTTGGATGGGAAAATTGGCACCACGTCCACAGTTTTCATCCAGTTTTGAAAATTCAAAAAGCATTGGAATGCCCAAGTTACCTACTAAAAAAGTGCCAACTTTGGCTATGCTGCGACCCACCGTTTAGAAGTTATGGCCATTTTAAAATTTGGATGGGAAAATTGGTACCACGTCCACAGTTTTCATCGGATTTTGAAAATTCAAAAAGCAATGGAATGTCCAAGTTACCTACTAAAAAAGTGCCAACTTTGGCTATGCTGCGACGCACCGTTTAGAAGTTATGGCCATTTTAAAATTTGGATGGGAAAATTGGCACCACGTCCACAGTTTTCATCCAGTTTTGAAAATTCAAAAAGCATTGGAATGCCCAAGTTACCTACTAAAAAAGTGCCAACTTTGGCTATGCTGCGACCCACCGTTTAGAAGTTATGGCCATTTTAAAATTTGGATGGGAAAATTGGTACCACGTCCACAGTTTTCATCGGATTTTGAAAATTCAAAAAGCAATGGAATGTCCAAGTTACCTACTAAAAAAGTGCCAACTTTGGCTATGCTGCGACGCACCGTTCAGAAGTTATGGCCATTTTAAAATTTGGATGGGAAAATTGGCACAACGTCCACAGTTTTCATCGGATTTTGAAAATTCAAAAAGCAATGGAATGTCCAAGTTACCTACTAAAAAAGTGCCAACTTTGGCTATGCTGCGACGCACCGTTTAGAAGTTATGGCCATTTTAAAATTTGGATGGGAAAATTGGTACTACGTCCATAGTTTTCATCCGATTTTGAAAATTCAAAAAGCGTTGGAATGTCCAAGTTGCCTACTAAAAAAAGTGCCAACTTTGGCTATGCTGCGACGCACCGTTTAGAAGTTATGGCCATTTTAAAATTTGGATGGGAAAATTGGTACTACGTCCACAGTTTTCATCCGATTTTGAAAATTCAAAAAGCAATGGAATGTCCAAGTTACCTACTAAAAAAGTGCCAACTTTGGCTATGCTGCGACGCACCGTTTAGAAGTTATGGCCATTTTAAAATTTGGATGGGAAAATTGGCACAACGTCCACAGTTTTCATCGGATTTTGAAAATTCAAAAAGCAATGGAATGTCCAAGTTACCTACTAAAAAAGTGCCAACTTTGGCTATGCTGCGACGCACCGTTTAGAAGTTATGGCCATTTTAAAATTTGGATGGGAAAATTGGCACCACGTCCACAGTTTTCATCGGATTTTGAAAATTCAAAAAGCGTTGGAATGTCCAAGTTACCTACTAAAAAAGTGCCAACTTTGGCTATGCTGCGACGCACCGTTTAGAAGTTATGGCCATTTTAAAATTTGGATGGGAAAATTGGCACCACGTCCACAGTTTTCATCCGATTTTGAAAATTCAAAAAGCAATGGAATGTCCAAGTTACCTACTAAAAAAGTGCCAACTTTGGCTATGCTGCGACGCACCGTTTAGAAGTTATGGCCATTTTAAAATTTGGATGGGAAAATTGGCACCACGTCCACAGTTTTCATCGGATTTTGAAAATTCAAAAAGCGTTGGAATGTCCAAGTTACCTACTAAAAAAGTGCCAACTTTGGCTATGCTGCGACGCACCGTTTAGAAGTTATGGCCATTTTAAAATTTGGATGGGAAAATTGGTACCACGTCCACAGTTTTCATCGGATTTTGAAAATTCAAAAAGCAATGGAATGTCCAAGTTGCCTACTAAAAAAAGTGCCAACTTTGGCTATGCTGCGACGCACCGTTTAGAAGTTATGGCCATTTTAAAATTTGGATGGGAAAATTGGCACCACGTCCACAGTTTTCATCGGATTTTGAAAATTCAAAAAGCGTTGGAATGTCCAAGTTACCTACTAAAAAAGTGCCAACTTTGGCTATGCTGCGACGCACCGTTTAGAAGTTATGGCCATTTTAAAATTTGGATGGGAAAATTGGTACCACGTCCACAGTTTTCATCGGATTTTGAAAATTCAAAAAGCAATGGAATGTCCAAGTTGCCTACTAAAAAAAGTGCCAACTTTGGCTATGCTGCGACGCACCGTTTAGAAGTTATGGCCATTTTAAAATTTGGATGGGAAAATTGGTACTACGTCCACAGTTTTCATCCGATTTTGAAAATTCAAAAAGCGTTGGAATGTCCAAGTTGCCTACTAAAAAAGTGCCAACTTTGGCTATGCTGCGACGCACCGTTTAGAAGTTATGGCCATTTTAAAATTTGGATGGGAAAATTGGCACAACGTCCACAGTTTTCATCGGATTTTGAAAATTCAAAAAGCAATGGAATGTCCAAGTTACCTACTAAAAAAGTGCCAACTTTGGCTATGCTGCGACGCACCGTTTAGAAGTTATGGCCATTTTAAAATTTGGATGGGAAAATTGGCACCACGTCCACAGTTTTCATCGGATTTTGAAAATTCAAAAAGCGTTGGAATGTCCAAGTTGCCTACTAAAAAAGTGCCAACTTTGGCTATGCTGCGACGCACCGTTCAGAAGTTATGGCCATTTTAAAATTTGGATGGGAAAATTGGCACAACGTCCACAGTTTTCATCGGATTTTGAAAATTCAAAAAGCAATGGAATGTCCAAGTTACCTACTAAAAAAGTGCCAACTTTGGCTATGCTGCGACGCACCGTTTAGAAGTTATGGCCATTTTAAAATTTGGATGGGAAAATTGGCACCACGTCCACAGTTTTCATCCAGTTTTGAAAATTCAAAAAGCATTGGAATGCCCAAGTTACCTACTAAAAAAGTGCCAACTTTGGCTATGCTGCGACGCACCGTTTAGAAGTTATGGCCATTTTAAAATTTGGATGGGAAAATTGGTACCACGTCCACAGTTTTCATCGGATTTTGAAAATTCAAAAAGCAATGGAATGTCCAAGTTACCTACTAAAAAAGTGCCAACTTTGGCTATGCTGCGACGCACCGTTTAGAAGTTATGGCCATTTTAAAATTTGGATGGGAAAATTGGTACTACGTCCACAGTTTTCATCCGATTTTGAAAATTCAAAAAGCGTTGGAATGTCCAAGTTACCTACTAAAAAAGTGCCAACTTTGGCTATGCTGCGACGCACCGTTTAGAAGTTATGGCCATTTTAAAATTTGGATGGGAAAATTGGTACTACGTCCACAGTTTTCATCCGATTTTGAAAATTCAAAAAGCGTTGGAATGTCCAAGTTACCTACTAAAAAAGTGCCAACTTTGGCTATGCTGCGACGCACCGTTTAGAAGTTATGGCCATTTTAAAATTTGGATGGGAAAATTGGCACAACGTCCACAGTTTTCATCGGATTTTGAAAATTCAAAAAGCAATGGAATGTCCAAGTTACCTACTAAAAAAGTGCCAACTTTGGCTATGCTGCGACGCACCGTTTAGAAGTTATGGCCATTTTAAAATTTGGATGGGAAAATTGGTACTACGTCCACAGTTTTCATCCGATTTTGAAAATTCAAAAAGCGTTGGAATGTCCAAGTTACCTACTAAAAAAGTGCCAACTTTGGCTATGCTGCGACGCACCGTTTAGAAGTTATGGCCATTTTAAAATTTGGATGGGAAAATTGGCACAACGTCCACAGTTTTCATCCGATTTTGAAAATTCAAAAAGCGTTGGAATGTCCAAGTTACCTACTAAAAAAGTGCCAACTTTGGCTATGCTGCGACGCACCGTTTAGAAGTTATGGCCATTTTAAAATTTGGATGGGAAAATTGGTACTACGTCCACAGTTTTCATCCGATTTTGAAAATTCAAAAAGCAATGGAATGTCCAAGATACCTACTAAAAAAGTGCCAACTTTGGCTATGCTGCGACGCACCGTTTAGAAGTTATGGCCATTTTAAAATTTGGATGGGAAAATTGGTACTACGTCCACAGTTTTCATCCGATTTTGAAAATTCAAAAAGCAATGGAATGTCCAAGATACCTACTAAAAAAGTGCCAACTTTGGCTATGCTGCGACGCACCGTTTAGAAGTTATGGCCATTTTAAAATTTGGATGGGAAAATTGGCACAACGTCCACAGTTTTCATCCGATTTTGAAAATTCAAAAAGCGTTGGAATGTCCAAGTTACCTACTAAAAAAGTGCCAACTTTGGCTATGCTGCGACGCACCGTTTAGAAGTTATGGCCATTTTAAAATTTGGATGGGAAAATTGGCACAACGTCCACAGTTTTCATCCGATTTTGAAAATTCAAAAAGCGTTGGAATGTCCAAGTTACCTACTAAAAAAGTGCCAACTTTGGCTATGCTGCGACGCACCGTTTAGAAGTTATGGCCATTTTAAAATTTGGATGGGAAAATTGGTACTACGTCCACAGTTTTCATCCGATTTTGAAAATTCAAAAAGCAATGGAATGTCCAAGATACCTACTAAAAAAGTGCCAACTTTGGCTATGCTGCGACGCACCGTTTAGAAGTTATGGCCATTTTAAAATTTGGATGGGAAAATTGGTACTACGTCCACAGTTTTCATCCGATTTTGAAAATTCAAAAAGCGTTGGAATGTCCAAGTTACCTACTAAAAAAGTGCCAACTTTGGCTATGCTGCGACGCACCGTTTAGAAGTTATGGCCATTTTAAAATTTGGATGGGAAAATTGGTACTACGTCCACAGTTTTCATCGGATTTTGAAAATTCAAAAAGCAATGGAATGTCCAAGTTACCTACTAAAAAAGTGCCAACTTTGGCTATGCTGCGACGCACCGTTTAGAAGTTATGGCCATTTTAAAATTTGGATGGGAAAATTGGTACTACGTCCACAGTTTACATCCGATTTTGAAAATTCAAAAAGCAGTGGAATGTCCAAGTTACCTACTAAAAAAGTGCCAACTTTGGCTATGCTGCGACGCACCGTTTAGAAGTTATGGCCATTTTAAAATTTGGATGGGAAAATTGGCACAACGTCCACAGTTTTCATCGGATTTTGAAAATTCAAAAAGCAATGGAATGTCCAAGTTACCTACTAAAAAAGTGCCAACTTTGGCTATGCTGCGACGCACCGTTTAGAAGTTATGGCCATTTTAAAATTTGGATGGGAAAATTGGTACTACGTCCACAGTTTTCATCCGATTTTGAAAATTCAAAAAGCGTTGGAATGTCCAAGTTGCCTACTAAAAAAGTGCCAACTTTGGCTATGCTGCGACGCACCGTTCAGAAGTTATGGCCATTTTAAAATTTGGATGGGAAAATTGGCACAACGTCCACAGTTTTCATCGGATTTTGAAAATTCAAAAAGCAATGGAATGTCCAAGTTACCTACTAAAAAAGTGCCAACTTTGGCTATGCTGCGACGCACCGTTTAGAAGTTATGGCCATTTTAAAATTTGGATGGGAAAATTGGCACAACGTCCACAGTTTTCATCGGATTTTGAAAATTCAAAAAGCAATGGAATGTCCAAGTTACCTACTAAAAAAGTGCCAACTTTGGCTATGCTGCGACGCACCGTTTAGAAGTTATGGCCATTTTAAAATTTGGATGGGAAAATTGGTACTACGTCCACAGTTTTCATCCGATTTTGAAAATTCAAAAAGCGTTGGAATGTCCAAGTTGCCTACTAAAAAAGTGCCAACTTTGGCTATGCTGCGACGCACCGTTCAGAAGTTATGGCCATTTTAAAATTTGGATGGGAAAATTGGCACAACGTCCACAGTTTTCATCGGATTTTGAAAATTCAAAAAGCAATGGAATGTCCAAGTTACCTACTAAAAAAGTGCCAACTTTGGCTATGCTGCGACGCACCGTTTAGAAGTTATGGCCATTTTAAAATTTGGATGGGAAAATTGGCACAACGTCCACAGTTTTCATCGGATTTTGAAAATTCAAAAAGCAATGGAATGTCCAAGTTACCTACTAAAAAAGTGCCAACTTTGGCTATGCTGCGACGCACCGTTTAGAAGTTATGGCCATTTTAAAATTTGGATGGGAAAATTGGTACTACGTCCACAGTTTTCATCCGATTTTGAAAATTCAAAAAGCGTTGGAATGTCCAAGTTGCCTACTAAAAAAGTGCCAACTTTGGCTATGCTGCGACGCACCGTTCAGAAGTTATGGCCATTTTAAAATTTGGATGGGAAAATTGGTACTACGTCCACAGTTTTCATCCGATTTTGAAAATTCAAAAAGCGTTGGAATGTCCAAGTTACCTACTAAAAAAGTGCCAACTTTGGCTATGCTGCGACGCACCGTTTAGAAGTTATGGCCATTTTAAAATTTGGATGGGAAAATTGGTACTACGTCCACAGTTTTCATCCGATTTTGAAAATTCAAAAAGCGTTGGAATGTCCAAGTTACCTACTAAAAAAGTGCCAACTTTGGCTATGCTGCGACGCACCGTTTAGAAGTTATGGCCATTTTAAAATTTGGATGGGAAAATTGGTACTACGTCCACAGTTTTCATCCGATTTTGAAAATTCAAAAAGCGTTGGAATGTCCAAATTACCTACTAAAAAAGTGCCAACTTTGGCTATGCTGCGACGCACCGTTTAGAAGTTATGGCCATTTTAAAATTTGGATGGGAAAATTGGTACTACGTCCACAGTTTTCATCGGATTTTGAAAATTCAAAAAGCAATGGAATGTCCAAGTTACCTACTAAAAAAGTGCCAACTTTGGCTATGCTGCGACGCACCGTTTAGAAGTTATGGCCATTTTAAAATTTGGATGGGAAAATTGGTACTACGTCCACAGTTTTCATCCGATTTTGAAAATTCAAAAAGCAGTGGAATGTCCAAGTTACCTACTAAAAAAGTGCCAACTTTGGCTATGCTGCGACGCACCGTTTAGAAGTTATGGCCATTTTAAAATTTGGATGGGAAAATTGGCACAACGTCCACAGTTTTCATCGGATTTTGAAAATTCAAAAAGCAATGGAATGTCCAAGTTACCTACTAAAAAAGTGCCAACTTTGGCTATGCTGCGACGCACCGTTTAGAAGTTATGGCCATTTTAAAATTTGGATGGGAAAATTGGTACTACGTCCACAGTTTTCATCCGATTTTGAAAATTCAAAAAGCGTTGGAATGTCCAAGTTGCCTACTAAAAAAGTGCCAACTTTGGCTATGCTGCGACGCACCGTTCAGAAGTTATGGCCATTTTAAAATTTGGATGGGAAAATTGCACAACGTCCACAGTTTTCATCGGATTTTGAAAATTCAAAAAGCAATGGAATGTACAAGTTACCTACTAAAAAAGTGCCAACTTTGGCTATGCTGCGACGCACCGTTTAGAAGTTATGGCCATTTTAAAATTTGGATGGGAAAATTGGCACAACGTCCACAGTTTTCATCGGATTTTGAAAATTCAAAAAGCAATGGAATGTCCAAGTTACCTACTAAAAAAGTGCCAACTTTGGCTATGCTGCGACGCACCGTTTAGAAGTTATGGCCATTTTAAAATTTGGATGGGAAAATTGGTACTACGTCCACAGTTTTCATCCGATTTTGAAAATTCAAAAAGCAATGGAATGTCCAAGTTACCTACTAAAAAAGTGCCAACTTTGGCTATGCTGCGACGCACCGTTTAGAAGTTATGGCCATTTTAAAATTTGGATGGGAAAATTGGCACAACGTCCACAGTTTTCATCGGATTTTGGAAAATTCAAAAAGCAATGGAATGTCCAAGTTACCTACTAAAAAAGTGCCAACTTTGGCTATGCTGCGACGCACCGTTTAGAAGTTATGGCCATTTTAAAATTTGGATGGGAAAATTGGCACCACGTCCACAGTTTTCATCGGATTTTGAAAATTCAAAAAGCAATGGAATGTCCAAGTTACCTACTAAAAAAGTGCCAACTTTGGCTATGCTGCGACGCACCGTTAGAAGTTATGGCCATTTAAAATTTGGATGGGAAAATTGGCACAACGTCCACAGTTTTCATCGGATTTTGAAAATTCAAAAAGCAATGGAATGTACAAGTTACCTACTAAAAAAGTGCCAACTTTGGCTATGCTGCGACGCACCGTTTAGAAGTTATGGCCATTTTAAAATTTGGATGGGAAAATTGGTACTACGTCCACAGTTTTCATCCGATTTTGAAAATTCAAAAAGCAATGGAATGTCCAAGTTACCTACTAAAAAAGTGCCAACTTTGGCTATGCTGCGACGCACCGTTTAGAAGTTATGGCCATTTTAAAATTGGATGGGAAAATTGGCACAACGTCCACAGTTTTCATCGGATTTTGAAAATTCAAAAAGCAATGGAATGTCCAAGTTACCTACTAAAAAGTGCCAACTTTGGCTATGCTGCGACGCACCGTTTAGAAGTTATGGCCATTTTAAAATTTGGATGGGAAAATTGGCACCACGTCCACAGTTTTCATCGGATTTTGAAAATTCAAAAAGCAATGGAATGTCCAAGTTACATTCTAAAAAAGTGCCAACTTTGGCTATGCTGCGACGCACCGTTTAGAAGTTATGGCCATTTTAAAATTTGGATGGGAAAATTGGCACCACGTCCACAGTTTTCATCGGATTTTGAAAATTCAAAAAGCAATGGAATGTCCAAGTTACCTACTAAAAAAGTGCCAACTTTGGCTATGCTGCGACGCACCGTTTAGAAGTTATGGCCATTTTAAAATTTGGATGGGAAAATTGGCACAACGTCCACAGTTTTCATCGGATTTTGAAAATTCAAAAAGCAATGGAATGTACAAGTTACCTACTAAAAAAGTGCCAACTTTGGCTATGCTGCGACGCACCGTTTAGAAGTTATGGCCATTTTAAAATTTGGATGGGAAAATTGGTACTACGTCCACAGTTTTCATCCGATTTGAAAATTCAAAAAGCAATGGAATGTCCAAGTTACCTACTAAAAAAGTGCCAACTTTGGCTATGCTGCGACGCACCGTTTAGAAGTTATGGCCATTTTAAAATTTGGATGGGAAAATTGGCACAACGTCCACAGTTTTCATCGGATTTTGAAAATTCAAAAAGCAATGGAATGTCCAAGTTACCTACTAAAAAAGTGCCAACTTTGGCTATGCTGCGACGCACCGTTTAGAAGTTATGGCCATTTTAAAATTTGGATGGGAAAATTGGCACAACGTCCACAGTTTTCATCGGATTTTGAAAATTCAAAAAGCAATGGAATGTCCAAGTTACCTACTAAAAAAGTGCCAACTTTGGCTATGCTGCGACGCACCGTTTAGAAGTTATGGCCATTTTAAAATTTGGATGGGAAAATTGGCACCACGTCCACAGTTTTCATCGGATTTTGAAAAATTCAAAAAGCAATGGAATGTCCAAGTTACCTACTAAAAAAGTGCCAACTTTGGCTATGCTGCGACGCACCGTTTAGAAGTTATGGCCATTTAAAATTTGGATGGGAAAATTGGCACAACGTCCACAGTTTTCATCGGATTTGAAAATTCAAAAAGCAATGGAATGTCCAAGTTACCTACTAAAAAAGTGCCAACTTTGGCTATGCTGCGACGCACCGTTTAGAAGTTATGGCCATTTTAAAATTTGGATGGGAAAATTGGCACAACGTCCACAGTTTTCATCGGATTTTGAAAATTCAAAAGCAATGGAATGTCCAAGTTACCTACTAAAAAAGTGCCAACTTTGGCTATGCTGCGACGCACCGTTTAGAAGTTATGGCCATTTTAAAATTTGGATGGGAAAATTGGCACCACGTCCACAGTTTTCATTGGATTTTGAAAATTCAAAAAGCAATGGAATGCCCAAGTTACCTACTAAAAAAGTGCCAACTTTGGCTATGCTGCGACGCACCGTTTAGAAGTTATGGCCATTTTAAAATTTGGATGGGAAAATTGGCACAACGTCCACAGTTTTCATCGGATTTTGAAAATTCAAAAAGCAATGGAATGTCCAAGTTACCTACTAAAAAAGTGCCAACTTTGGCTATGCTGCGACGCACCGTTTAGAAGTTATGGCCATTTTAAATTTGGATGGGAAAATTGGCACCACGTCCACAGTTTTCATCGGATTTTGAAAATTCAAAAAGCAATGAATGTCCAAGTTACCTACTAAAAAAGTGCAACTTTGGCTATGCTGCGACGCACCGTTTAGAAGTTATGGCCATTTTAAAATTTGGATGGGAAAATTGGCACCACGTCCACAGTTTTCATTGGATTTTGAAAATTCAAAAAGCAATGGAATGCCCAAGTTACCTACTAAAAAGTGCCAACTTTGGCTATGCTGCGACGCACCGTTTAGAAGTTATGGCCATTTTAAATTTGGATGGGAAAATTGGCACCACGTCCACAGTTTTCATTGGATTTTGAAAATTCAAAAAGCAATGGAATGTCCAAGTTACCTACTAAAAAGTGCCAACTTTGGCTATGCTGCGACGCACCGTTTAGAAGTTATGGCCATTTTAAAATTTGGATGGGAAAATTGGCACCACGTCCACAGTTTTCATTGGATTTTGAAAATTCAAAAAGCAATGGAATGTCCAAGTTACCTACTAAAAAAGTGCCAACTTTGGCTATGCTGCGACGCACCGTTTAGAAGTTATGGCCATTTAAAATTTGGATGGGAAAATTGGCACCACGTCCACAGTTTTCATCGGATTTTGAAAATTCAAAAAGCAATGGAATGTCCAAGTTACCTACTAAAAAAGTGCCAACTTTGGCTATGCTGCGACGCACCGTTTAGAAGTTATGGCCATTTTAAAATTTGGATGGGAAAATTGGCACCACGTCCACAGTTTTCATCGGATTTTGAAAATTCAAAAAGCAATGGAATGTCCAAGTTACCTACTAAAAAAGTGCCAACTTTGGCTATGCTGCGACGCACCGTTTAGAAGTTATGGCCATTTTAAAATTTGGATGGGAAAATTGGCACAACGTCCACAGTTTTCATCGGATTTTGAAAATTCAAAAAGCAATGGAATGTCCAAGTTACCTACTAAAAAAGTGCCAACTTTGGCTATGCTGCGACGCACCGTTTAGAAGTTATGGCCATTTTAAAATTTGGATGGGAAAATTGGCACAACGTCCACAGTTTTCATCGGATTTTGAAAATTCAAAAAGCAATGGAATGTCCAAGTTACCTACTAAAAAGTGCCAACTTTGGCTATGCTGCGACGCACCGTTTAGAAGTTATGGCCATTTTAAAATTTGGATGGGAAAATTGGCACCACGTCCACAGTTTTCATCGGATTTTGAAAATTCAAAAAGCAATGGAATGTCCAAGTTACCTACTAAAAAAGTGCCAACTTTGGCTATGCTGCGACGCACCGTTTAGAAGTTATGGCCATTTTAAAATTTGGATGGGAAAATTGGCACCACGTCCACAGTTTTCATTGGATTTTGAAAATTCAAAAAGCAATGGAATGCCCAAGTTACCTACTAAAAAGTGCCAACTTTGGCTATGCTGCGACGCACCGTTTAGAAGTTATGGCCATTTTAAAATTTGGATGGGAAAATTGGCACAACGTCCACAGTTTTCATCGGATTTTGAAATTCAAAAAGCAATGGAATGTCCAAGTTACCTACTAAAAAAGTGCCAACTTTGGCTATGCTGCGACGCACCGTTTAGAAGTTATGGCCATTTTAAAATTTGGATGGGAAAATTGGTACTACGTCCACAGTTTTCATCCGATTTTGAAAATTCAAAAAGCGTTGGAATGTCCAAGTTACCTACTAAAAAAGTGCCAACTTTGGCTATGCTGCGACGCACCGTTTAGAAGTTATGGCCATTTTAAAATTTGGATGGGAAAATTGGTACTACGTCCACAGTTTTCATCCGATTTTGAAAATTCAAAAAGCGTTGGAATGTCCAAGTTACCTACTAAAAAAGTGCCAACTTTGGCTATGCTGCGACGCACCGTTTAGAAGTTATGGCCATTTTAAAATTTGGATGGGAAAATTGGTACTACGTCCACAGTTTTCATCGGATTTGAAATTCAAAAAGCAATGGAATGTCCAAGTTACCTACTAAAAAAGTGCCAACTTTGGCTATGCTGCGACGCACCGTTTAGAAGTTATGGCCATTTTAAAATTTGGATGGGAAAATTGGTACTACGTCCACAGTTTTCATCCGATTTTGAAAATTCAAAAAGCGTTGGAATGTCCAAGTTACCTACTAAAAAAGTGCCAACTTTGGCTATGCTGCGACGCACCGTTTAGAAGTTATGGCCATTTTAAAATTTGGATGGGAAAATTGGTACTACGTCCACAGTTTTCATCGATTTTGAAAATTCAAAAAGCAGTGGAATGTCCAAGTTACCTACTAAAAAAGTGCCAACTTTGGCTATGCTGCGACGCACCGTTTAGAAGTTATGGCCATTTTAAAATTTGGATGGGAAAATTGGTACTACGTCCACAGTTTTCATCCGATTTTGAAAATTCAAAAAGCGTTGGAATGTCCAAGTTACCTACTAAAAAAGTGCAACTTTGGCTATGCTGCGACGCACCGTTTAGAAGTTATGGCCATTTTAAAATTTGGATGGGAAAATTGGCACAACGTCCACAGTTTTCATCGATTTTGAAAATTCAAAAAGCAATGGAATGTCCAAGTTACCTACTAAAAAAGGGCCAACTTTGGCTATGCTGCGACGCACCGTTTAGAAGTTATGGCCATTTTAAAATTTGGATGGGAAAATTGGTACTACGTCCACAGTTTTCATCCGATTTTGAAAATTCAAAAAGCATTGGAATGTCCAAGTTACCTACTAAAAAAGTGCCAACTTTGGCTATGCTGCGACGCACCGTTTAGAAGTTATGGCCATTTTAAAATTTGGATGGGAAAATTGGCACAACGTCCACAGTTTTCATCGGATTTTGAAAATTCAAAAAGCAATGGAATGTCCAAGTTACCTACTAAAAAAGTGCCAACTTTGGCTATGCTGCGACGCACCGTTTAGAAGTTATGGCCATTTTAAAATTTGGATGGGAAAATTGGTACTACGTCCACAGTTTTCATCCGATTTTGAAAATTCAAAAAGCGTTGGAATGTCCAAGTTGCCTACTAAAAAAGTGCCAACTTTGGCTATGCTGCGACGCACCGTTCAGAAGTTATGGCCATTTTAAAATTTGGATGGGAAAATTGGCACAACGTCCACAGTTTTCATCGGATTTTGAAAATTCAAAAAGCAATGGAATGTCCAAGTTACCTACTAAAAAAGTGCCAACTTTGGCTATGCTGCGACGCACCGTTTAGAAGTTATGGCCATTTTAAAATTTGGATGGGAAAATTGGTACTACGTCCACAGTTTTCATCCGATTTTGAAAATTCAAAAAGCGTTGGAATGTCCAAGTTACCTACTAAAAAAGTGCCAACTTTGGCTATGCTGCGACGCACCGTTTAGAAGTTATGGCCATTTTAAAATTTGGATGGGAAAATTGGCACAACGTCCACAGTTTTCATCGGATTTTGAAAATTCAAAAAGCAATGGAATGTCCAAGTTACCTACTAAAAAAGTGCCAACTTTGGCTATGCTGCGACGCACCGTTTAGAAGTTATGGCCATTTTAAAATTTGGATGGGAAAATTGGTACTACGTCCACAGTTTTCATCCGATTTTGAAAATTCAAAAAGCAATGGAATGTCCAAGTTACCTACTAAAAAAGTGCCAACTTTGGCTATGCTGCGACGCACCGTTTAGAAGTTATGGCCATTTTAAAATTTGGATGGGAAAATTGGCACAACGTCCACAGTTTTCATCGGATTTTGAAAATTCAAAAAGCAATGGAATGTCCAAGTTACCTACTAAAAAAGTGCCAACTTTGGCTATGCTGCGACGCACCGTTTAGAAGTTATGGCCATTTTAAAATTTGGATGGGAAAATTGGTACTACGTCCACAGTTTTCATCCGATTTTGAAAATTCAAAAAGCAATGGAATGTCCAAGTTACCTACTAAAAAAGTGCCAACTTTGGCTATGCTGCGACGCACCGTTCAGAAGTTATGGCCATTTTAAAATTTGGATGGGAAAATTGGCACAACGTCCACAGTTTTCATCGGATTTTGAAAATTCAAAAAGCAATGGAATGTCCAAGTTACCTACTAAAAAAGTGCCAACTTTGGCTATGCTGCGACGCACCGTTTAGAAGTTATGGCCATTTTAAAATTTGGATGGGAAAATTGGTACTACGTCCACAGTTTTCATCGGATTTTGAAAATTCAAAAAGCAATGGAATGTCCAAGTTACCTACTAAAAAAGTGCCAACTTTGGCTATGCTGCGACGCACCGTTTAGAAGTTATGGCCATTTTAAAATTTGGATGGGAAAATTGGTACTACGTCCACAGTTTTCATCCGATTTTGAAAATTCAAAAAGCAGTGGAATGTCCAAGTTACCTACTAAAAAAGTGCCAACTTTGGCTATGCTGCGACGCACCGTTTAGAAGTTATGGCCATTTTAAAATTTGGATGGGAAAATTGGCACAACGTCCACAGTTTTCATCGGATTTTGAAAATTCAAAAAGCAATGGAATGTCCAAGTTACCTACTAAAAAAGTGCCAACTTTGGCTATGCTGCGACGCACCGTTTAGAAGTTATGGCCATTTTAAAATTTGGATGGGAAAATTGGTACTACGTCCACAGTTTTCATCCGATTTTGAAAATTCAAAAAGCGTTGGAATGTCCAAGTTGCCTACTAAAAAAGTGCCAACTTTGGCTATGCTGCGACGCACCGTTCAGAAGTTATGGCCATTTTAAAATTTGGATGGGAAAATTGGCACAACGTCCACAGTTTTCATCGGATTTTGAAAATTCAAAAAGCAATGGAATGTCCAAGTTACCTACTAAAAAAGTGTACCTACTAAAAAAGTGCCAACTTTGGCTATGCTGCGACGCACCGTTTAGAAGTTATGGCCATTTTAAAATTTGGATGGGAAAATTGGCACAACGTCCACAGTTTTCATCGGATTTTGAAAATTCAAAAAGCAATGGAATGTCCAAGTTACCTACTAAAAAAGTGCCAACTTTGGCTATGCTGCGACGCACCGTTTAGAAGTTATGGCCATTTTAAAATTTGGATGGGAAAATTGGTACTACGTCCACAGTTTTCATCCGATTTTGAAAATTCAAAAAGCAATGGAATGTCCAAGTTACCTACTAAAAAAGTGCCAACTTTGGCTATGCTGCGACGCACCGTTTAGAAGTTATGGCCATTTTAAAATTTGGATGGGAAAATTGGCACAACGTCCACAGTTTTCATCGGATTTTGAAAATTCAAAAAGCAATGGAATGTCCAAGTTACCTACTAAAAAAGTGCCAACTTTGGCTATGCTGCGACGCACCGTTTAGAAGTTATGGCCATTTTAAAATTTGGATGGGAAAATTGGTACTACGTCCACAGTTTTCATCCGATTTTGAAAATTCAAAAAGCGTTGGAATGTCCAAGTTGCCTACTAAAAAAGTGCCAACTTTGGCTATGCTGCGACGCACCGTTCAGAAGTTATGGCCATTTTAAAATTTGGATGGGAAAATTGGCACAACGTCCACAGTTTTCATCGGATTTTGAAAATTCAAAAAGCAATGGAATGTCCAAGTTACCTACTAAAAAAGTGCCAACTTTGGCTATGCTGCGACGCACCGTTTAGAAGTTATGGCCATTTTAAAATTTGGATGGGAAAATTGGCACAACGTCCACAGTTTTCATCGGATTTTGAAAATTCAAAAAGCAATGGAATGTCCAAGTTACCTACTAAAAAAGTGCCAACTTTGGCTATGCTGCGACGCACCGTTTAGAAGTTATGGCCATTTTAAAATTTGGATGGGAAAATTGGTACTACGTCCACAGTTTTCATCCGATTTTGAAAATTCAAAAAGCGTTGGAATGTCCAAGTTACCTACTAAAAAAGTGCCAACTTTGGCTATGCTGCGACGCACCGTTTAGAAGTTATGGCCATTTTAAAATTTGGATGGGAAAATTGGCACAACGTCCACAGTTTTCATCGGATTTTGAAAATTCAAAAAGCAATGGAATGTCCAAGTTACCTACTAAAAAAGTGCCAACTTTGGCTATGCTGCGACGCACCGTTTAGAAGTTATGGCCATTTTAAAATTTGGATGGGAAAATTGGTACTACGTCCACAGTTTTCATCCGATTTTGAAAATTCAAAAAGCAATGGAATGTCCAAGTTACCTACTAAAAAAGTGCCAACTTTGGCTATGCTGCGACGCACCGTTTAGAAGTTATGGCCATTTTAAAATTTGGATGGGAAAATTGGCACAACGTCCACAGTTTTCATCGGATTTTGAAAATTCAAAAAGCAATGGAATGTCCAAGTTACCTACTAAAAAAGTGCCAACTTTGGCTATGCTGCGACGCACCGTTTAGAAGTTATGGCCATTTTAAAATTTGGATGGGAAAATTGGTACTACGTCCACAGTTTTCATCCGATTTTGAAAATTCAAAAAGCAATGGAATGTCCAAGTTACCTACTAAAAAAGTGCCAACTTTGGCTATGCTGCGACGCACCGTTTAGAAGTTATGGCCATTTTAAAATTTGGATGGGAAAATTGGCACAACGTCCACAGTTTTCATCGGATTTTGAAAATTCAAAAAGCAATGGAATGTCCAAGTTACCTACTAAAAAAGTGCCAACTTTGGCTATGCTGCGACGCACCGTTTAGAAGTTATGGCCATTTTAAAATTTGGATGGGAAAATTGGTACTACGTCCACAGTTTTCATCCGATTTTGAAAATTCAAAAAGCAATGGAATGTCCAAGTTACCTACTAAAAAAGTGCCAACTTTGGCTATGCTGCGACGCACCGTTTAGAAGTTATGGCCATTTTAAAATTTGGATGGGAAAATTGGCACAACGTCCACAGTTTTCATCGGATTTTGAAAATTCAAAAAGCAATGGAATGTCCAAGTTACCTACTAAAAAAGTGCCAACTTTGGCTATGCTGCGACGCACCGTTTAGAAGTTATGGCCATTTTAAAATTTGGATGGGAAAATTGGTACTACGTCCACAGTTTTCATCCGATTTTGAAAATTCAAAAAGCGTTGGAATGTCCAAGTTGCCTACTAAAAAAGTGCCAACTTTGGCTATGCTGCGACGCACCGTTCAGAAGTTATGGCCATTTTAAAATTTGGATGGGAAAATTGGCACAACGTCCACAGTTTTCATCGGATTTTGAAAATTCAAAAAGCAATGGAATGTCCAAGTTACCTACTAAAAAAGTGCCAACTTTGGCTATGCTGCGACGCACCGTTTAGAAGTTATGGCCATTTTAAAATTTGGATGGGAAAATTGGCACAACGTCCACAGTTTTCATCGGATTTTGAAAATTCAAAAAGCAATGGAATGTCCAAGTTACCTACTAAAAAAGTGCCAACTTTGGCTATGCTGCGACGCACCGTTTAGAAGTTATGGCCATTTTAAAATTTGGATGGGAAAATTGGTACTACGTCCACAGTTTTCATCCGATTTTGAAAATTCAAAAAGCGTTGGAATGTCCAAGTTACCTACTAAAAAAGTGCCAACTTTGGCTATGCTGCGACGCACCGTTTAGAAGTTATGGCCATTTTAAAATTTGGATGGGAAAATTGGCACAACGTCCACAGTTTTCATCGGATTTTGAAAATTCAAAAAGCAATGGAATGTCCAAGTTACCTACTAAAAAAGTGCCAACTTTGGCTATGCTGCGACGCACCGTTTAGAAGTTATGGCCATTTTAAAATTTGGATGGGAAAATTGGCACAACGTCCACAGTTTTCATCGGATTTTGAAAATTCAAAAAGCAATGGAATGTCCAAGTTACCTACTAAAAAAGTGCCAACTTTGGCTATGCTGCGACGCACCGTTTAGAAGTTATGGCCATTTTAAAATTTGGATGGGAAAATTGGTACTACGTCCACAGTTTTCATCCGATTTTGAAAATTCAAAAAGCGTTGGAATGTCCAAGTTACCTACTAAAAAAGTGCCAACTTTGGCTATGCTGCGACGCACCGTTTAGAAGTTATGGCCATTTTAAAATTTGGATGGGAAAATTGGCACAACGTCCACAGTTTTCATCGGATTTTGAAAATTCAAAAAGCAATGGAATGTCCAAGTTACCTACTAAAAAAGTGCCAACTTTGGCTATGCTGCGACGCACCGTTTAGAAGTTATGGCCATTTTAAAATTTGGATGGGAAAATTGGTACTACGTCCACAGTTTTCATCCGATTTTGAAAATTCAAAAAGCGTTGGAATGTCCAAGTTACCTACTAAAAAAGTGCCAACTTTGGCTATGCTGCGACGCACCGTTTAGAAGTTATGGCCATTTTAAAATTTGGATGGGAAAATTGGTACTACGTCCACAGTTTTCATCCGATTTTGAAAATTCAAAAAGCGTTGGAATGTCCAAGTTACCTACTAAAAAAGTGCCAACTTTGGCTATGCTGCGACGCACCGTTTAGAAGTTATGGCCATTTTAAAATTTGGATGGGAAAATTGGCACAACGTCCACAGTTTTCATCGGATTTTGAAAATTCAAAAAGCAATGGAATGTCCAAGTTACCTACTAAAAAAGTGCCAACTTTGGCTATGCTGCGACGCACCGTTTAGAAGTTATGGCCATTTTAAAATTTGGATGGGAAAATTGGTACTACGTCCACAGTTTTCATCCGATTTTGAAAATTCAAAAAGCGTTGGAATGTCCAAGTTACCTACTAAAAAAGTGCCAACTTTGGCTATGCTGCGACGCACCGTTTAGAAGTTATGGCCATTTTAAAATTTGGATGGGAAAATTGGCACAACGTCCACAGTTTTCATCGGATTTTGAAAATTCAAAAAGCAATGGAATGTCCAAGTTACCTACTAAAAAAGTGCCAACTTTGGCTATGCTGCGACGCACCGTTTAGAAGTTATGGCCATTTTAAAATTTGGATGGGAAAATTGGTACTACGTCCACAGTTTTCATCCGATTTTGAAAATTCAAAAAGCGTTGGAATGTCCAAGTTGCCTACTAAAAAAGTGCCAACTTTGGCTATGCTGCGACGCACCGTTCAGAAGTTATGGCCATTTTAAAATTTGGATGGGAAAATTGGCACAACGTCCACAGTTTTCATCGGATTTTGAAAATTCAAAAAGCAATGGAATGTCCAAGTTACCTACTAAAAAAGTGCCAACTTTGGCTATGCTGCGACGCACCGTTTAGAAGTTATGGCCATTTTAATATTTGGATGGGAAAATTGGCACAACGTCCACAGTTTTCATCGGATTTTGAAAATTCAAAAAGCAATGGAATGTCCAAGTTACCTACTAAAAAAGTGCCAACTTTGGCTATGCTGCGACGCACCGTTTAGAAGTTATGGCCATTTTAAAATTTGGATGGGAAAATTGGTACTACGTCCACAGTTTTCATCCGATTTTGAAAATTCAAAAAGCAATGGAATGTCCAAGTTACCTACTAAAAAAGTGCCAACTTTGGCTATGCTGCGACGCACCGTTTAGAAGTTATGGCCATTTTAAAATTTGGATGGGAAAATTGGCACAACGTCCACAGTTTTCATCGGATTTTGAAAATTCAAAAAGCAATGGAATGTCCAAGTTACCTACTAAAAAAGTGCCAACTTTGGCTATGCTGCGACGCACCGTTTAGAAGTTATGGCCATTTTAAAATTTGGATGGGAAAATTGGTACTACGTCCACAGTTTTCATCCGATTTTGAAAATTCAAAAAGCGTTGGAATGTCCAAGTTGCCTACTAAAAAAGTGCCAACTTTGGCTATGCTGCGACGCACCGTTCAGAAGTTATGGCCATTTTAAAATTTGGATGGGAAAATTGGCACAACGTCCACAGTTTTCATCGGATTTTGAAAATTCAAAAAGCAATGGAATGTCCAAGTTACCTACTAAAAAAGTGCCAACTTTGGCTATGCTGCGACGCACCGTTTAGAAGTTATGGCCATTTTAAAATTTGGATGGGAAAATTGGTACTACGTCCACAGTTTTCATCCGATTTTGAAAATTCAAAAAGCGTTGGAATGTCCAAGTTACCTACTAAAAAAGTGCCAACTTTGGCTATGCTGCGACGCACCGTTTAGAAGTTATGGCCATTTTAAAATTTGGATGGGAAAATTGGCACAACGTCCACAGTTTTCATCCGATTTTGAAAATTCAAAAAGCGTTGGAATGTCCAAGTTACCTACTAAAAAAGTGCCAACTTTGGCTATGCTGCGACGCACCGTTTAGAAGTTATGGCCATTTTAAAATTTGGATGGGAAAATTGGTACTACGTCCACAGTTTTCATCCGATTTTGAAAATTCAAAAAGCAATGGAATGTCCAAGTTACCTACTAAAAAAGTGCCAACTTTGGCTATGCTGCGACGCACCGTTTAGAAGTTATGGCCATTTTAAAATTTGGATGGGAAAATTGGCACAACGTCCACAGTTTTCATCGGATTTTGAAAATTCAAAAAGCAATGGAATGTCCAAGTTACCTACTAAAAAAGTGCCAACTTTGGCTATGCTGCGACGCACCGTTTAGAAGTTATGGCCATTTTAAAATTTGGATGGGAAAATTGGCACCACGTCCACAGTTTTCATTGGATTTTGAAAATTCAAAAAGCAATGGAATGCCCAAGTTACCTACTAAAAAAGTGCCAACTTTGGCTATGCTGCGACGCACCGTTTAGAAGTTATGGCCATTTTAAAATTTGGATGGGAAAATTGGCACCACGTCCACAGTTTTCATTGGATTTTGAAAATTCAAAAAGCAATGGAATGCCCAAGTTACCTACTAAAAAAGTGCCAACTTTGGCTATGCTGCGACGCACCGTTTAGAAGTTATGGCCATTTTAAAATTTGGATGGGAAAATTGGCACAACGTCCACAGTTTTCATTGGATTTTGAAAATTCAAAAAGCAATGGAATGTCCAAGTTACCTACTAAAAAAGTGCCAACTTTGGCTATGCTGCGACGCACCGTTTAGAAGTTATGGCCATTTTAAAATTTGGATGGGAAAATTGGCACAACGTCCACAGTTTTCATTGGATTTTGAAAATTCAAAAAGCAATGGAATGTCCAAGTTACCTACTAAAAAAGTGCCAACTTTGGCTATGCTGCGACGCACCGTTTAGAAGTTATGGCCATTTTAAAATTTGGATGGGAAAATTGGCACCACGTCCACAGTTTTCATCCGATTTTGAAAATTCAAAAAGCGTTGGAATGTCCAAGTTGCCTACTAAAAAAGTGCCAACTTTGGCTATGCTGCGACGCACCGTTTAGAAGTTATGGCCATTTTAAAATTTGGATGAGAAAATTGGCACCACGTCCACAGTTTTCATCCAGTTTTGAAAATTCAAAAAGCATTGGAATGCCCAAGTTACCTACTAAAAAAGTGCCAACTTTGGCTATGCTGCGACGCACCGTTTAGAAGTTATGGCCATTTTAAAATTTGGATGGGAAAATTGGTACTACGTCCACAGTTTTCATCGGATTTTGAAAATTCAAAAAGTAATGGAATCTCCGAATTGCCCACTAAAAAAGTGCAAAGTTTGGCTATGCTGCGAAGCTCCGTTTAGGAGATATGGCCAACTGAAAATTTTGATGGGAAAATTGGCACCACGTCCACAGTTTTCATCCGATTTTCAAAATTCAAAAAGTAATGGAATGCCCAAGTTACCTACTAAGCGAGTGCAAAGTTTGGCTATGCTGCGACGCTCCGTTTAGAAGTTATGGCGAATTGAAAATTTTGATGGGAAAATTGACACCACGTCCACAGTTGTCATCCGATTTTCAAAATTCAAAAAGTAATGGAATCTCCGAATTGCCCACTAAAAAAGTGCAAAGTTTGGCTATGCTGCGAAGCTCCGTTTAGGAGATATGGCCAATTGAAAATTTTGATGGGAAAATTGGCACCACGGCCACAGTTTTCATCCAATTTTCAAAATTCAAAAAGTAATGGAATCTCCGAATTGCCCACTAAAAAAGTGCAAAGTTTGGCTATGCTGCGAAGCTCCGTTTAGAAGTTATAGCCAATTGAAAATTTTGATGGGAAAATTGGCACCATTGGGACGTGGTCGGAAATCCTGTGGCCGGATTAGGATTTTGCGTATCGCAAGGGGGCCGGCATGTTTGGGCCCGATGCCTAATGTCACTTTTCATTTTATACAAAACCCCAACACCAACCGCCCACATGTATATACGAGTACATGTACGCATATTCACGTTTGTCAGCAAACATATACATGCATGTGGGTGTGCATATGTCGGTGCACCTCCCCTTAAAACCGGAGGCTGAAATTCGGGGTTCAACGGTTGTCCGCGACTGGACAACCGTCTACTTTTTCAGCGCTCGTCACAGCGTCAACACCTCACGGCCACCCCAGGATTTTCACCGCCAACTTTAAGGTAACATTCAATTGTACAATTATAACTTTGATAACAAATAAACGGCCACATTATAACGAGAATATCGTTCTTTCTTATTTCTTTTATTCCACAAAATACCAAATCCAAGTGAAGTGCGCGGTGTATCAAAACGAGCGAATAAGTGAATCTTTAAGTGGAGATTTGTGCGAATAAATGAAAATTTAACTAAAAAAAACTAAGTGACTTTAATTAAGAAAATTTATTAGCCTTCTGTAGAAATGCTGTGCGTGTTTATTACCAAAAAAAAGGTGGAAAACTAAGACGAAACTACCAATCGAAAGGCTACGTGAATTTAATGTGAAAGTGAGGTTATGTTACCTCAGCAATTACAATGTTAATTATTGAAAAATTTTTAAATAATGCACTCACTAAACAAATTCACTTTTCGCACTTATGTTTTGAGCACACTCGCACACTTTTTTAAATATAAATGAAAATAATAAAATAAAAATAGCAACACCTAAAAACAAGTGGCAAGAAATATACAACTTACGTGGTTTGGTGTGGTGATCGGCAGAGTATGTTGTATGTTGTTGTGGTAGCTTCTTTGCGGCAGTGTTAGTAAAATTAAATATTCTGTATCCATGTGGTATTGTTATTGCGCTTTGATGTTGTTGTTGTTGTGGACTGCATAGGCTGTATTCGTTTCTACGGTGAGATGGACCATGAACAAAAAAATCAGTTACTAATACCTCATTGATTATAGATCAATTATTTGCCAAAAAAACGTCATATCTCCTGAACTATGAGGAATTTCGGCTCGAAAACTTAAAAATATGTACCCCTTTCCTTGAAGTGTTTAATGCTACCCATAAATCATTGAAAAGTGTTCATTAATGGGGGAAAGTGGGTATGAAAATATGCATGTATTATGCTTGATCATAAGATGGAAGGCACATTTAAAACTCGAACGTCTCACATTTTGATGAACATTGGCATAAGGGTACAGTTTACCTATTCGGACACAGAAATATTTAAAATTTGGCGGTAATTGCTTTTTTCAAGCTGTAATTACTACGGGATGGGTCGACATACATACATACGTATCTAAAAATAAAATGGAATGTTTTTTTTAATTTCTTAATATGTAAAATGTACCCTTATGCAAATTTTCATCAAAATGTGAGATGTTCCGATTTAAAATGTGCCTTTCATCTTATGAGAAAGCATAGTACATGCACATTTTCATAAAAATCAAAGGTAATGATTATTCTTGAAGAGAAAAGATAAAAATCGACGATAATGATTATGATTGAAGGAAAACTTATAAAAATCATGGATAATGATTACGGCTGAGGAAAATAATAAAAATCAAGAGATAATTATTATTATTGAGTAAAATCTATTGAAATCAAATATAATAATTATCCGCGATCAGAAATATTTAAATCGAGATATAATTATTATTCATGATTTAAATAATTAAAATCAAAGTTTAATAATTACTGCCAATCGAAAAAATAAAACTCTATAATAATAATTATTTCTCAATCAACAAAATATGGATCAAACAATAATAATTAAATGCTGATTTTTATTATTTAACTCATAATGATTACCGTCCCTGCTATAAACTAGATATCAGAGTTTGAATAGTTTAATAACTCACGTTTCGATCTGGGTACAAATAGTCCTGTAGTATATTTTGAAAAGCAATTTTTATTTACCTCCATCACGTCCGTTTAACTTTTGTATATCAGGCAAAAGGCTCATAAGGAACATGGCACCTGGATCTGTTTTACAATCGCATAATTCCATAATTGTTGTTCATATACGACTAAGGTTAAAACCAGCATGAAAATCTGCAAAGAAAGGAAACATTTAAGATATCAAAAAATTTTCATTTAGTGCGACACATTTTTTGGTGGGTAAATGCAACTGCGCTGCAACCGAAACAACACAGGATTTCGGGCAGCGCTAATAAAACTCACCTAATCATGTCCAGAGGTCCATGCGATCCACCATACCTGCCTCCATATGCCCATCATAATCTGAAAAGAAAGAAATAGTATTAAATTTGCTTTAAAATGCAGTAAAAACTTCAATAATACACAAATTTACTTACCTCTGCTACTGCTGGTGACCACTCGCGCCGGAAACAAGAAAAATAATGAATTGTGTCATTTTTCTCTATTACGCTAGCAGAGAAAAAATGAACAATGAATTTTCTTTTGTTCTGCACTTCTTCTATGCAAACACCTGCCATAGTGAGTAAGTGTAAATATGTATGTACGACATATTTTTTATTGTCGGGAGCTTAGCTTGACCACTCACTCGCAAAGCGTGAGAAAACATATATATGTATGTGTGGTTCAATTGAACCGTCGCTCAATGCGAGCGCCATACATATATGTAAATATGTTTGATAGGTTAGTGATGCTACGGATTTTGGTCAACGTGTAAAAAAACCGACATGCCATAAAATCGGGACCGTTTACTGCGGGCGAAGGGGGTACGAAATCTACGTTCGTCCCGCACCTCGGCGACCGTGCCGAGGCAAAAAAAATTAAAAAAGTCAAAAAAATTAAAAAATTAAAAAAAATTAAAAGTTTTTTTTCGCTTCGAAAAAAAATTTTTTTTTGGATGTTGAATTTTTTTACGATTTTGGGTTTGTTTTATCGGAGGGGCAGGACTGTTTTGCAATGGAATGTCCAAGTTACCTACTAAAAGAGTGCAAAGCTTGGCTATGCTGCGATGCTCTGCTTAGAAGTTATGGCCAATTGAAAATTTTGATGGGAAAATTGGCACCACGTCCACAGAACCCATAAGCCTGTACGAATTAAAAACGGTCACTTTCGGGGTCAATTGCGTGCCTTATTTAGCAATTAGAACCCTTTTGCAACTTGCCGATGATGAAGAAAGTTCATATCCTACAGCATCTAGCATATTACGGGAAGGCATGTACGTTGACGACGTACTGGCGGAGGAACATACACTCGCATCGGCAATTAATGCGAGAAATGAAATTCGAGAAGTCTTACATTCCGCTGGCTTCCCACTACGGAAATGGACTTCAAATTCTGAGGAAATTCTCAACGACATCCCTAAATCGGATCGGCTGACCGAGGACTTTCTGGCATTTAAAGATACCAGCACCGTTAAGGCATTGGGCATAAGATGGAATGCCCATTCCGACTTATTCTACTTTCAAGCAGGGTCACTGGAAGAAAGTGAAAAGCTGACAAAAAGAGCATTTTGTCCGCCATTGCCAAACTTTTCGACTCCTTAGGATGGCTTGCACCAATGGTCATTGTGGCCAAAATTTTGATGCAGAACATCTGGTTAGAGGGAACCGATTGGGACGAACCAGTTTCGTCAAACACATTGGAGCGGTGGAACAACTTCAGACATCAATACCACGAAATCGACAAGAAGATGAGGTCGAAATACATGGATTCTGTGATGCATCGGAAAAGGCATACGCTGCATCTGTTTACATGCGCGTTAAAAGGAATGATGATATCTCCGTATCACTACTCCTGGCTAAAACCAGAGTAGCACCCCTGAAAACCATTTCACTTCCGCGTTTGGAACTATCAGAAGCAATTATATAAAGAGGATTTGAAGAAGGGAAATTCTATCGACAAGAAAAGCGAGATATTGCCACTCAACCCATTCATCGACAATGATGATATTGTTAGGGCCGGTGGACGTCTTGGAGCATCTCAAGACCTCGCTTATAACGAGCGCCACCCAATTATACTGCCTTATAACTGTAGGTTGACGCGTTTGATTGTACAAATGGTACATAAAGTCTCCCTCCACGGGGAAAACCAGCTAATGCTCCGTCTCATTCGCACCCAATATTGGATCCAGAATGTCAAGAATATGATTAGGGCCACCATCCATAATTGTAAAGGCTGCACCATTTATCGAAAACGAGCGCAAACCCAACTTATGGGTACCCTGCCTTGCGAGCGCACTACCTTCACCCGCGCGTTTACTAATACCGGGGTGGACTTTGCCGGGACTTTCGATATTAAAAGTTACCGCGGTAGAGGATGTCGACTATCAAAGGGCTACGTTTGCCTCTTTGTTTGCTTCACCACCAAAGCGATCCATCTGGAAGCGACCAGTGATCTTAGTACCCCATTCTCTCCAGCAGCCTTTTCGCGTTTTATCGCTAGACGAGGATGTCCGAGAAACATATACTCCGACAACGGTACCAACTTTGTCGGAGCGTCAAGATCTCTACGATCTGAATCTAAGGCATTTATCTCTGAAGCACGAGATAAAGCCATATCAAAATACAGCCATCAAGCCATGACATGACATTTTATTCCGGCCGGGGCACCACATATGGGGGGACTTTGGGAGGCGGGAGTAAAGAGCTTCAAAAGCCACTTCAAAAAGTTAGCCTCGCCTCATAAATTCACTCATGAAGAGTTGCATACTTTATTGTGCCGGATTGAGGCATGCCTCAATTCGCGACCACTAAGTCCAGCCTCAAATGAACCCACGGATCTGGAACCTTTGACCCCTGGGCACTTCCTTACGGGAAGTCATCTCCTGGCTCCGCCAGAACCAGAGGTGAATGAGAGCCCTGCCTCCATTATCAATAGGTGGCAGAAGCTCAAGGCACTTCATCAAACCTTCTGCAGGCGATGGAAGGTGGAATACTTGTCCGAACTTCAAAAACGAGTGAAGTGGAAGCATCCAAAGCAAAACATTAAGGTGGGAGATCTTGTTGTCATCAAATAAGACAACTTGACTCCGAATGAATAGAGGCTCGGTCGAGTTACCCACGTACACCCCGGCGAAGACAACCGAGTGCGTGTAGTGGAGCTCGTCACCGAAAAGGGTCAGATCAGAAGACCGTTGGTCAAACTGATTCTGCTCCCTATGGAAGGAATGGATGGCGCGAGGCCCGCTACCTCATCCTAACCACTCACTCCACCTTCAACCAAGACCCTACCATCTCCTACATCCCAAATTTCCACCCTTCACTCGCTACCCTTAACGAGGACAACAGCCTAACGAAAAGCCTAACGCAGAAGGTCGAACCATTCTGCCAAAGAAAACCTAAATGCACTCGCGAACGAGGCCACAGAAAACCTAACGCAGTAAGGCGAACCTTTCTGCCACTGAAAATTAATCCACCTGCCACGACAAGTTGGCAGCAGATGGACCCACCCTCGTATACATACCCCAAAATACAATATAAATAAACATCCTACACTAATATTATAAATGTGAATGTAGCGATGTTTGGATGTTTGGATGTTTGGATGTCCAGACGTTTGCTTTTGTTCCCTAAAAACGTGAGAATGGCTGGACGGATTTTGTTGAAATTTGGCACGCCTACAGGTTATAGTCTGGAAGGAGCTATAGGCAATTTTTTTTTTTAATTTTGGGGTTTCCGACCCTGCTAGGGACCGTTTCTTTTCGAAATTTTTTTTATTCCATATAACTCTAAGTAGATATATTGAACCTATACTTATGATATTTCGCATATAGGTATAGAAATATCGTACAATATGGGTATCAAACGAAAGGGGAGGGCCCCAGGTTTCATTTTGGCTTCGATATATTTCGATAAATTGATCGATAACTAAGTTATCGGTCAAAATTCGATTGCCCAAAAAACTTAATATTAACCTACAATATAGGTATCAAACGAAAGGAGATGGCCCCAGGTTTCATTTGGGCTTCGATATATTTCGATAAATTTATCGATAACTGAGTTATCGGTGAAAATGTTATTGCACAAAAACCTTAATATTACCCTACAATATGGTTATCAAACGAAAGGGGATGGCGCCAGGTTTCATTTGGGCTTCGATATATTTCGATAAATTTATCGATAACTTAGTTATCGGTGAAAATGTTATTGCCCAAAAACCTTAATATTAGCCTACAATATGGGTATCAAACGAAAGGGGATGGCGCCAGGTTTCATTTGGGCTTCGATATATTTCGATAAATTTATCTATAACTGAGTTATCGGTCAAAATTCGATTGCCCAAAAACCTTAATATTACCCTACAATATGGGTATCAAACGAAAGGGGAGGGCCCCAGGTTTCATTTTGGCTTCGATATATTTCGATAAATTGATCGATAACTAAGTTATCGGTCAAAATTCGATTGCCCAAAAACCTTAATATTAGCCTACAATATGGGTATCAAACGAAAGGGGATGGCGCCAGGTTTCATTTGGGCTTCGATATATTTCGATAAATTTATCTATAACTGAGTTATCGGTGAAAATGTTATTGCACAAAAACCTTAAAATTGCCCTACAATATGGGTATCAAACGAAAGGGGATAGCTCCAGGTTACATTTGGACTTCGATATATGTCGATAAATTTATCGATAACTGAGTTATCGGTGATTGCCCAAAAAACTTAACATTACCCTATAATATGGGTATCAAACGAAACGGGAGGGCCCCAGGTTTCATTTTGGCTTCGATATATTTCGATAAATTGATCGATAACTGAGTCATCGGTCAAAATTCGATTGCCCGAAAACCTCTATATTACCCTACAATATGGGTATCAAACGAAAGGAGATAGCTCCAGGTTTCATTTGGACTTCGATGTATTTCGATAAGTTTATCGATAACTGAGTTATCGGTGATTGCCCAAAAAACTTATCATTACCCTATAATATGGGTATAAAACGAAAGGAGAAGGCAGCAGGTTTCATTTGGACTACGATAGGTTTCGATAAATTGATCGATAACTGAGTTATCGGTGAAATTGTGATTGCCCAAAAACCTTAAACTTGACCTACAATATGGGTATCAGACGAAAGGGGAAGGCCCCAGGTTTCAATTTAGCTTTGATATATTTCGATAAATTGATCGATAACTAAGTTATCGGTCAAAATTCGATTGCCCGAAAACCTTAATATTACCCGGCAATATGCATATCAAACGAAAGGGGATAGCTCCAGGTTTCATTTGGACTTCTATAGGTTTCCATAAATTGATCGATAACTAAGTTATCGGTGAAAATGTTATTGCACAAAAACCTTAAAATTGCCCTACAATATGGGCATCAAACGAAAGGGGAAGGCCCGAGGTTTCATTTGTACTTTAATATATTTCGATAAATTTATCGATAACTAAGTTATCGGTGAAAATGTTATTGCACAAAAACCTTAAAATTGCCCTACAATATGGACATCAAACGAAAGGGAAAGGCCCCAGGTTTCATTTGGATTTCGATATATTTCGATAAATTTATCGATAACTGAGTTATCGGTGATTGCCCAAAAAACTTAACATTACTCTATAATATGGGTATGAAACGAAAGGAGAAGGCAGCAGGTTTCATTTGGACTACGATAGGTTTCGATAAATTGATCGATAACTGAGTTATCGGTGAAAATGTGATTGCTCCTGGTTTCATTTGGACTTCGACATATTTCGATAAATTTATCTATAACTGACTTATCGGTAAAAATGCGATTTCAGAAAAACCTTAATATTACCCTACAATATTGTATCAAATCAACATTTGAAGTTGAATTCATCCTGGCACAATTTGTCAAAATTGAATTCTTGAGTAGGCAATAATATATTATACTAGCAGGGTAACCGGCGTTGCTCGGGATGTAAGTAGTTAGGGGGCCTTTCAAAATCAATAATATACTTTAAGATTTCATATCTATATAATATAGCTGACCCGGCGAACTTCGTTCTTCCCAAAATAGATTTTTTTTTATTAATTTTTCGCTACTTCATTGTGCATACAACTTCAAAAATATAAAATTTTAGTATTCCGTTTAAGGCTACACGATACACAAAATTTTTAGCTTTCTGTCCCGGAGCGTAAGTAAATAGCGAAAAAATTTTTCCTACATGGGAACTATTGATATCATTAATCTCCTGATCAATTTTCAGGTCCTAACTTTAAACGCTTTTACGATAACCCCACTTTTATGCGCAAAAATTGTTTTGATATCATTTAGCTCTATACCAATTTCCAGGTTCCTGCCTTAAATACTTTTAGAGATATTTAGCTTGAAAAATTAAATTAATTAATCGTATAGCCCCTCACCATATTTCAGTGGTGTAACCCGAATACTTAGAGAGATACGGACAATGAAAAATTCCATTTGTATGGGAGGTGCCACGCCCACTTTGTCGTTATCCCCAGTTTTTCTTGGAGGTGGTAGGGATCGATTCCATATAACCCCTAACCAAGTTTCAATGATCTAACCTAAATACTTCCAGAGATATCGACTAAGAAGTATTTTATTCGTATGGGAGGTGCCACGCCCACTTTTTCGTTATACCCGGTTGTTTTGGAGGTGGTAGGGATCGATCCCATATAACCCCTTACCGAGTTTCAATGGTCTAACATAAATACTTCCAGAGATACGGACAATGGAAAATTCCATTTCTATGGGAGGTGCCACGCCCCCTATATATATCAAAATATTTTTTAGCCTATGACCATCCCTGGAAGATGTACAGTGGGTGTGTAAAATTTGGTTACGATCGGTTTATAAGTTTAGGACGCAAGTCGATCTATACCTACATATATATTTACATAATTTGAATTTTATATAACTATATAGATAAATATGAAATCTTAAAGTATATTATTGATTTTGAAAGCCCCCCTAACTACTTACATCCCGAGCAACGCCGGGTACCCTGCTAGGACACGTACATCATACCGCACTTTAATCATACCTCAAAATAAGAAATATGAGTACTGATCTAAAAGGATTAATAATATACATACACATCTATTTTAACTGATGTATGCACACGCCCTAAAAATTCCAAACTCTAATACAAATATCTCTTGACCTAACGAGATTATCGAACTTCCGCCCTCGAAATATTGTCACTAAGGCCAAAACGCGTCGTTTGACACCTTTCCAGACATTTTCGGAAGTGTTTTAGCAGTGGACAGTTGTGGCATACAATTACCGAAAAAGTTCAAATAATCAAGAGAAGGAACTCTTGCCACGCGAATGGAACCCATTAAAACTCACGCAGTACCGAAACAACGGAGTCAAGCCCACTTGTCATCCCATTACCACCTGACATTGATGGGCTGGCATAGCCACAACGCCTCCAAATAAACCGCGATATGTTAGCACGAAAATATCCACTACCTGGTAGTATCTTATACATATTCAGGACCTAGTTTGTGCCCTATAGTTATCTAAAAATTCATTCGGACAGACGGGCGGACAGTCTGACAAAACATGGCAAAACAGTCAAATACATACGCATACAATACAAAACTAAAATACCTATTAAAACCTTTATTATTACTCACCAATACCAAATATACGTCCTTCAGCTATCAAAATAGTCCATTGCTCAATGTAGTGGTTCAACATTAATTTATCTTTAGCAAAATTACCACGCAACATCAATTTCCAAACGATCGCATCGTACCCCTTGTAAGTAACCGCAAAGTTGATACCAGACAAATTATATAAACATTGCGGCAAACGCGAGGGCAAATTCCTGGCAAGGGGTTACTATCCTCGCCATACTAACATGATCGGTTCACAAAGTTCACGTTGTCTGTTTTTACGGGCCAATTTCAGGAAAAGGTCCACCATACTATTCACGTGCTCGCACCATATAATCGCTGCTAAATGCTGTGATAAATGAATTTCAATCTTCTTGGGCTAATACGAATTCTGAATCGCAACCACTTTCGTTATCTTAACCTATTGCTGCTACACTTGTAGGATCAATAAAATCATCATCATTTGTTGTAAGACCCAATTCATTATTATGCACCCATTGCCATATTTCTTGTGGTGGCATTTGTTTATTCATCAATACTCCGTTGAAGATGTGGCTTGGGTATTATCATTATACTAGAACGTATACATTGATGGCATCGAATTAAAATCAACCTGCAGAGAAAAGAAACATTTAAGATATCAAAAAATTTTCATTTAGTGCGACACATTTTTTGGTGGGTAAATGCAACTGCGCTGCAACCGAATCGTCACTGTATTTCGGGCAGCGCTAATAAAACTTACCTAATCCTGTCCAGATGTCCATGCGCCGTCCAGGCGATCAACCATATCTGCCTGCATATGCCCATCATAATCTGAAAAGAAAGAAATATTATTAAATTTGCTTTAAAATGCAGTAAAAACTTCAATAATACACAAATTTACTTACCTCTGCTACTGCTGGTGACCACGCGTGCCGGAAACAAGAAAAATAATGAATTGTGTCATTTTTTCTCTATTACGCTAGCAGAGAAAAAATGAACAATGAATTTTCTTTTGTTCGGCCCTTCTTCTATGCAAATACCTGCCATAGTGAGTAAGTGTAAATATGTATGTACATATTTTTTATTGTCGCGAGCTTAGCTTGACCAGTCACTCGCAAAGCGTGAGTAAACATATATATGTACATATGTGTGGTTCAATTGAACCGTCGCTCAATGCGAGCGCCATACATATACATATGTAAATATGTTTGCAAATGCCCTAAAGCGATTCCACTATACAGTGAATGCCCCTTTATTTTATCTGCTGTCCATTTGCATAAAAATTATTTTTCGAAATATTGCTGAGCAAACGTCCTGTTGCACTTTTGTCTAACAAACAATACACCACTATTCTATTTAGTTTCCTATCATCCGCCGTTGATTGGTGATTAACAGCCAACACAAATGTGTGTCCCAACGAGATTTCCTTTGACAATTATTCGAAGTAAAAAAAAATATGCCCAAAATGTAACTAAATGCATTCCCGCCGTTTTTGTTACACTAACTGAATTACATATTTCGCACTCACTCAATTTGTATGGCAGCCAGCTGATTGTCTTGCTATTGTTGTTGTTTTGTTTTTGTGGGTGGCTACAGTCGCTTGATTGTGACGCTGCTGTGCAAATGTTCCAACGACAGGTGTCATAGACACTGGCGCAATGCTGTAGGCAACACATGTCGAACCGCATGCGGTGGCCTTACATATGTACATATGTCTGGATCTGTGGATGAATGTTTCCATCTGTATGTTTGTGTAAATTTAACTCAAATGACACAATGTTATTTATGACTTAATTTTAAAATGCGGTTAGTTGTGCATGTTATTTACCTAGAAACATATTTTTCTGTTTATTTGAGAATAATTTTACGTACATATGTATGTTTGTAAGCGCCTATCTACACATGTTTTGTGTAAGCCGCACACTGGTACAAGGATTAAATATTTGTTAAAACAATATTTTCGGAAGCTTTTACAACTAAAAAAGATCGAAGATTGCTGCACTTTTGAGATTGTGAGTTAATGTCAGCCATTCGGGGTCGGTTAAGGTTTTAATAAAACCCAACTAGAAGAAACAAGGAGGCCAACTGATCGTTCACTAAATTTTTTCGCACCCAGTCCTTTTATTTTGCGTCCAAATTCAAGTATCGATAAGAAAACTATTTGTACTGGAACTTACACCAACAGTTGATCGGAGCTTCGAAGCAGGAAAGCCCGATGGGTAAGCCGTAAAACTGTAGAGACAGCATCGGCTAATTTCATAGCGTAATGTTTTACGTTTTACGATTCCAACCCGTAAACTAGTCTGATAAACTGGCAAAGTAGTGGCTCAAGGGGTTAGTACGAGTATGTACATCACTTTGGCGACGAATATCACACTTACTAATATATTAAGGCAATACAACAATTTTCTTTTCCTTTTTGTTATTTTTAGAAAGTGGTCGTGGTACTGCCTTCGGTATTAAAATATTTCTTTAATTTTTTTTTGTTATTGTTTATTACAAATTTAATTTGATTATTACCATTGTAATGTTTGTTTAATTCGATCCCCCTGACACAGCAACAAAAATATAAACTCAAATGGGTTTCTCTATAAAGAGGGTTTATATTATTTAATATTGACTATTATCACACTTATTTACTTAAATAATTTACCTATAAGAGAAACGACATTTAAAGCTTATAATTTATAAAAATTCAAATACCAAATAAAATATATTAAAGTCGTGTATTATTTGAAAAAGAAGTTCACAGTACTGAAATTAGAAACCGCGTTAAAAACACGCTAAAAATATCCTTTTTTGTGTATAAAAGAAGTATAAAAAAACATTTTTTAATAAAAAGCATCTGAGATGATAGAGTTCTATCAATACTTTCTAGACTTCATATCCATGTTTTTTTTTTGTTTTTTTTTTTTGTAATATTATTAATCACAATCGATTAATAATTGGCTTTTTTTGAAAACAAATGAAATAATCACTACCGATTAAAAGATCTGTGTAATAAATTGATTACTAATTACTAATCAAATTTAACAGTCTTTAGGACCACTGTACAGTGCCTTTGTAATGTATTTTGTCGGCCATTTTTATACCCTACTGCAATGTTGAGTAGGATATTTAAACGTCGCAGAGAACAGTATAGATTGGATTGAAGTAAAATAATATTGGTCACTCGTCGAATGAAAATAACACTCGAAGACGATTCAATCAAACATTCGAATCGCTAAGCGTGATTGAGCCCCAAGCCGAGGCAGATTTTAACTTGGCTGCAGTAACACCATAGCACCACTAAAGACCTCGAATATCCAAATGAAAGCTTTAAAAATTGTTTGTCAATGAAAGCTTGGGCTTACTCAAGTTGACGCAGACAATCGGCTTGTCTTGACTTTATACATATGGTGCCGAATCAAACGGTTGTCCTGGCTGATTTTAATTATCATATCTCTGAAACCAGTTTAGAAATGAAACATATTCATTCACGTGTTGTAGTACTCGATAGCTCTTTTCGTTTGATAGCCATATTGTACTTGAGCATTTTTGGTTACCCTGGCCACATATTGGTCAACAACTTCGAAATCGGTAAATTAATCGAAATATGGGTTAGCTTAGTTTTTAATTTAAATATCTGGCAATGCAACGAGGAAAGTTGTATTTAATTATATGATGCAGATTTTGAGTGATCCGCGAACAAACAGATAGACAGAGAGACATACATAAATTCTAAAAATTGTAGGCTATAGTTATAGTGCTATTTCGAAAACAACTTCGAAAAAGTACTATAACTACAGCCTTTATATTTTTGTTGCTTTTCAAATCTTCTTCAAAATCAAAGATACAAATAATTGACGAAAACTTATTATGAACTGGTCTTGAGCTTACAAAATATGTAAAAAAAAAGATTGACCACAAAAACCAATAGCAGAAAAAAAGCCATATAAAAAAGTTTCGATAAATAAAATTAAAAAAATGAAGATGGCAAATTTTGTAATTTCGACCGCTGATGTCTTCAAATCCGTTTACGATATAGTGATGACCACAGACTCAGCGCTGCTGCTCCTCACAACTACAGCTGAGTATTTAGTGTTCTACTAGAACAGAATTTAGATTTTCTTACTTGTCAATTTCCATTTCAATTCAAACTATTCGGCATGCAAGCGCAAAAACTTTTATTTAAATAAATTCTCACTATTTCTATGTTTGAGTTTAGCCATTAAATGTGAACATTATTTGTCCTAAGGCTTGTCTCCCTCTTTCGCGGTTTTACCAACGGCAGCATAACTTCCCTACTCAATTTGTTGTTGTGTTGGTTGGTCAGTTTTGCTTGCTTACGCCATTTGACTGTTGCTGCTGTTGACTGCGGTTAACATTCAAACACATTGACACCAACTTTTGCTTCTCCGAAATTTAATAAATATTTTTGTTTATTAAAAAATAATATTTTAGCATGCGAATTTGCTTTTGTATGAGCGTGTATTTGTATACGTACATATGTATGTAGATATATGGCTGTGTAATTTTGGAAAATTTACTGTGCCAAAAACGATTTATACTCATTTTTAATATTTAATAAAATTGTTCATATTTTGCGTGCTAACAAATATATTTATGTTTATTCCATGGACTTGTAGCAACAACTTCATAACTTCAATGTTGCTCACTGCCTCTCCTCCTTCTCTCTCGCGCGTAATAAATGGCTGAAATTGAAATTATGTTTATAATTTGATTTATACAAAATTTTCATTCAACATTTTGTGGTCTTTTATAGTAATAGCATACCAATCCATGTACATATGTATGTATGTATGTGCTTATGTAAATATGTATGTGTGGGCTTTCAGTGTAGCGAATTTGTGGATTTTAGTTTAAAATTATAAATGTGTTGCTGACACAATTGAAATTTGACCACAAAGTGTTAGATCACATTTTTGGTCACGCAAAATATTTGATTTTAAATTCAATTACTCTTTGAAGTTTGTCTACATACAACAACAATGCGGTGTCTTTATTAAACATTTTAGTTCTTTTATATGCATAAATGGAAGTGCATAATTGCTTTATATTTAACTAATTGAGTGAGAAAAATTTAAGTTATCGGTGCTTGGCAATGGATCGATGGCTAATAAGGAAATTTAAGTTAGGCTATATAGCTAATTACCAATTTTGTGGCAACTAGCGAAAACTACCAAAAACTTGTCTCTTTAACTGGGCAGCTTAGCATGAAACGGCTTGATAACTCCTTCTGGTTCAGTTGCAGCAGTAAGTAATTTCTATCTCCGAGCAAAAGAATCTTGATATTCTGCTAGTTGTTTGGTTAAAATATGCACTTAGCGAGTGAGACGCTCTGGGCCCCAATCGCTACAGTCGTTAACGGGTTCACTATCGTACGAGCAAACATTACGTCGGTAAGAACGAGTGAATAATATCGGATTATTACAGCAGAGAGTGAACGAATCGTAATTGTCAGTTTAGCTATGGATTGTTTTTTCTTCTTCTTCAGTTTTGTATGTTACAATAGGATTTTTAATGTCCAAATAAGGTTGTCACTTATAAAAATTCAAGTATGAAAAGAAAATGGAACCTAGTTTTCCTATCAAAGTTGTTGGCCAAATCGGGATGTTCGCTAAAAAGTTTCACAATTAAGTTCTTTTGCGTTAAATTAAGTTTATCATAGTTTGTACTTTTTGAAAACAGATATTTGAAATAATAAATAATTACAAAATATAAATTTAATACGCATTAATTTTAAAATATTTGCTTCTATTAGTTGCACCTTCGATTGACAATGTGTGAACGAGTGGCAATTCGAACGAACGAGTACGTTTATCTACTCTATCACGTATATATAAACCCCCCTCCCTGATTTTGGTTTAGCTTGGCTTCGTCAACTTTGTCTTAGTAGGTACAAATTAGAGTGGCTCATAAAGACTGTTTAAAAGATTGTAAGTAAAAAGAGCAATCAAGTGAAAGCTGGAAAAACACAGTAAATACGTCATCTCGAAAAGAGCTAAACTCATGACTGCGTCGCATGTGCTCGAACTGGGTTCGGTAGCAAAATGTGCTCTCAGGCTGAACGCAATGTAGCTTTCACTACGGCACATAGCACGTTCCCCATGCCAAGGCTGCCAGAGTGAGAAGATGTCAACCCATTATCCAATGCAGCCAGGTGGTGTAATACAGAAGCGTACCGGACTCATTTCGGCAAAGAGCCTGATTATATACGCAAAACACCCATAAAAACAACAATAATAAGATAAAGTAACTTGATGTCAGCTTCAACTTACTAAAGCTCAAAAAAAACAATAGTTTCCGTAAGCTTAAACAATCATAACGAACATAATTAAATGAAAATGGCAGTGTAATAAGATCATGTAGAGTAAAATTCTAAACTAGGGATAAGTTGGCAAGAACAAAATATCTTTTCTGGCAGTGCAATTTGCATCTATAGATTTACAAAGACTTGTGTATATTTCAATTAAAGCTATTAATCAAAAGCACGAGTACATAATTATGAGCACATAGTGGGTGGGCGCACTTAAGTAATAATAATAATAATCGGTAATCAGTGAGTCAACCCACTCAATAAGCACTTTATCATTGTGAAGATATTCAAATAGTGAAGCTAAGTCACGCCTCGCTATTAACCGCAACCGCAAATATGTAAGTGCGCAAATGTTATTGAAAGGGGTACAACGGTATGCATGTATGGATGGATGGATGACATGTATGTACTAGGGTTGAACATTTTTTGGATATCAATAAACGCGGTATTTTTGATATCTGATTTTGCAATCCCGGCATAACAGGATTAGTCCTAGGTTAAAGGAAGTGAAGAACTTTTTTGATTTGAATATAAGATGAGCAAAGGATAAGTGGAATTTTAATAGACTTTTTTAGCTAAAAGGAAAGTTTTTTGCTTAACAAAAATAGACGATAACTGTGCCTTTTTTCGAAGTTTGCAATTTTTGAAGAAAAATTTGTCGTTTTGTGAAAATTTTTTTTTTAATACCGTAAATTGTTATAAAAAAACGTAACTTTTACTAAGTAAGCTATTTAATGAGTAAATTATATTTTTGTTATAGCAAATATTTTATTTAAATTTAAACAGTGAATATTCAATAAATAAGCGAACAATTTTAACATTTTTTGTTTGTTGGTTGAAAGTAACAATTTGTTGATTGTGAAGATTCAAATATTCAGAAATAATAAACGTCAACAAAAATTGTAAATATAAAACATGCATAAATCACACATACATACATATACAGTTTTTAGTAACATATTTCAAATCCCGAAAACGACGGGATTGTTTTCTTGCAAAGCATGTGTCGACATCCCTACATACGTTAGTAGTATTTTAGGTTTCTTGTCATAAATTCCAAGCTGAATAACAAACATTAACTGACTAGTGATTGTGTCAACTTAAAGCTTATTGCATATATGTATTAAATTTAAATACATTTTATTAATTTTAAGTAACTACGTTATGTAAGCAATGAATTATCCACAGCTAGTTTGACATAGATTTTCACGGTGTAGCAATCGTTTAAATGTTTTGTCAGTCATTTCTTTTGATGTGTTTATCAAGAATAGTTTTTAAACAAATTTCACTCCAGCTGCTAGATGAACTGAAAGCACATGCCGAATTCGTTCAAATATTCAATGAGTGAGAGTTGTGGACGTAGCTCATTTGTGTTGAAGTTTGTTTGTTTTTTATTTTTTTGTTGTATGTTATATCTAGCTGTCTGTTAAAACACTTTAATTATTGTTTTTAGTTGTATTTTTATTACCTAGTTTCTTAAAAACTTTTCCACTTAATTTACTAATGTGTTCGAAATTTGGTTATTTTGCGCTCATTTCAAGCAAATAAAAAGATGATCAAATTCATTTATAAGCGTACCTTTATATAAAGAGGCCTGAGGCAGCAGCCTAATAGATGCTTAGAAAAGTATTGAAATCAGTTTTCGATTATTATTTTTTTATTATTTATTATTTTATTATTTCACTGAACTTTTGTTTTTGTTAAAAATTAAATTTGAGAATGGGGTAAAATACTTTAAAGGGAAAGTCTTTACAAAGCATTTTTTTTGGGATAGGTATACCATACAAATACTTCGCCTTTTTAATTGTTTTCTCAATTAAATACTTTTACCTAGACACATTTTTCAGTGCAATATAAAATACAGTGTATTTATTCGAAAACTGATTCAAATGCCTTACTAACGATACCAATATCTTTGAAATCGGTTTAACCTATCCGTAGTAATCACAGCTTAAAACTACCTTATACCGTCAATTCTCAAATACATATTTGGTTTTTGCCACGCCCAAGATTTTGAAAATGCAATTTCTAAAAATAAGGGAAAGTCGGGTTCGAATTATGAATTTTTTTATATGTTTTGATATGAAACTCATCATATCGTCGGTGATAACGAAAAACCGCGTGAGTGACATTTTTGTAAAAAATTTTTATAAGCCTCCGAGTCCAAGATTTATGGTTTTATTTTCAACAAAAAACTACACGTTGATTTAGAAAACATTTAAAAAGGTCAAACGTGCTGTGAACTTTTTTCATATAGTCGTTATTCGTCTAAAAAATGAGCAATTTGTAGCGGAAAAACAGCCAAACTGAGAGTTCACTTTATGCGTTACACGTTTTGATGTGTTATCTCCGATATATACATATATATATATATCTAACACTACATGAGCGATAAGTTAAAGAAATTGGAAGGGGTGTATATTGTGGTGAGTAGCTCCTTTGGTGTTAACCACCCTAAAAGCTCGATTTTTCCTTCTGTGCATGGCTACATGACGAATAGTATGAAATACTTGAAACGTTACATTGAGAGGGACCAGCAACCCAGAAAAGCTTTTTTCTCATAAAACTTTGACTACAAATTTTTTCACAAGTTAAATTAATTGAATTTTCAATCAATTCGCAAATGCACGAAACCATGTAATTAAAGTAATTAGGCATCTGTTAAGCCTATTCAAAAGAAAAAAAGTTTCTCTAGCAGATGGAAATATTTTGCACCAATAAAATGCTTCAAGTTTTAGGCCGAATATTTACATATGCAGAGTAAAATTTATTTCCGTTTTTCATACCCCACGCACGAGCACAATAAAAACTGAACCAAAGATACCCCGCCGATATGCGACGCACAAGAGTACTTAGCGAGATTTGGCGTGCGCCAAACTCGATCGCACAAATTCTTCCATACATGTGAAGTATACTCATATACATACTTTGTAGATGATCTTCGCTAAACATTTTCACATTTCATCTCACATTTGGCGTTCCACGTTTTAGTTGTAAAATGCTGTGTAGCTGCAAATGTGTGCTCAAGTACCATACGTATCAGTTGTGTGGGTAGAGCCGGAGGTGAGACGTATAGGCAATATTAGCTGTTGGGGCACGGTATTTCAGCGATGCACGACATCCGCACAAGTCGTCGCCGCAGACTGGCCGAATCAATGACGGCTAAGTCAGTCGCTACAAGTGTGCACAGCCGGTTGAACGTGTGCTGTGTCCGTCTGACTCAGCGCCCGCAAGTACATAAATAACTGATTTCGATCCAGCAAGGGATCGAGTAGATCTTTAAAATTTATTGATGATGGGTGTGTGTGTGTGTTTGTGTGTAAGACCATTAAATATTCTAACTAATTAATAAATAAATACAATTCAATTGATTGCAATTGTTAATAATGTGAAAAAAGCAACAATTTATTTCATGTTTTTTCTAATATCTGCGCTTTATTCAAGTGAATCATACAAATATAATGAAATGTGTTTGTGTTTCAACTATTTGTGCATAACTAACGAGACGGAATGACAGTACTAATAAAACTTGTGACACTGAAGATCAACATAAACGCTGTAAGCCGGCAGTAGTAAATTACTGTGGGAGCTGAATAGAGGCAAAAGCTAAAAGCATTTCTAATTTACAATAAATCACAATTGTAAGTAATCAAAATAGATCTTGGAAAAAAAGATTTGCCACGATATAGAAATATGAAGATAATTCTTAACTAACTGATCAGAATTGCATTTGTTGCAACCCAAGCGGAAAATATCTTTGAAGTAAAAACAAGATTATATTTAACAAACATTAGATTTACGAAAAGGCGAAAAGAGAGCTGTAGAGGATGAATCAGATCGAAGTTACTCGGGAGAAGAATTCTACTTGAAAGGAAATATTAAAAATTGACAAAATAACAAATTAAATTAAAATTATATAAAATAAATAAAATAAAATAAAATAAAAAAAAAATAAAATAAAATAAAATAAAAAAAATAAAATAAAATAAAATAAAATAAAATAAAATAAAATAAAATAGAATAAAATAAAATAGAATAAAATAAAATAAAATAAAATAAAATAAAATAAAATAAAATAAAATAAAATAAAATAAAATAAAATAAAATAAATTAAAATAAAATAAAATAAAATAAAGTAAAATAAAATAAAATAAAATAAAATAAAATAAAATAAAATAAAATAAAATAAAATAAAATGAAATAAAATAAAATAAAGTAAAATAAAATAAAATAAAATAAAATAAAATAAAATAAAATAAAATAAAATAAAATAAAATAAAATAAATTAAAATAAAATAAAATAAAGTAAAATAAAATAAAATAAAATAAAATAAAATAAAATAAAATAAAATAAAATAAAATAAAATAAAATAAAATAAAATAAAATGAAATAAAATAAAATAAAGTAAAATAAAATAAAATAAAATAAAATAAAATAAAATAAAATAAAAACAAAAGAAAACATTTAATTGGTTGGTTTCTATGCTCCATAGCGGTTAGGCGATTTAGGTTGAATCACCCCAATAGTCGTTATTCCAAATATTTAGTTTACTAAAGAGGGTAGGAAGCAATCTGAGAAGATACAACTTTATAACTAGTCACTTGACAAGTTAAGACGCTGTAGAATTTCACCTCGTTTTTAAGCTGTGTTAATGAGCTGACTCGGAAAGGATTTGGAATACTACAAAAGGAACTATCTTCACTTCCTGTTTCACGAAGAAAAATATCTCATGCGCTAGTTTTTGTTTTTTTTTAATTACCCAATGAAAAATGTGTTGTACTCAAGCCTAAAAAGAATGAAAATATTTCCAATTATTTATGATTTGTAATTGATGCAGACACACTTCTCAATGCAAATGCCTTGACACATAAGAAACGTCTTCTAAAACAAAATTTCGTTGTTAAATGTTTAGTTCATTTTATTGCTTAGTCAATAAAAAACATTTCCATTTATTCCTTTACAAATTGTGTTGTAGCTTTTTTAGTAATGTTTAATATTACAACTCATGTAAAAATGTTTCGAAATTTTCAAATAGAAAAAAATTCAAGTTCATTTAAATTATTTTTTTTTGTTTACATGCACTGTGTTTGTCATAAAAATGCGGAACAGAAAACCGCACATAGAAAAGAACCAAGAACTTCCATTAAAATTATTAGTAAACAGTTCTTAAGTGATGTTTCGCCAAGTGGTATGAGACATTAGGGTGATTCATTTTCGATGAAATGTGTCAAATCATACATAGAAAATAATGTTAAACCAGCTTTATCCAAACTTTGAGAAATTCATTATTCCTTTGATATCCAACATCATTTTCGAACTATTCGCTAACCTTTAAGACATTTTGAGACACTTGTAGTTCTTGAGTCCAGGTTATTCCTCAATATAGTAAACATTTTAAGTTAAGCTATTTAAATTTAAGACAATAAAAATTAAATAAAAATTTATTCAGGCATTTTAAATTTGAGTTGAGTATCCATTGTTTGAAAAACATATTCTGAGATACATAGGTCGCTCTTCTTCCACTCAGTCGTCGATGTAGACCTACCGGCACTACAGAATGGTTTCCAGTTTTGCTTTACTGGCGTGATTACTGATTCTTTCTACTTATTGATATTCCATTAAAAGGGGAATTGATAACAACTAAGCCGATAACAATGGACTGATACAAATTGTCGATGCAAGTCAATAGCAAACGATAGTGATCTTGAAACATCGAATTAAGTATTCAAAAATAAAAGTAAGAAAAACAATCGGCGCAAAAAAAAATTAAAATCGGAAATAGGGAGGACACACAAAGAAATCGATAAAAGTCGATGTATTATTTTTAAAACTAATTAAAAGCACATGAGTTGAATTGAAACAAATCAGAAACAAAAGAAGTGCCGTGAGCTTTTTAAACGTCACACAACTGAACATTAAAAACAAAAATAAAATACTTCTATCGGTTCCGTCGTGGATAATACTAAGCAATAACGACATCATGTCTATCTCAATGAACTTAAACAGATCGAAATGTTATACATACATATTAACGTTCGTGTGTTTGTTCGTGAAACATATATTTACATTAGGGCGGGTCGATTTAAAAATCGCTCATTCCTCTGTGAAAATCGTATTCTGGGGATCAAAATAAGAAACTTTGCAGAATGAACCATATTTCTAAAACGAATTCTGATGTCCCCCAATTTGGGTCGAACTTTTGGGTAGGTATCATTTGTAGTCAATATAATGTCACTCATACGCCATGGTCCCCTACCCAGAAGTTCGACTCAAATTGGGGGACATCAGAATTCGTTTCAGAGGTATGGTACTTTCGGAAAAGTTTTTTATTTTGATCCCTAGAATATGATTTTCACAGAGCAATGAACGATTTTTTTTGCCTCCCCACAAATCGAAGCGGCCTAATGTACATATACAAACAGCAATGCTTAGCTGCCGAGGATAACTCGAGTACAATTAAATTTTTTTTTATTTGTTATTAGTACATTGATACACCCAGGAGATGAAAATTGAACTAGTCAGAAAATCTAGTAGTTTAGAATCAAAATTGAAACTAGTTAGTCCGAAAAAACCAGCTACTTACATTAGCTAGGATTATGTTATGGCACTGACATTAAGCATCAGTAAGCACTTTTTACTTACCACAACCTGATAATCACCAGATCGTAGGAGGTTACAAATTCCGGGTGGATGAATAGAAAACTGACATTGGTGATTGCGATGCATGACATTTTTTCAGCTCTTCATCTTCACCTTTATTGTTCTCACGATAAGATATGTCTATCCTATCCTTACATCGTCAAACGAAAGTGCTTAGTGCATCGAAAGCTCCATAATTCTTAATATCGAGGTTTTTATTTCTTAACAAGAAAGCTATAACGAAATATCTATTATAAAGAATTTGCAATTTTCGAACCTCTTCAACATGTAAATTTAGTGTGTATGGCCCATTCCGGCCCATAACAAGTTAGGCGGAGTTGTGACGAGTTAGTTAGGGTTGCAGGGTAAGTGGAACAGGCTGTAGAGGGAATGTTAAAAACCTTTTAGTGGGTTGAGCATAGCTTAGCGTAGTTTCATTCAACTGAAGTCATTTTATGAGGTGCCATATTATGCTAATTTATTTCATGTTATGTTTTGTTCTGTTATAAGATGTCATGTTATGTTATGTGATTTTGTTATATGTTATGTTATTTTATGTCATGTTTTGTTATTTAATCTTATGTTATGTTATGCTGTGTTATGTTATGTTATGTTATGTTATGTTATGTTATGTTATGTTATGTTATGTTATGTTATGTTATGTTATGTTATGTTATGTTATGTTATGTTATGTTATGTTATGTTATGTTATGTTATGTTATGTTATGTTATGTTATGTTATGTTATGTTATGTTATGTTATGTTATGTTATGTTATGTTATGTTATATTTATTTATTTATTTATTTATTTATGTTATGTTATGTTATGTTATGTTATGTTATGTTATGTTATGTTATGTTATGTTATGTTATGTCATGTTATGTTATGTTATGTTATGTTATGTTATGTTATGTTATGTTATGCTTTACTATGTGATGGCATACTATGATTTGTCGCGTTAATAACCTTATCCTCTTACGTCGTTATTCAGTAGAAACACCTCTAACGAGATCTAGGATTCTGCAATTATTAAGCGATTTTTATTTATCGATCTTTAATTAAGGATTTTTTTAAATCGATTTTTTATATCAAAATTCTTATGTATTTTAAAAAAGTAATGCAATAGTTAAAAGTATTGAACATTTTTGTTTGTAAAACCTTGGTAGAAGTGATCGTAGCGTAAGCAGCATTATAGTAAGTTAACTTGTAAATTTAGTGTGTAAATTTAGTGTCAACATGTAAATTTAGTGTGTATGGCCCATTCCGGCCCATAACAAGTTAGGCGGAGTTGTGACGAGTTAGTTTGGGTTGCAGGGTAAGTGGAACAGGCTGTAGAGGGAATGTTAAAAACCTTTTAGTGGGTTGAGCATAGCTTAGCGTAGTTTCATTCAACTGAAGTCATTTTATGAGGTGCCATATTATGCTAATTTATTTCATGTTATGTTTTGTTCTGTTATAAGATGTCATGTTATGTTATGTGATTTTGTTATATGTTATGTTATTTTATGTCATGTTTTGTTATTTAATCTTATGTTATGTTATGTTATGTTATGTTATGTTATGTTATGTTATGTTATGTTATGTTATGTTATGTTATGTTATGTTATGTTATGTTATGTTATGTTATGTTATGTTATGTTATGTTATGTTATGTTATGTTATGTTATGTTATGTTATGTTATGTTATGTTATGTTATGTTATGTTATGTTATGTTATGTTATGTTATGTTATGTTATGTTATGTTATGTTATTTTTATTTATTTATTTATTTATTTATGTTATGTTATGTTATGTTATGTTATGTTATGTATGCAATTGCAACGTGTTAAGTTGAAAGAACTTTCTTTGCCAAACACATACAGTTTGATGCTCTAATAAAACTACTTTAACTTACTGCAGGGATATAAAAACTACAGAACAAAACAATAACCCACGCAAGCCATTGGAATCTTTAGGCCAGACGTAGGCAGGCGAATGAGCATCAGTCAATGTCAGTTGGAAGCGAGCCAAAATCCATAAACCAGCGCGTCCATAACACAACAATAATTACGTTGTATAATATAAAATGTTAAATGGTGGGTTGTTTACAAAAGCGCAAAAGAAATAAAAATAAGAAAAAATGAAAAAAACAAAAAAAAGTAAAAAAGAAAATATTCGCGAGCACTCGTGGAAATTTCTCGCTTTGGGGTTGATGAAGTGATCATAGTAATGTGCGTGTACGTAGATCTTGTGCCGCCTTCTGCGTAACAAATAGCAGAACAGAGCAACATCAAATGAGTGTCATGGAATAATTATTGTACTAAGAAAATGAAACAACAATGAGAACTTTTGCAACATCCACATGCGGTGAATTATTTTGGTCTTTCACATTTCTTATACTTAGTTGTGTTTGAATATGATGTGTTGCATCGTGATGGGATGAATGTGGATATGGAATGAACTGGACTAGTTCCACCATCTCTTCATTGTCTACCTTTGCAGACCATAACTTCACTTAGAATAAATATATATTTGGTATAAATTTGATCAGGATTTTTGTCAATGGTTGCGTTAAAAAAATATTTAAATGAATATGCCCTTCTTATATGAAAGTTTATTGGAGTGGTCCTCTAAAAAACAAGCAAGTTATGAACGACCCCGAAAAAGTCCCAAAGTTTTTTAGCCTTAGCAATTTTTTAAATATTGAAAAAATTTGCTTCAAGAAGCAGGAAAAAGGATTAAAGAACTCTATATTTATTTGATAAAATATAGCTCACCCGAAGAAGAACAAAAACATACTTTTTTGTATTACATACTCAATTTCAAACATTTGCCACTCATCCCTACATGCGGTTTTCTCCCACCACTACGAAGATTATTCATGTGCTGTGTCTGTTCTGTATGGTTCCCCAAATTTTTATCTGACCTCACCGAATTCTGGCATTAGCCTGGCGATTCTGAAGTTAATTTTTCTAAACTAAATTCTTACTTACTTACTTACTTAATTGTAGTAACGTATATATATATATTTTTTCAAGCAAATACGAATATATTTATATATGATTTTTAATGCCCATGTACAATTTTTAAGTATGCATGTATGTATGCTAGGGTATTCCATTTTGAGGAGGTTTCTATTTCTTTGTCTAATTGAAAATCTAACTTGTATAGCAAAACTTAGATTATACAAAATATCTTTAATAAACACACTACAATAGACTTTTTTTTCAAAAACAACCTATTTCAGAATATGTTTGAAGAACGACCTATAGCAGAATTTTATCCAATAATGTTCTACTTCAAAATTCGTTTCAAAAACTCTCTATATTAGCTTAAAGATGAAATTAATTCAGATAGGACATTTTTTGAAACTAATTTGAGTAGATTCTTTTCTAAATGATTTCGAAAATAGGATGAAAAATATTTTGAAGCAGAGCTTTTTTCAAAGAAATTCTAAAACAGGGCGTTTTTTACAAATAGTGCAACGAAGTGCTTTACAAAGTTAGCTAACTCAAAACTTCGATTAGCAATACAAAATTTTAAATAACAAAAAAGTACTAAAAACTTATATTTATGTTGAATTAAAATTTCTCTTTCTCTTTTGTATTAAATTACATGCCCGGCAAGACCTGAGTACTCATTTTAGTTGAAACATTCTTTCGATAAGGGAAAATCAAATTAAAACTGAAATAAACAATTTCCCATACATTTCAACAACTTTTTATAACAAATTTTTTTTTAGTTTTCCATTTTTTTATTTCTCCGAAGAAACTAAAAGCATTTGAATATTAAACAGCCTAATATAAAATACATAACATACATGCATACATATGAACAATTGCTAGAACTCAGTAACAACAAGAAACATTCGCAAGTTTAATAAAATTTTTAAATATGAAAAAATATATATTTTATGAAGCACTTGACCTCGATTGTTAATGAAAGCGAAGAAAATATTTTATTAGCAATTTGTAATGTGTATATTTTAACAATTTGGAAAAAGTTTTGAACAAATAGCACTTTTGTTGTTGCTTTCAGAAAAAACCAGTAAACAGATTTCAGTTCCGAACACCAAATATTCAAAATGCATGCTCTTGGTTTATATGTATAATATATATGCATTGTATATAGCCCTTAAAAAAAGTTTATGTAAAAGTTATCGTGGGCGACAGGCAATAAAAAAAAAATATATATATATATGTACTTATACTATATAGGCGTGGTTATACTCAGAAGGTTCTGCTGAAAGGACTCTGTATATAAAACTCATTAAAATGTCTAAATTATTTCTCAGAGCTTTGATAAGTGAAGCTCGATATTTATAACTACTGTATGTCGACAGCCACACTGCAAAACCCCGTAAGTCACTATTTTTCCAAAAATCAGAACCTTAGCCTTTCCCATAGATCGTGATATTTCGCACATTAAAATTCAGTCAAAATCGGGTTACAACTTCCCGTTTCTTTCCAGTGGTGAAATGAAATAACCGTCGCTCATATACATACGTTATAATTATTACAGTTTTTTCCCCCTCCTGAAAACTTTTTGGTTTTGAACATACAGGGTTTTGCAGTGTGGCTGTCGATGTACTGATATAGATGGGTACAAAAACACTCTACAAAATGTATATATGTAAAAATATTAAAACGAATATTGGAAGATCACAACCACAAATGACACTGAAGATGGCACAACTGGTCTGCCACCCAAACAAATTTTGATAGAAAATCTTTTCACAAAGACATAAGTTACGATAAAATAAGGAGTAGAGACTCCATCCTCCGACACTTCACTGCTGGGTAATTCGCTACTAAATATACTTGTAATTAGTGAATTCCAAAGCTATATTTCCTGTAGAGTAAATAACAAAACAAAACCATCTTTTGCACATGCTCATTTTATATCACTTAGAGATGAAAAGCTATGAATAGCTACGAAAACATCTTCATGATACTGGTGTTTATGTATTGCCTAGGTACTTTTATAGGCTTATTTATACATATTTACTTAGTTTTACTCGATCTGTCGGCATGATTTAGTATGGCGTCGCAATTTAATTGAGTTTATTTAAAGCCTTTCAAATACCACATTTAGAAGTCGTAAAATTGCTAATAAAAGTACGTATGTACATATGTGGTAGGGATGTCAGTCTCGAAATTCTGAGTTGATGAAAATCCCGGAATTGTAGGTAGTGAAAATGGGATACTAAAAATGAAATATGCCTGATTTATTTAACATTTTAGATGTTAAAAATTCCGTAAAACCCATTAAAGATTCCAAAAAATGTGAAAAAAAAAATATTTTAAATAAGAAAGTCTAATTTTTTATTATATATATAAGGGTCAAACAATTTCTCAAATAGTTCAGTCATTTTTAATCTAAACTTTAGAAAAATCAAATCCTTAAATTGCGATACTATGCCTGTGAACCCGAAAAAGTTGTAGCTGAAAAATTAAAAAAAAAATTATCATATCTAGTTTACGATATCGGCAGACCTTTATCTGTTGATTTTTCTTTCAATACTTTTCCTTAATCGAGGCGCAATTTTTTTCTTTTATTTAATACGTCGCAACCACGCGTACCGGATGTTAAGTGGCATTTGTAGTCTCACAAATCATTTGCATTGACGTCAAGATTTTTTGCAACAATTTTATTAGTTCTTTTTGGTTTGTTAATAAAATGATTTGTTAATCTTCTTTTGATATTTTTATTGATCAACTTTTCCAATATATGTACGTGGTAAAAGCGGGCACATGCTCACTCTGCAGTGAAACACCTAACTAGTCTGAAAAGTAATAGTTTGAAATTACAACTAGTCCGAAAAAGTACAAACTTCTACTAACAAAAGTCCCAAGTTAAGAAAACTTAGATCTCTACAAAGTTTTAAATTCCTGATAGGGCCTTTTATCTTGATTTTGCTGTTTCCGTGTAACCCTTTACTTCTATATCATCTGTTGTTTAGTACTGATTACTTTTACCTACTCGTACTATTATAAACTAAGATTTATTTCGTCTAGTTTGGTGTCCAAAAGTTGACAGTTCACTTCCCCGTTTCAAAAAAAAAAACCTCTTGAGTGAAAAAACAGTGTGTCAGGGTTCATGCCAGTTGGGTAGTTTGAAATTAGTTGGTTTGACTTTTGGATATCTTCATACATACTACATAGAAATCGTGTATTCGGTTTTTGTTCGGGCATTTTTCAAAGGAACTTCAGGGAGTGGAAATCATGATACATTTTTCATATTTTATTTTATTCAAGAAGGATGATGATTTGCTTTTTTAACATAAAACTGAAAGCTTCAGATATACACGTACCTTTATTTCCATCTTATAAATACCCTTTTCTACAATTAAATACCCATTAAAGTATAGTTTTCCATAACTCATCTGTAGTATTAGGGAATTTAGACTAATAAGATTTTAGTGTAGTTTTTTTGAGTAACATAACTTTATTATACATATGTACTTAGTCGTCCTATCTTCAAAATATACCCTAATTATACCTTTCATGAACATGAAATGGTATTATAACTTTGGTCCGATGTTTGTAAGTATGAGAAGAAGAAGAGATAGACCCACTATTAAGTATACCGAAATGATCAGGGAGATGAGCCGAGTTGATTTAGCCATGTCCGTCCGTCCGTCCGTCTGTTTGAACGCATACTAGTCCCTCAGTTTTAGAGATATCTCCATGAAATTTTGCAAGCAGGCGCCATTTTGCATAGGATTAATCATTTGTCGGAACCAGCAAGATCGGACAAATACAACGCATAGCTCCCATACAATCGATTGTTCCGATAAATGGGTTTTGGCCTATAACTCTTGCAATCAAAAAGTTAGGAGAGCGAAATTTTGCAGGTTTAGTACATATTATATTTATAACCTGTGTAGTGAAAATCAAGCAGATCGGACCAACAAAACATATAGCTCCCATATAATCGATAGTTTCGATAAATGGGTTTGGGCTATAAATTTTGCAGTTAAGAAGCTAGGAACGTAAAATTTTTCAGGTTTGCTACATATTATATATGTAACGTATGAAGGGGAAATCAGTCAGATCGGACGAACATAACATATAGCCCCCATACAATCGATTGTTCTGATAAGTTTGGTTTGGGCTATGTATCTTTAAATTAACAGTTTTGAAGTTTGTACCAATTTTAAGTAAGCATCGGACACGTAAAAAAGTTATGCGTATTCATGAAAGGTTTAAAGCCTTCGGCACAGCCGAAGACAGCCCTTTCCTTACTTGTTTTTATTTTACTTTCAGGTATTCTAGGAGTGTACCAGGTAAGTTCTTAGAATATCAGAATCGTAGATATGCAATCAGCCTGTGACATTGACTAGTGTCCAGTGGACTGTCAGCTCTTCAAGGGGCAACGACCAACAAAATACGGTATGAAACTTCTTAGCAATGGAGGTTAATTTTTTTTAAATATGCGTGAGCTGTGTATCCAGAGACCTCCACCTGACTGAAATGTCATGCCTTTAGAATAGACCGTCACATGTTTGCCAATATCCAAAGGAGCGGAGAAGATCACCACACTGTAGCTTACTAATATGGACCGAGATCTGGAACACAGCTGTCCATCTTATGCCGTGAACGATCTGCTGCTTATGGAGATAATAAATTGCATCAAATATTTTATTTATTTTTTTTATTCTATAAAACGTTTTTTCTGTCTAATGTACATAATTTATTCATTTAATTATCTTTATTTATTTAATTATTAATTATTTACCAGGTCTGCTTCGAATACAGTTAGAAGCATATTTTGCGACAAATCGAAGATAGATTCTACAAACTGAGGAAGAAAACAATCAAAGGAGCGAAAGGTAGCTAGAAAGCAGCAAAATAAAATACATTACACACTGTGAAAACGATGAAAAATCGAATGAAAACAAATTATTTTACACGATCAACAAACGCTGATGATCTGCTTCTCAAACATATATTTTGAGAACGAGCAAAGAGTAAAAAACAACTTGAAAATAGACTATTTGTATTGAAGTTGCTCAGAGCAACAAAACAAGTGAATAGCGCCTCAAAGTATGTTCAATTTGCTGCGACGCTCTACAAAGAAGAAGAAAAAATCGACCCCGGAGAAAAGTCCCAAAGCAGAGCGCTATTCCGCCAAAGAAGCAGAAGAGCGCGCTTACTGTAAAAATAAAACGAATGCAACAAAATCAATTGAACCTTATCGATCATACAACGAATGGCAGCGAGAGCGTGAAAATGCGCTTGCAAAAGAGGGCACGCTGAATAGGCAACGCCAAGAACTACCAAAACAAGCGCATACCAATAAAAGCTATTTGCGAGCGGAAATAAAAGAATTTGATGATTTAAAAGATTTAGAGGAAGATGAAAATGACTATTGCGATGACGATGATGGTGCCAGAAGTGATGAAAGCGGGTTGGCGAATGCGGGACGAAGAGCGCTACTTAGAGGCGGTGACGGCGGCGTGGCAGCAAGAGGAGATGGTTGTGTCTATTTTCGCAGCCAACGCGTCGATGGTAAAGTGGAGGCAAACTTAAATTTAGCAAAAACAACAGCTGGCAACAACACGAAACTAAGCAATGCAACAACAGACGCCATAATAAACAAGCAGGCAAATGAGCACACGGGCGGAGGGAGTGCGGCAAGTAGTATAGCAACAACTATACCATCCAACAACGAGACAGCCACTTTTCGTAATAATGATTTCAAATTAAATGCTTGTGTTGTAGACAAAATAAATAAATTTTCAGCAGAAGCAAATAAATTAATTGTGAGCAACAATGATAATGATGTTGTTGATGATGGACACGAACAAGATGAGTGTGATCGTTTCGAACGAGCAATGTTCGTGCGGAATCAAGCAGCTTGCCGTGACTGTGAAATGTTGGCTCCCCATGCCAGTCCAAACGAAGAAGCTGGTTGGCAGAGGCGCTTTTTGTCTTTTGCCAAGACAAAAAAATCTAATGAAAATGATCGATCTGCCAAACGATCAATAAACGACTTGAATCAAAGATCGAAAATTGTATACGCAAATAAAGTTGCGCGTACGGGCACAACGAATGTTGAAAGTGTCGTCGAGACGAGCGCCAGTAATGAAAATAGATTTGGAAATGGCAAAAGCGATGCAGTGCGCGGAATTGAAGAAATTTTAATAGCCAAAAATGAAACACCGAATGCTTTGGCAAACAACGAAGTGAAGTATCGAAATTTAGGTAACTCAAAAACAAGTAAAACAACAACGAAAGTGCAAAAAAGTACTGAAGCGAAACGACAATCGAGACTATCGCTGACATTGGGCTTGAATTTGACGGGTAGTGCGCGCAGTAAAAGTATAACAGACCTCTCATCGAAGGCACATAATACAGATTCCAGCAGTGGAACTGGTGCTGGTAGTGTCTATTTTAGTGGTACGAGTAGTTGTTCTGGGCGCCGCGATCAAACGAAACGTTCGCAATTCGGTAAAGCATTTAGATATTCATTCTTGCGCGGACGTTCGAAGAGTAGTGACACTGAAACACAAACATTCGAGGACGACTTAATAAACGAAAAAAGTTCAAGTGGCGCTTTGAAAAAGAGTAAAGAGTTTCTTAGTGATTTATTTATGGCGCGCGGACGTAATCACAATCGTAATCGTAATACGCAACAAACACACGCACAGTATAGCACACCTCAAAGCGCAAAAAGCATACAACCTACACAACCACAACAACAACAACAGCTGAGCCAACAACAACCAAAATTGGCAGTAAATCATCAACGACAGCTACAACAACAACGCGAAACATTGACGAAGGACGCCCATACGTTGGCACCTGTCAGCGCAACAACGAACCTCAACAAAAACAACAATATCAACGACGCTCATCCACTTCATAATTGTCAACAACAAAATAATCATAGCAATACTTTGGCTAATACAAATCCAGCCGCAGTAATGCAAAATGCTCAAAATAATTCGGCAAGTACACACCTTGAAGTGATCTCCGACCCCTTTTGCACGTCCACAAATAGTTATCAAGACACGATGTCTAATAATAGTGCAAAGAATGCTGCACGAACGTATGACAACGAAGAGCGTCAGCGGCGTAGCAATTCAGCGGGAGCGCAGCAATTAAGCGCGAGAGTCACGCCACACGATATGCGCTCCCGCTCAGCAGATCCATGTGAGCAGTGGAGCGTGTGCAGCAATGACGACGCTGGAGCCCAAAATGAGAGTCAACCGATCGAAGCGGAGTCGACTCAACGGGTATTGAATGTAGCTGACAATAGCGCATGTGGCGTTATTCGTGAGGTAGGCGTCGAGTTGAACGGAGCTTTGAAAACGGCAAAAACGGAAATCGACAGCGCTAACCAGGCGAATGTTGCAAGTAAACCGTGGCATAGTAATAATACAATTCAAACGGCAACGGTTAAAGTGTCTGATGATGAGTGTAAATTAGAAAAAGAGGAAGAAGGGGGAGAAGAAAAGTCGTATGTGTGTAAAAGTGTTGAGTATAGTAAGGTCAAAGGCAATCAATGTGAGGGCGTCGCTACGATATGTAGTGATGTGAGTGAAGCACAGCAAAGTGCATGCCCTATAACAACAACAACAACACAAGTGAATATAAATCGTGAGAACAATAACCTACCGTCGTCGTTAGCATCAGTGTGTCCCCGCGTCGCGCCAATGGGACAAACGAGTGCCAAACCGAGCGAAACCGCGCCCAGTTCACGCGCTAGTACACCGCGCGACTATGAAATTAGAAATAGAAGTGATGTGAATGTATGTGTTGATGACGCTAAGGATGAAGTCGCAGCGAGTGTGCCGGTATTACCAAAAATAACCGTGGTCGACTGTAGCCGCCAACAGAGTGGAGCAGATAATACTGCAACGGGCAGCAGTCCAATGGAACAGGATGTGTTTTATGACTTTGAAAATGAGGCCACGCCGAGTAATCGACAACATGCCGGTGTTGAGATATACGACGTTGACGAAGCTTGCGTTCAAGAAGCTGATGACGACGACGAAGAGAACGATGAGGTCTTTCATGAACAAGAAATACCAACAACTATTTATCAACAACAAAAATGGCCATTACGTTACAATCATACCAAACTCGAGAACGTACCAGAGCAGGAAGAGAATGAAGACGAACGAGAAAGTGATGGCGTCAACGACAGCGACAGCGATACTGACTCCGACGACTCTGGTGCAGCAATGGCTGTTGATGCTGCTACTGCTGCTGCTAAAATCAATAGTGCCAATAACCTTGACAGTGAATACGAATGCAGCCAACAGCACTACGATGGTAATGAGCATGGTGTGCTGAAGAGCGCAAATACGAGCGACTCCAATTTGAGTACAAGTTACCCTGACTCGGGTATAAGTGGTATGGATTCTCGCTGCTCATCGACATCGTCGGCCAGTCGTCGACACTCAGGCAGTGATAATGAAATGCGCACAGCACGCTCAACCAAGAGCAGGTCACCGACAATGCAACAACATCATTATAACAGCAACAACAACAAAAACAATCACAACAATTATTTTCAACAACAACGTTCCGCACAGCTAACAACACCACATCAACGTTCGCCCTTCGCGCGCGATGGCAATTCAACCGATTGCGATGATACGCTTTTGCAGTGCGATGATCTTGAGTATGCTGCTGAGGTTGATGCAAATGAACGTTTGGTGTGTATTGAGAGCATAAGTTTGCCGGATGTTGTGATGGAGTCAACGACCGGTGCCTCGGGTGCACAAACTTCCGCTTCCTCAGCGTCAGCGTCAGCGCTCGATAATGGCAATAGCGACAGCGGTGGTAGTGAGCAAATTATCAACATTAATGGTGCGACGGGTAATACCATCGGTAATGTGCATTTTATACCAATTCATGTGGAAGGTAGCGATCAAAAAACGCCCAAACGGCGTAGTATTGATGATAGCGTACTTGATAGCGGTGGTGGTTTCAACAAAACATTTGCTCACATGAACGGTCAGTATCAAAAATCAACAATTGAAATCACAGAGGATGGCAGTGAGTTGACATACGATAAACAAAATGTATACAACAACAACAATAGCAGTGTCAACGATGCAACGGTAGAAAAATTGAGGTGCGTATTAATTTTCACCCAGATTCTTTCATATCTATTATTGAATGTCTTCTTACGTTTCCCAGTTTTCATTAAATTTATTATCAAACCTAAGCAAAAGAGTTTAACAAAAGGGGAATTTCTTACCCCAGGTGGGCTTGCGAATACATATAAGAATTTTTTGGTAGAATGCCAGGTTTTGTTTTAGAAGTATTCGCTTATGCTGAACAGCTGCGTCTCACATATCGTCAGGTATTTGACAAGAACAAATTTAACTTTACTGTTGATGTATGGGTGCACAGCAGAAAATCGCATAAGCGAACATAAGGAATAAGCAAATCAAACGACAGCGCAGCTTGCTCGCGTGACGTAGAGATCTTCTGGTGGATTAAATACAGTTCCTAAGACTGTAGATTCGTTTTCTTTTTCTTTCAGGGAACTGCTCTTTGTAGTATTTCATCCTTTATAAACAAAATATATCTTATTTAATTCCGAGATATGTAACAGTTCAGTTATGATGAGAGACTCATGTAGAATAATTTGTGTTTATCTAGAGAGAACATTACTTCTCTTTTCCGACTTAGGCGCCCGTTCAATATTCTCACATTAGCTCAGCTGCCCATACTCTCATTCCGTAAACTAAAAAAGTTTCACCTGGTAAGAATTGTTCAGCAAGAAAAAATAGATAATAAAGCGTCTTACTCTCTCAAAGAGTAAAGCTTGCTAAGTTTTCACTGAACAGGAATTAGTAAATATTTGCAAGAAAGCTGCATAAACAGCTGTTTGTGTTGAAATTCAGACTGTTGCGGCAGATATAATTTTTCTATAGAATGAGCTGATCTCATTACTTGAAGCAAACTCAGTTCATTAGATTTGTCAACAATAAAAAAAAATTGGAAAAAGATTAAAGGTAGCATACAATAAAATGGAAGAGAAGCTCAACCTCGGTATAGTCAGAGGTATATAGCATGGGATAAAGGTTTTGAAAAGATTTATGATCTTTTCGTGGTGTTAACGATAAGCTGTACGAGCTTTTGGCAGATAAATGAAGAAAGTGAAGAACTCTTGGTATCCCTTAGTGTTTTCAACTACAATCTCTAGTTATCTCCAAAAATAATGATTGACTTACTTCGGTACCTTAAGACTTGAATCGCTAAGAGGACTAAGCGCCTGTGAGTGCATAAATTTTGCTCATTATTTATTTGTGTGGCTTATGTATGCATTATAATCTGACTCGTAATAATTTAATCTAGCACTTGACTTCAAATAATTTCCCAATAATCTAATAATACATTTCACTCTTGTATGCTTTTAAGCTATTTTCTAGTTCACTGCCATTTTGGCTAGGTTTGCAAAATAAAAATAATACGGGGCGTATGAGTAACTTTAAATAAGGAATGAGCATGTACATATGTAGCAAGTGCTTATATGCTAGGGCTGTCAATTTTTTGGATTTCTGGGATCTAATTTTATAGTTTAGGAACTCAATTTTGCCCAACACTTCACGTTTATAAAGTAAAGCAATGGTTTGAGAAAGTATTGTAACTTAAAATATACATAATTTTGTAAATAACAAGTAAGGAAGTCTAAGTTCGGGTGAACCGAACATTAAATACCCAGCGTTAGTTTTTAGAGAGCCTAAACAATAGCGAAGTTGGTGGGCGCGGCCACGCCCCTTGCTTAAAAAGCTTTAACCCCTTACATGAGCCAAAAGTACTGAATCGATCTTTTCAAGGGTTATACCATGTCCTATATATAACTTTGTAAAAGAAGGCGTGCCATAACTTTTAACGTATTTTCTGAAATTTTTGATATAGGGATATATGTTTCCATTAATCAATATTTACAAAATTTAAAAAAAGTGGGTGGAGGCACGCCCACGGATTTTATTATGTTGTTTGTCCCTATTTGAAGATCAGTTTTCGTTGCAGATCTTTATGATACTTTCACAGTGGATTTTTAATAGTGAAATGTTGATATTTTGTTTATTCACTTGTGGGCGGTGCCACGCCCATTTTCCAAAATATTACCATAAAACCTTTAAACATCACTAATAACATCATCAGGTGAATGAGTGTACTAAATTTTAGCATTATATCTTTATCAGTTAAACAGATATTGCATATTCCGGTTTCCTAACTCTCGTTTAGAGAACTTTAGTCCAAAAAGGGGCGTGGTCGTTCACCGATTTTTCTTATTTTCTGTGGTAGTACTCTACATAAACATAACATGCCTGGTACCTTGTTTCGTAAACCTATCTCACACCGTTCTGAAGTTATTAGCAGTCGAATGTGAAAATTGCTTGACTCATAAGTGGGCGGCGCCACGCCCACTTTCCAAAATTTTACAAAAATAATGTAAAGAATATGAAAATTGATGTATGTACCAAATTATATTATTATAGCGGTATCAGTTAATTAGATATGGACTTTTCAATATTTCCACCTCCTTTCAATATAACTTTTATGAAAAAGTAGGCGTGGTCATTAACCGATTTCGTTTATTTTCCATATCTGAATTTAACACAACAATGGTATGCCATCTACAAAATTTCGTTATACTAGCATAAACTGTTCTGAAGTTATTAAGAGTCAAAATTTGAAAATTTCTTCAAATATATGTGGGCGGTGCCACGCCCCTTTTAAAAAAATTTGATAAAATCGGCCTTAGAACATCTAAATCAATATATATTGCAAATTTTATCATTGTAGCTGCTTCTAATATTGAATTAACCCGTTTTACACGTTTTTCGAAATTTTCGATATCGAAAAAGGGGCGTGGTTATGGTCCGATTTTACCCATTTTCAATACCAATCTATTCTGAACCCAAATAAGTACACATGCCGAATTTGGTGAAGATATCTCATTATTTGCTCAAGTTATCGTGTTAACGGACAGACGGACAGACGGACAGACGGACGGACAGACGGACGGACGGACATGGCTCAATCAAATTTTTTTTCGATCCTGATCATTTTGATATATGGAAGTCTATATCTATCTCGATTCCTTTATACCTGTACAACCAACCGTTATCCCAACAAAGTTATAATACCCTTGTACTAGTACTAGTACGCTGGGTATAAAAATGAATGTGTGTCTGTGTGTCCTTTATAGGCGTCCAAAGTACTCAACCGATTTTCATGAAATTTTCATAGTATATCCTTGGGATCACGGTTTAAAGCTTAGGCTATATAAAATTTTAATTCAAATTAACGCTCAACGTATTTATTATTGAAAATGGGGTCTTTTAAATTTTTGAAAAGTGGGTCTCGCCACGCCCACAATTTTTGAGTTTTGTTTGTGCTTTAATAATGTCCAAAGTTCATGATCGATCTGTATTAAACTTTCCCCAATACGTACAAAAGTTTGGTGTGGACGACATAGGCTATATATGTATGTATATGTTTGGAAAAGTGGGCTATGCCACGCCCGCATGCTATAGAAATTTTCAACTCATCAAAACTCTTAATAAGTTTGCTCTAAATTATGATATTTAAATAGATGTGTTTTTTAAGATAGATTTTTATAATTTTGGAAAAGTGGCTAGTGCCACGCCCACATATTTTGTGTTTTGTTTGTGCTTCATTCATATCCAGAATTTGTTGTCGGTCTCTGTGAAACAACACAGGTCATATGGTCAAACAAAATGGGAAAAGGAAGCGAAACCAAGACCAAAAAACTTAAAACTCTATATCTTCGAAACAATGTACATATCAGCACCCGCAGGGGAAAAGCTAAAAGAAGGGAAGTAGGAATAGCAAATGTTAAAAGTAAAGGATGTTTAGGAAGAAAATGAAGAGGATAAAGGGGTGGGCGGAGCAGAAGTAGAAGGAAAAATTAAAATAAAGGAATAAGTAACGAGGATTCACAATGTGGGAAGGGAAGAGACTATAGTTCATCAAATGTAGGCAAGCCAAATTTTAGAAAGACCAACGTCTGCCGGGTCTACTAGTAGACATTTTGTATTCACTTTCTTTCCGATACTTGTTTGTTTAGTTCACAACAACAGCATTAAAATATTTTTGTGGTCATTTTTATAAATTTTACTATCCCCAAGGTTATAACTACCTAATCCATTTTCGAAGTCGCATGGTTTTTTCCAATTTTCACTGGATTGACCTGCCCGATTTTTTATGTTGTTTGGCATTACATTACAAACTATTACCAATGAAAAAAACTTCTTTTTGGCATTAGGATGGGAGTTATTTAAATTTAAGTTTAAAACTATAACTTAGAATATGAGTTTTGAGAAATTGTGAAATAAGTATTTTTCTTTTATCGTTGTGAGGCGCGCCAAAATATTTCAGGAAAATACATGGCCCTCAAAAAAATGTTAAGTGGCTCACTTCAGATACATATTTCTAATCTGTATTTTAAGAATCGTATTTTTCTTAAACTAAATTTAAAAAGAAAATAAAACAAATGTCTTTATTTCATTAATGTTATAGCAAAATTAACTAATTAACTAATTTGTAATTTTTTTCTTATTTGCTTTACTAGAAGAATAAAAACTATAGAATTCTGAATACATGTACTAAAAGCTTAGAATGGTGGGTGTGGCAGTACACCGTTTCTTGTTGAATACAAGAGAGACTTAAAGTTAGACAATCAACGCAGAAAATTTAAATATTAACAAATATTGCACATAAACAAAAAATTAATAGAACTTGAATAAATAAATTATACTTCACTAGTTTTTAGTAACATATATAATTTCCCGAAATTCCCATTGTTTTCTTCAGCAAAAAGGCATCCCTAGTATACAAATATGTTGCATATGAAACGAAAATATATTAAAAAAACAGCAATAAGTATGTACTTCTTAAAAAGCACAAATATTTTCATACAGTCCAAGGCATTATCCAGCATTTGGCACGCTGTTCAAAGTTTTTGAAGTCTGTTCGCCTTTATGACTCATTATACACTAAATGCTTTCTCATGTTTAATATTAGCCAAACAATTAGTCTTCATATTTGCTTAAGTAATTTTCAATAAGTAGAAGAAACTTTGTAAATGTTTATACAAAATTATTTAGCTATTTAAATTTTAAAATTATTTTCGAAAATCATGCAGGCTTTTAAAAATATTTAGCACAAACTACCAAAATTTCCTATTAAAATACAACGAAAGCTAAATAAAAATCATGACGGAATGAAACTTTTCGTGTTTTCGGTTAATATAGAGACAATATATATGTATGTATGAGTAGAATGCATAAACATTTGAAAATATATAGTAAACGTATATGTATATGTAAGTATGTGTATGTTACAGCTTTTGCTCATATTTTTATACTCAGCTGTGTTTAGCGTACAGAGTTTATTCTCGTTAAATACGTAAAAACGTTCCAAAACCTAAAGTCGAACCTGCAAAAGGAATCTGTTCGTCTATCCTCAGTCGAATGATACGCTATAAATTGAGATAGAGAAGCTTAGTTATTTTAAAAAAGTTAAGAAAGTCTAGTCGCATTTCGTTCGCTGGCGGTGGTACAGGGTGCTTTCGACCTATCCACTGATTTTCCAAAAACCACAGCCGAGTATATTTATTGACACAAATTCACATTTTATATAGATTTATGTATGTTTGTATGTGCGTTCACGTAAGTTTTCATTTGATTCCCACGCTCGCTATGTGGGCGCGTATACGAATAAAATTTACAGAAAATTAAGAATTTTTTTCAAAAAATTGCAAAAAACGAAATTTTAAACGTAAATAATTGCAATACAAACGAAAATCGTGCATGTTTGCATCAAATATTATGCGTTAAAATGTAGACACATACTTACATGCATATGCACATATATTTATGTATGTATATAACCGTATAAATTTTGTTCTAGTTTTTCGGTTCCAATCTGAAATACAAAATGTAATTTTTCCCGAGTATTTTTCATCATTAGAAGGGTATCGACAGCAATAATATAGGTATATACATACATATGTATGTAGTCTTTTAAGTTTATCACTCTCAAAATTAAAAATTTGTAAAGTTTAGAATATATGAATATTGAAATGAAAAGTAACAAAAAAAAAATAAATTATAAAAAATAAGCGAGCAGAAAAAATCATCAGCGCTTATCATTTCAGCTATTACCTTGCCAGTTCACATTCGAACTTCAAAATACTGCATACAAAATTGTTGAAATTAATTTGAGTAAAAATTTATATTAACGTTGACGCATATACCCAGAAAACGATGTAGAAATAAAGGAACCCGAGAGGAATTTCTGAAAACTATTTTGAAAAAACGACTCACAAAAAATTAACAGAGCGCAAATACTGAAAAAGTATTGCATGGATTAAAATTAGATGTAAAAACCTTTTTCGATTAACTTACTTTATAAAAGTTATTCACTATTGAGGCTTAGAAAAATTATGTTTTTCTTTGTTTTATTGAATCAATATTTTACTTAGTGGGAGACAGTGAGAGACAACTTACCTGGATAGAGTTTTTTTTTAGTCAAGAAAGAACTTCGCTTCACCATTGCTCATCTATTTCAAAATAGCTAAACAAAATACAATTTTCCTACAGGGTATGTATTTAAATAAGAAAATCCGATTGCTCGGTTTTCATCCGTTAGCGCATATGATTTAAAATCTCTTAATTGATTATAATTAAGGCGCATTGAGAGAAAAATAAATTGCAATCTACTTGAATAATAAATTTTAAGTACGCAATAAGGAAATCAAAAACAAAAAGCACGTGTGCTCTTAAAGTTTATGATTTGTTTAAATTTGAAATGAATTTATACATACATATGTGCATACTGCTAATTGAAAAGGTAATACGCAATACAATGAATAGATGATGAATTTACACATATGTTATCTTAGTGAAATTTCACACTTATAACTAGGTGTTGAAAGTCAATTTGTCCGTCAAACGCTTAGGGGGAAAAATTAAGTAATAAGTCAACCAAAAGGGATCGGTGCCACCCATGCAATGAGATATTAGCTGTTATTCAAGGTAGACTAATATCTAGCATTTTTGGCTTCACACAAAATTTTGAAAAAAAATGCAGAGAAAGCGAAGAGAAAGTGCTAGGGAAGCGAGTAGAATATAATATACATAATTAAAATTGTATGACAGCAAAACATATTTTCTGGCAGTATCACATCTCTAGGCTATGATACAAAATCGTATATGCATATAATTATATGTATTTTAATTTATCGTTTAAGATATACATAATCACAAAATTTTACCTACCCTTTCATATGAGTTAAATTAATAATTAATATATTTTCCAGACGTGAACTAATTGAGCAAAAATCACGTTACAACACACAAATTGGTGATGCACAAAAAAATGTACAAAATCTGCACGACAAAGTTGCGGGCATGCAAGGCAAAATTGAGAAGCTGGAACAAGAATTGTCAGCGAAAGCATGGAATGTAGAACGTAAGATAATTAAATTAAATTAATAATATACATACATACTTATGTAGGGAACAAGCAACATAATATGAACACACCCTGTAGGAAAGTCAATAAATAGTTAGCTAAACAGCTGATGCATAAGTAGTGCTAGTAGGAACTGCACCTCTTACAACTGTATTTCGAAAAAGAGCAAATGCAATTCAGAAAACTTCAAATGCGTTTCAGATATGACAATTGTATTTAAGAACAAGTGAGGACGTCTAAGTTCGGGTGAACCGAACATTAAATACCCAGCGTTAGTTTTCAGAACGAGATACAAATACCATGACTTGGCAATGATATAGGCCCTAGAATCTTATTTGAAATTTTCTATATCAAAAAGGGGGCGTGGTTATCATCCGATTTCGCCCATTTTGAACACCAACCTGCCTTGGCCAGAAAGTAACCTGTGTACCAAATTTCATGCGAATATCTCAAGTTTTACTCAACTTATGTTAATTTATGTGATTTTCGAAGTTTTCGATATCGAAAAAGGGGTAGAGGTTATAATTCGATTTCGCCCATTTTCAATAGCAACCTACCTTGGCCAGAAAGTAAGCTGTATGCAAAATTTCTCAATTTTTACTCAAGTTATCGTGTACACGGACGGACATGCCTTAATCAATCAATCTTTTCAACCTAAGAACTTTCATATATGGAACTCTATATCTAACTCGATTATTTTGCGCCCTTACATAGTACCGTTATGTGGACAAAATTATAATATCCTTGTACTAGTACTAGTACGCTGGGTATAAAAAATCAATTTTATTTAAAAAAAAACACAAATATGTTTCAGAAAAACTAATGTTTCTCAGAATAAGTCAATTGTATGTATTTCAGTTTTTGCAAATAAATTTCAGAAATCCCTTTAGCTTTTTTCAGAAAATCACAAACGTTTTTCCAAAAAAATAAAATGGGTGACAGAAAAAAACAAAATGATATACATTTTTTTTTTTTTAATATTTTTTCATCTTCTGAAATACATTTGAGCGTTTCTGAAGAAAAATTAACGTTTTTTAAAAGACAATTTAGAAAAACCGAGGCGAATTTCACTTTTTGGGAAACAAGTTTGAGATTAAAAAAAAAAAAAACCATGTTTTCTGAAATATATTTGTAAGTTTTGTGAGCTTAAGACCAGTTAATAATAATTCTTAGTTAATTATGATTTTCGATTTTTATGGAAAAATTGATATTAGAGAAAAAGTTCAAAGATTTGAACACAGCGATGGATAAGATTACATGTTTCAAAGTGTCCAAAACAATCATCAGATCTATTTTCGGACCCAATTTTGAAATATATTTCACTTCTAATAAATGAATCGAGTATCTGAAATACGTTTCAGAATTTTTGAGACACAGTTGGAAAGGTTCTGATACTGAAATATAATTATCTGAATATGAAATGAAATTGTTTTAATATAATAATTTTCTGAGAAAGTTCTAGTAAAGAATTAGATAGTTTCCTACAGGGTATTTAAGCTGTACACAAATTCATATTTAATGAATATAAATTACAATTTTTTTTTTACTGTAAATGGAATTTAGGATTACAAAGTGAGTTGCAAGCAGCACAAACCGACGACGATTTCGTGCGCAAACGACTGAAATTGCTTGAAGAGGAAAAGACAAGCCTACGGCACAAATATAGCGAAAACGAAGACGAATTTAGAAGAAAATATGGTAGGTCAAATGGCATTTAATATAATTTGTAGAAACTTTTTGATTGAAACAACTCTCCGCAGAGGAACTTGAAACGCAATATAAAGAGCTGGAGGCCAGGTACAAGGAAACCAAGCAATTGGCCAGTAATTTGCAAACGCAACTCGCTGCAGCGCAAAGTGAAGCTGAAGAATGGCGCAAAGAGGTCGAAAAAATACGCGGCGAATTGGAAGCGCAAATCACCATACTTAAGAATGCGCTAGAGAATTCGGAAGCGGAAAGAAAAATATGTCAGGATAAATGGCAAAAGGAATTCGAAATGCTGAGAACACAAAATAGAGGTTGGTTAGAGAGAAAAAAAAAGAGTACGAATAAATGAAAACTTTGTCTTGTATACATACATTTAGATCGCGAGGAAACAGTCATGGCGGATTGTGAATGGCAACTACGCCAAATACAACGTCAAGCCAAAGAGAAAAACGATAAATTAGAGCAAGAACGTCAACTAACTGCAGAGCGAGCTGACAGTTTGCAATGTGAGCTAGAAGAGCGTAAACAGGAAGTGGAAAGTTTGAAGGTATATCAAGCTGAGGTCAAGTCATTGCGAGGCGTTGTAGCTGAGCAAGAGCAAGCTATTAAAACGCTTATGCAACAGATAGATAGTATGAAAGGTGAATTGCAAACGGCGCATACGAATTTGGAGGAACAAATGCAGGCCGTAAAGAAAATCAAGCATCAGTGTGATAAGTAAGTGTCATTAGCTTGAGCCTCTCTTTTGTATGTATGTATGTAATATCAAAATATTCTTACAGTGCGCTACGCGATAAGGAACGAGAAGTGGTTTACCGCATCAATGAAGTGCGCAATCAAGCTGCCGTCTTCTGGGAGGACAAACTTTAGTAAGTTCGATGGCTAAATGTTTCCTCTAAAGAAGTGCTTAATTTTATTTTTCTCTTTCAACAGTACAGAGATGACAAGACTGAAAAACGAACTTGAAGCTGTTTATGTAGATGAGCGTCGCGATGCGCTTGATAAGCTACAAGCTGAGCATATTGAAGAGCTTCGTGCTCTAACGACGCGCTACACCGCCAATGAAGATGAGCTTAGAACTGAGGTTAGTATTTCTATTTAAATGCAATATCCCCTGTCTAGTTTTTAATGGCTTATAAAGTAGTTGAGTTGAAAGGAAAATCGCCACTTACACTTCGTCCTAGTGATAATGAAAAGCGTTTGCCAAATTTGTTTCGGCCTATCACAGTATTCGTTAGAAAAATTAGATACAATACTCAGACTCAGTTCAATTATTTCCATTCCAGCTCAACGAATTGCAAGAACGATTTGAGCGCAAAAGTGAAGAGTTCATAGATCTGCGTGATAAATCCGATACTAATTTGTTACAAATGCGAATGCATTTGGATCGTGCTGATCGTGAATATCAAAAAGCGATGTGCCTAGAAGAAGAGCGAAGGGAGGCTTTGGAAGGTAAATGAATTATTTTAGAATTCTGTTTCATTCCTTTTTTTTTTGTTTTCTAAGCAAGAGTGAAAAAGATAAAATATAAAATATTTTCTATTTCTACAGAAAATTTGCGTAAAGAATTCCAAGCTGAACGCGAGGAAATGGAAGAGAAGTTCCGCGAACGTCTAAGTCATGTGAAGGAGGAATTCGCTAAAGAACTGCAAGATGCTACACAAGAAATGCGTCTACAGTTTGAAAAGGATTTGGGTATGCTATCTCTATTTAACTCAAAGAATAAGTTATTTGATAAGTTTGTGAAATACAAATTATATGTGCTTTCTATTTTTCAGAGCAACAAAAAGTCAAATTGCAAGTCGAAAAGGAAGAAGCGCTGCAAGAACTCGGCGAACGTTATCGTAAGAAGTTAGCGGCTGTCGAAGAGAAAATCAAGTGAGTTGGAGAACCAAAAAGTTTTTTAACATAAAAAAATATGCTCGCACGACTTGTATATTTTTGCTAGAAACTTGTTTAAGATATCTGCGGAAAAAAATCCTTCATTTGACCACACCCAGAATTAGAATACACTTGCATCAGGTTTTATTGCATGTTCCATCTACTAACAGGTTACTTGTTTGCATTAAAAATCAAGCTAGAGTTAATATCCGCTACACTTATCGGTTGAAGAAATTAACGAAATAACAACAACCACTTTTGAACCTAGCTAGAGCAAGAAATCGCAAACTATTAATAAAAAATCAAAAATTTATATTATTGAAAAACCAATATTCGAAGAATATTTTATCAGAAGTTACCACCAAAAAATTGGAGCTCAAAATTTTTTTTGGAAGTTTATTTCAAAATATTTTTTTTAGACCTCTTAGTACTAGGGCTGTGCCTTTATTCGATTAATTGAGTAAATTGATTAATCAAATTTATAGTTAATCGATTACTTGATTAATCAAAACTATGGGTAATTAAAACGAGCGTTACTCGAGTATTTTCAAAAATGGGTAATCAAAAACTGATTAATTTACTCATTCTCTTATGTGAATGTTTGCCTTGAAATAGCTGAAAATAAAAAAAATTAAAAACCAAACATGCTTAGAAATATTAAAAAAAAAAAAAAAAAAATTTTTAGAAAATTTTGAGATGTTGTCCGATAGGGAATGGGCAACAAATAGTTCAAGTATTAAGATGCAACAAATAGTTCAAGTATTAAGGAACTTCTAAATTTTTTCCGTTTTAATATATGATTAACCATTTTATTAAAAAAAACGATTAATCAAATAATTTTCTTTCTGATTAATCAATATCTTGATTAATCGAGTAAACACCCTTTTTGATTAATTAAAAATCATAATTATTCGATTAATTGAGTAATCAAAATTATGATTTATTAAAACTTTGATTAATCAATTAATTTAATTTTTAAACTTATCCTCCCTAAGCCTTTGGGAACTGCATTGCTCTCTCCGCATCTGATTTTCAGTTATGCTGCATTAGTCAGGTTGGAATAAAAAACACTCCTTAATAGCTCCATGACATCTACTCCTCAAATCATTACATATTCAACAATCTGCAATATCGTGACTCTGCTCAAGTCCGGAGCAGACTTGGGCTACGCAAACAGATTCGTAGGTTCAGCTTTAAGTCAGGTTAGAAGACCAGACGCTCTAAGACCTAAATACGCATCATTGACTTCTAATAAAAAATGGAAGAAAAAAAAATTATTTATTCGAAATTCTTAACAAATTCAGTTTCCAAAATCAATTGGATTTCACTAACTCACACAACTGGGTATACAATGCTCTGCTTCAAGCGAGTTTATGATTTTTTCTTCTTCAAATTTATTTCAACAAATCATAACATTTTCAGCAAGCAACACTACATTCTAGCGTATTTTTGTTTTATTTAAAGCAGTTGTAAATAAATAAAGTCTAATTTAACCTTAACTCAATTTAAGTCGTTTCACACATTTTGTTATTATGTTAGATATTATTTGTTTCTCATATTGAATTAATCCAAACATGTAACATTTTGTACTTGTTGTGTACTTTCTCAACAGCATTTCGTATGCGTATCGTGGTGTCACCGTTAATGATGAGACATTTCCATCATCCACATCGTCACCATCATCGCTAATATTCGTAATCACTGCTGTGTTGTGTGCGCTTGCAAAACGGTCGTATCCATACATTTTACCATCAATTTTCATGTTTTATTTGACCATGTCACCATTAATAACATTGGCATGCTTAGTATTTAACATAATTGCTATCGTCTTTATAAAATATCGATATTTGTTGAGTAAAAAATGAAATTTGTTTGAAATATTATGAAGCATGTTTTATTCGTTACTTGCTTAGATGAAGTTTTTGAAGGGAAACCAACAAAAAAAAAAAACTAATGATAAAAGAAATATTAGGATTTTTTTTTCGTACGCTACTAAGTGCTTGGCGAATAAAAAATGCCTATTCTCATATTATTTAACACACTTATTGAATCCTTATTAAATTTCATACAAAAAAATATGTGTGCATTTACGTTCAAGTTAATTATGAAATAAAACACGTTCAATCTAAATATAAAAAAATAATTTGTTTGAGTAGGGAGAAACACAAATTTCAGTTGTTTTTAAATGCCTTTTTGAAATATCGATCAGTCCGCAACTAAGCCGAACTTGCATGTCAGTCGTACTCCTACTCCTTCTTCGTCAAGGAACCATACCAACTTAATTCATCCTTCTGCGACTTGACTGGATTTCTTTCTTTCAAGTCGCATTCAAGCATTCAACTTCTATTGGCTTTTAGAAGCTAGAGAGAAATCCAAGACGTACTCCCCCTTTTTTTCCATCACATTTGTGGCCTTACCTGCTATAAGATCTAGGTATTGCTATTGCTCTTATTTACATTCATTCGGATAATCTTCAGACCAGGACCTAGCGGAGATACCTAACGACTCGGTATGCATGTTGTTTAGTGAAAACTGTCTGCCTAACATTACCGTTCTCTCCTAGAATGGAAGCGCCATAAGTAGATTTCTCTTGGCGGGCCATCGATTTATAATTATTTTCCGCTCAGTGAAACTGGAACGATCTTGGAGCTAGTTATATATCCTTGTACATTATTCATCAATTTAGGGACACTTAGCCATAGTCGCTGAAAACTCGCTGAGGTTTTTGAAAGCCTCGATATGTAATGACTAAGCGGGGTAGGGGTTAGGACACGACCCTATAGCACCGCCTGTTTAATTTTTCCAGACAAAGTTTTCCCGTTATCCCTCCTATACATATATTTGACATTAGGAAGAGGACGAAATATCTATAGTGGAAGGGGAGAAGATGAAATATCTATAGTGGCTAGGACCATGACTACGAGCCGTACATCACGAAAGTTGTGATAAGAGATTTATAGAACGTGCTCGTTGTTCGTCGAGAGAAATAGAGTACGTGGAATACAGTTTCAAAATTCCTCGCCTCCTAGTTTAAGCACCTTGGCTAGTATTGCGGAAAATTTACTGCCTCTTGCGTTAGTTCCTTTTAGATTTACATTTATAAATTATCCTCATCGTATTTCTTACAAAAAAAAAATTGAATTTGTATTAATACCTTATACTAAAAACCAAAATTTCTTCTGAACTCTAACCGTTTGATCAAAATTTTTTCACTAATTAAAACAAAATTTGAAATCGAAACAAAAATTCTACGCTAGGGAAATTGAGCTTCGACACCAACACGATCTAAAGGATTTGAAAGCGGCCTATGATACAGAGAAAGCAGCCATGGATAGACGCGACATCAGCAATTCGAACGAAATTGAGCAGCTACATAGGAAATGCCGTTGCTTGACAAATCTGTGAGTAAAATACTTAAATCGAAGCTTAGTAAATATGAACAGAAACGAGGCTAAACTCTATATAAATTCAAAATTCATTTTGTTGTAACGCAAAAGCTTTTGGTTAACGCTAAATTGCATGATCACTGAAAGCCAGAAGCTTTCAATGCTGTAATTTGGTAAATAACTACAAATGTAAATATCAACATGATTGGCTCAAATTATAGACGAATCAATGAAAGCATTACTTATTAGAAGTTGTAAGACTTTTTTATACGTTTTCGTGCTTTCAAAATACATATATCTTTTTTTTTTTTGTTGCAGTTTTGAAGAGATGCGCATGCGTTATGAACGTCGCGATCCACGACAAGAAGATTTACGCGAAATCGAGGAATTACGCAGTCGATGTGAATCACAAGAGCGCGATTTGTATGATTTGACAGATCGTTTGCGTGAAATGCAAATACAAATGAGCGACATGCAAGCAAACAACGGTGATGCCAACAACAAGAAGGTTGCGAAACAAGTAAAGAAGCCACCACCAAAAACGATACCAACCAATTGTGATGTGATCTATGAAGATGAAAACGAAGAAGACGCTGAAACAACGCCACCACAAACAACAAACGTTACGGACCTTGCTAGAGAAGAGGGAGAACAGGATGAAGGTGACTCTGAATCACCAGAAAAGGCGTTCTTTCAGGTGCAAAAAGTTGCGAATAAACAATCAAGGATCATAAATGGAAATGCCAAAACTGCCAATCTGATTATTTCCAGCAAGAAACACGACCAAAAGAACATCGACACTGTCAATGAGGATGATGAGAGCCACCTGATCACAGCGATGTGATGTTGATCATCTGATGTAATGATTACCACCTTATGTGGTGATGATAGTCTTAAGTAATGATAATCACATGATGTAATGATGATCACATGATGTAATGATAATCACATGATGTGTTGATGTTCACATGATATGATGATAATCACATGATATGATGATGATCACATGATGTGATGATAATTACATGATGTACAGATGGTCACCTGAAGTGATTATGATTACATGATGTGATGAGGATCACCTGATGAAATGACGATTACAAAATGAAGCGCTCTGATGCCTTCTTATCGTTCAACGTTTGTATGCCAATCTTGACATAACACACCCACACACAACTACATGAACACGGATATATAATTTACATTGTTTTGCTTTTTAGTTAATGAAATAATTCTGTTTCATCTTTTAATTATTTTATTTACATCAAAATTGTTACATATTTAGTTACATTATCTATGATGCGAATCGCTTTGCCGCTAAAAGAAAATCATGTACATACATATATACACCCCCATTTGTATGCAGCTTTTGTTATAAAATATCGTCGATTTTGGAAAAGTCATATTTTTTGGTATATAATAAGTGCTTAAAATACTAAAAAACCAATTGCATAGTTAAAAGAATTGAAAAATTAGTTAATTACAAATTGTAAACTAAAGTTTAGCTTAAAAAAAAATTGCAAATTGCAAATAAAACTTGAATTTAATTCGTAAAATTTTGTAACTATAAAAATAGTTTTTATGTGTACCTACTCAATGGTTGTGGTGACGACCGCATTGGATAACAGTCCTTTGCCGATGGTGGGAGGAGCACTGTAAGTACTGTTTATGTGGCCATAAAAATTGCGGTTATTTGATATCATTTCAGTTTATTTCATTTTTCATTTAATTATATTTTTTTTTATTTTATTTTATTTTATTTTATTTTATTTAATTATATTTTTTTTTATTTTATTTTATTTTTTTTTATTTTACTTTATTTTATTTTATTTTATTTTACTTTATCTTATTTTATTTTATATTATTTTATTTTATTTCATTTTATTTTACATATTTTATTTCATTTTATTCTATTTTATTTTATTTTATTTTATTTTATTTTATTTTATTTTATTTTATTTTATTTTATTTTATTTTATTTTATTTTATTTTATTTTATTTTATTTTATTTTATTTTATTTTATTTTATTTTATTTTATTTTATTTTATTTTATTTTATTTTATTTTATTTTTTTTTTTTTTTTATTTTTTTTTATTTTATTTTATTTTATTTTATTTTATTTTATTTTATTTTATTTTATTTTATTTTATTTTATTTTATTTTATTTTATTTTATTTTATTTTATTTTATTTTATTTTATTTTATTTTATTTTATTTTATTTTATTTTGCTTTATTTTGTTTTATTTCAACGATAGTGGAAAAGGTCCTTCTATTTATCATCTTAAAAGGAAAGAAAATAAAATAATCCTAATGAGTGACCCTATGTGTACAAAATAAGACAAATTTATTTTGTGTTAATGAACTAACAACAGTTTACTTACATGTGGAACCTAGAAATTTATTTAAAAAAAAAATTATGTTCCACATCTTGAAAAGAGAGTGTAGAAGAGAACTATTTAAGAGAAATTATTTTGTTCGAAAAATTTACACTCAAAATGAGAATAAATTTTTGTTTATTGTTTTGTGTACTGTGAAGCCGGTTGTTTATATATTTTGTTGTGGATTCGATGGTAAAGGTAACCAGACTACACAAATTAGAAAATTGCTGGCACATATTCCAGGTACATATGGAATGAAAGAGTATTTGGTCTGATAATAGATACATTTAGCGAAATAATGGCAGCAGAAATGTTTGAAATAAAACTTATGACGTTAACTGCGACATTTGACCTAACGGTATTTATTTGACACTAGAGCCGCGGTAATAATATTCGCTATATCAGAAGTCAAATAATTTGGTAATATGGCATTAGCCCGAAAAATTATTCGTATCTTTTATTTTGTAAATTTTTTCATGCAAATAAAATATATGTAAATTTTGCTCTCGTTTTCAACAGGTTTAGAGCAGAAGCGTGCTTATATAAACTGCATTATCGACGGTTACAGCCTTCGATGAAATAAACTTCAGATAATGAAAAATGATAAGAAAAAATATAAATAAAGTACCGAACTAATTCCATTTACTGCTATTTTTAACCTCTCTAGTTTTAATCCTGTTGTGCAGTTAGTTACCCGCTTAAACTACAAACAAGCATCCAGTCCAACCGGCTGAGCGATCAAACTCTCAAACAGGTTTCAGCTTGTTAAAGGTGCGTGCATACACAGTAACATACATACATACATACATATGTACATATGTATGTACCTGTACAAATTTATTTCAACAGCTCCCACGACTCTCTACGGCGACAACCCGAAAATTCCTGTTTTGCCATACGTACGTACATACATATACACTCTCCCCAATTTGTGTGCATGGAATATTTTTTGGGAGCCTGCTCCAACAAGCATTTGTTGCTGATTTGATACAGTTCGAAAATTTGGATGCTGGAGCTCAAGTGTTCGTGGCCAATGCTTAGCCACCCCACTCCACCCTCCTCTCCCAGTGGTATAACGACTCTTTGAACAATTTCTCAGTCGATTATTTGGGTTTTGCATGTGTGTCGTGATATGAAGCACGCTGCCGGAGGGAGTATTTCTTTTCATTTTTTGTTTTTGTTGTTGTGCACGGTATTCGTGTGCATTGTATTTATTTATTTTTATTTAGATTATTATTTTTATACTTTCTTTTCCTCCTCTCTTAGTTTCGTTTTAGTATTGTACGGTGTTCGAAATTGCGACTCTTAAAACGCCATACACCCAGCTCGAAGTATCTGCTCTTTGTTGATAATAAAGAGAATGTCTCTTTGCTATGTTGGTGGCATGCACATCCCTGTCGGAATGATTTTATTCGTTAGTGCAGTTGTTTAGATACTTGGGAAATATTACACAATAATTTTGGCCCCTTTGTGGGATTTGAACATATTTTTTCGAAGTCTTGATTGAACCTCACTAAATTCTAACCTCCTATAGTCCGCTTTTTCAATATGTAAGAGCGCTGTTAATGGCAACGCTCTATGTGAGCTCTGTGACAGACTGCGTCAGATAGAAGTCGACCTTTGCGTGACGACGTTTCAACTAACTCCCCAGTTCGGGAAGCAGCTCCCTTGTTCAGCTTCTTACAGCAGTGCTGTTCCATTCGGAGACCTTGATTCGTTCGCAAGTGTTCTAAAAATGTGAACTCGTTTTCTAGTCTCGCTTACAGCAGTTTTCTAGAGCGAAGCTGTGAACCCCAACAGTCATGTTGAAGATGTTGTGAAAACGACTCTTCCTGAGGTTCGATGTTAATGCGCTTGCAGTGCTGTTAATCGCATTGCTCTACATTTCCTATAAGGCCCTTTGACTCTCTAATTTACTTTATTTACCCTACCTATAGCAAACACTTCGCATTGGACCTCTCTTAATTTCAACGCTCAATTGTTTTTCACGCATTCGTATCCCGTTTCGAAATTCGAACTGGTTTTAGCGCCTCGAAGTTGCATACTTTTGTATGATGGTCTATCCATGGTGTGCTGCGTACAGCTGTGGGCAATGAAGTTTGTTCTTCTATGCGATTTAGTATTGTCGTTTCGTGAATTTGTGCTATGAAACTGGTGTGCTGCAGTTTTTAGTTCGGTTTCGTACATTAACGTAAAAGGACGTGGGAGTCGCGGTAAACGTTTTAAAAGGTTAACGGTAAAACGCGGTGTTTGTTTGTGTGTGCGTGCAATTTTAAAAGGTAAAAAATAAAAAAAAACAAAAAAATTCTTAAAAGGCAACGAAATAAATATAACACAAAAAAAAACAATAACAACAAAAATTATAAAATGCAAACAATAACAAAATTAAATCAAAGTCTCGGAAATATTTATGCGAAGTGTTTCGAATTTTATAGCGGCTTTTGTACTGCAGCATCCATCAGCAGGTTCATTGTGTTTTCAAGGAGCGGCAGACAGAACGAAATACGTCACCGCCCCAAGTTAAATTGAAGAAAAATTAAGTCTTTTATTTTGAAGCACAGCGCCACAGCTGCGAAAAGCAAAAATGGTTCAAGTGAATGAATGAAGGATGGAATGAAGTGCATATTGAAGTGTCGCAATGATGATTATTTTACAGTGTCGTGGATTTGTGTGGTGATAAAGATGATACATATAGAAAGGTGCTCAATTAAATTAATTACTTTTAAGATGGAGTTTGGTGATTAAAAAGCTAAGAAAACATTAAAAAAAAATTATAAAAATTGTAGAAAACGTGTAGGCACGTTCTTGATGTTGACAAAGTTGAAATTGTTTATTTGTGTGCGTTTACCACTTTCTCACAACAAAGGTCATGCTTGAGGTCAAATATGCTCTCTTGTGTAGTGAAAACAAATTTGTGTAAAAATATTATAAAAATTTTATTGTTGTAGTGTGAGTTACAAAATACATATTGTGTAAAAAATATATAAAAAAATTTTGCTGTAATAAATTTCCCCTGAGAGCTTCTCACCGCTAAGGTTAATGGTTAAACAACAATAAAGTGTAACGTAAGGAAAATAAATGATATTTCCACTAAGCGACTGCTTTTACATAGCCGCAGGCAAAAATAAACATGCAGCGTTCTTGGGCATATTACTGACATTGGCAGTGACACTAAACTTCAAAGGACAAATTAACAACAAACTTCAACATTTGCTAAGTCGGCGGGTGGTTTAAAAAATGTGAGTGCTTTTATTGAATAAACAAGTAAAAAATCTAAATTCGAGAGAAATAGTATATGTATGTAGGTATGCGTACTTAGTTCTAAGATACAGGAGCCATTTAAGGCGAAAATTACGCTTGTTTTAAGAAAAATAGGAAAAGTTAACTTCTGTTAGATTGAAAATCCAACAGTAAAACCAGGCAAAAGCTTAATAAATACTACGGAGACTGCGCTCCATCAGCTTTGATAGTTCAAAAGTGGTTTACTGAGTTTCGTTGTTGTCTTAGAAGCATAAACGTCGACAAACTTTCAGCTCACCCAATGTCGTCACGCCATACATAAATCGTCCAGAAAAACCATAGAATGTTTTTGATTGATCGGATAATAAAAGAGCATGAATTAGCTAAAACCATAAGCATATCAACTGAGCGAACCCATCACATCCGATATGAATATTTGGACATGAAAAATGTATCCGTGCAATGGGTGCAGCGATAGCTGACACCCTAATAATGAAATGTTGATCCAACAAACCATACCAGAAACCAAACAATAATTAAAATCAATGCACCAACCACAGTTTTTTGCAGTGCAGGAAGAGTCATTCACAATAGATAGATTCTTTAGAGATTTACGGTAGAAACGACCGCGTTTGAGGGGCAAAGACCTACAAAAACAGTTTCTCCGAAACTAAATCTCCAAAAAAGAGAGTGTCTTGAGTCATCCACTGCTTGATGCGTACTGGTTACAAAAGTTAAAAGACGCTATGAAGTATCCAAGTCGAATCCACTATAGAACCAGTTCAGAACTATTCAAAGCAAAACTATTTTAGATCTCTCCGAATGAGAACCGGTTCGGGAAGGACAACGGCATGTTGTAGTAGATAGTTGAAAACATTGCTTAGGGATTGAGCTAAGACTGGTATAGCTCAGGGATAGTTTTGAGCTAGTCCAATTTTCTGCAGGATAACAGTGCTAATGTTGTTCATGCCAAGCCTACCCTGAACTTTGTTTGAAGAGTACATAGTAGATTTGTTACCATTTTTTAAGACCGGTCATCTGAAAAGCGAAACTTTTGAAAAACATCACACTAATTGAAAAATGGGGCAGTTCAAAACATATCCGCCTTGTTCATTTTTATCTGTTTCATTCAACAAAATAGTAAAGAGAAAATAGTAGAGTAGAAAATATGATAAACAAGTTTAAGTTTCTTAGTTCGAGAGCAAATTAAAATGCTCCACTCTAGAAAACCTTTATTATTTAGATGCAATATACAACAACGTAGTGCAGCGAACACAAATTCTAGAGAGTAAGCTAACTTTAGAATTTTACTGGAATTAATAAGAGAAGAAACCTAACATGCTGTAGAATTTAAATCTTGTAGTGTACTCCAAATGAGTAAAGATAATTATATAATTATAATTATTAGTTGACACACCACTTAAACCATTTCAGTCCATGGAAATGGGAACTTTTGGCACGACTAATTAGTTAAACTTTGAGTTGGTAAATTAATGGATAATTTATTCTTACTAAAACATGCACCATAATTAAAAACCGTTTACTATAACAATCCCTCAGTGATAGAATGCCTATTTTGTTGCTGTTTCCATTTAAATTTCATATGTCTTCTTTAAAGTTCATAAATTCTTCCTTTACCTGCTGTCACCTCTCACCCTTTGTCATTTCGCATGCTGTTTCTGACGCCCACGCTACATTTACAAAACTCAGTTTCGCAATTTTTGTTTGGCCCTCCTGTTACGACCTGCTTCAGCTCACTTTGCACCATGCTGTATGTGAATTTTTTTTTTTTTGAGTTTTACGTCTTTCTCTAAATTTTCTTTGTTTGCTTTGCTCCTTCTACGTATTCGCTTTAAGTCCTATTTACAGTTGGAATCCTTTATTTCGGTTTGGAATTCTTATATTTTATTGTAATTCTTGCTATGCAGGATATTTAAGGATATATTTAAGCTGCTTTATTGATTGCACTCGGGTGTTTGGGTAAATCTGTTTCAGTCTTTTTGTCGTGTTTGTGTGTGAGTTTGTTTTACACTCAATATGTTTGCGTGTAGTTCAATGTGTTCTTTTGGCATTTTCTGTTTGTTTTTATGTTTATTGTTTTTTTTTTTTGTTGCTTTCATGTTTTGCTATGCCTTGCTTTCTTTGCTGATTTTTTTTCCCCTGCAAAGAGTCACAGTTGTTCGGGCTCATAGTCAGCTTATATGTAGGTGTCCTGTACGCACACAATTTTTTGCTTGTTTCGTTTGTTAAGTCTACTTCTCGGCGTGTCTGCCATGTGTCAGCATGACCCTGCATGCATGTTTGCTTGCTTGCTTTGTGTGTGTGTGTGTGTGTGTGTGTGTTTGCGTTTGGTTTGCTTTTGCATTTGCGTTTTCGCCTGTAGTTCCAATCATCAGTTATTTGAATCCTGGTTTTGTTTTTCTTGAGGGTTGAAATAAAACTCGTCATCTTCAATGTGTAATTTTGTTTTACTCTTGACGTACGATTATGTGTGTTTGTGTATGTGTGTACGTTGTATGAATTAAAGAGCGATAGTTTGAATGAAAGGATATGCGTTTGAATACGTATTTGATTATATGTATGTACAAAACCAAAAATGGTAAACGGATTAACTAACAATTGTCGGCCGTAGAATACAAATCACTTGGATTTCCCTAATTACAGTTTTTGAGTTTTCATTTACTTTGTGTTTTGTTTGTTTTAGAGTTTTTCTTCGAAGATTAATAGCATTGGACTGTTTAGTTCCTGTTTCTTTTGGAATGTTGCAGTAATTAACTTTTTTTGTCAATACTTCGTTCACCAATGGAGCAAATTAATACTTGCTTAGCTCCACGAGCAGTGGTTTCAAACCAGGTCACAGTTATCCGGAGGCCTGTAAATTATTTAGAGTTTGATTTTTACTTTTTATGCAAATTATAGGTTCTTTTCATTGTGGGTCTGTAACCATTATCTACTAACAGTTTCTGGATACACGGAATAAATGTATGAATCTAAATACATAACTAAAATTTTAAAGTTGCTGTTGAGTACATATTTTATAGATATGGAAGCTATTTCAGAAATTTTTCACGTTGCCCAGATATGATAATAAGTCACTGTATCGCCAGTTCATTTCTATGCTACTTTATTTTTATTTTCTTATATTAATTATTCTTTATTAATTTATATTTTAAGCCATTTATATTACTTAAGTTAGTTTAGGTTTTATTAACTTTATTTTTAAAATTTTTTATGATTCATTTTATTTTACTTTATTTTTTCATATTTTATTTTATTTTATTTTATTTTTATTTTTTTATTTTATGTTTTAGCATGTGTAATGGTGACACTTTTATAACATTTTTTACGAATGCCAGGTGCCAGACCTACATATATGTATGTATATGTAATTGTTTCATGCTCTAGTTATACATATAAGATACATTCCTTCGTTGGGATACTTCGATTTTGAGAAGGCAATACGATCATCCTACCCAGTAAAGTGTGAGTGAGAAGTTTAGATTTCAAGTCTCATCCCTCTAAACTAGAATGTTGCAAAATATTATCCATAAATACATACTTCAAAAACTGGTGGTGCAGTGGTGTAGCATCCACATTATGAAAGTTAGCTAATTATTTTACTTTACTCATTCCCACAGTAATATAGTGAGCATTCCATTTCATCTAAGCCACATTTGAGCGCTGAGTATGCAGCAAGTGTCCACAAATAATGCGGCACGTTTTTGCAATGAAGTCGGCGACACCAATAACTCCAATTACTTTAGCAAGAAATCCACACCAGCTTCAACGCTTTGGTGTTAAAGTCAAGTACACAAACAGACAGACAACAAAAAGTTGTCGCGATTGAAATAAATAGAGTTTCAAAACAAAAACAAAAAAAAAACAAACAGAAAATACTAAGAAAACTAATACAAAACATAAAATGGTGGAAAAAGGAAATGGTTAAATAAATTAACGCTCTGGAATGCAACAACACGCGCTCCTTTTAAGGAATTGCGCTAAGAACAAAGTGTTGCCACATTGTATGTGTGTATGTACGTAAAGCTAATCGCTAAAGAAATAAATATGTTTGTGGAACTTAATCCAATACGATACTAGAGTTTGCCGTGGCTAAGTCCACACAGCATTGCGCCGTTTTGTGTCAGCTTGGTTAGCTTGAAAATGCCGACATGATTGGTGGCGATGGCCGTTGCAACGAGTGCACGAACATAATGAACGGTGCCGCAGCTGTGTGAAATGCAGTAGGCGACATAAAATCAAATTGAAATGTGCAATGGATATACGCTGCGGCGACAGCAGCGCCCATTATGCGATATGCACTCGTGCAAAAATTAAAAAAAAAAAAGAAAAGAAAATCAACGTAGCAACGTGCGCTGCATTTTGTTGCGAGAATGGATGCTGGATTTTTAATGAAGAATATTGCTACCTAGCAGCTACCTGTGAAACAGAAATATAGTGAAAAGTAATGCTAGAAAACCGGCTTAAATGGCTAAAATAATAATGAAGTACATTGCGAGCTTAAGAAAAGATTTAAGTTGGCGACTTTAAACCTGTAGTTGGTGCATTGAATGTGCGATTCTTTTGGAATAAAGATGTCATGCTTTCGAATCTGGAATACCTCAAACACGCATCCGTAACATTAATCTTTATAATAACCAACCCGAAATTTAGGACGGATCAGCAAGGAAGTTCATGATTTGATACAAATTCTCCTATAGGTTCTAAACTCAGAATTGAAGAGTGAAGAGACTGGGACCTTTGATATGTTAGGAAGAAGAAATCACAAACTTTTCCGAAGGTATACAGTGCACTCGCGATAATGTAAACTCATTAAAACCAGGCCTGTTCAGTTTAACGAAGTTGTACATATTTACGAAAGTCAACTTAATTTAAAAATATTCTATTCAATTAGTTTTAGGCACATTTATTTTTTATTAAAAACCGCAAATTAAACGTTTATAAATTTTTTGACATGACAAAAATAAAAAATTAGTTACATTCAAAAAGTAGGTTATACAAAAACTCATATACAATATATTCTGTTTAATTTTTGGAAAAATTTAGTTCATGTCGAAAAAAAATCAGTAGTTAATCGCTTTTGTTGTTTCTTTTGTTCATGACCAAATAACAACGTTGAAAATTTCTACTGAGGACTGAAGATAAGAGAAAGCAAAACATGTGAACGCAAGTATTTCTCAGCGACGGTTATTTACATTTTATATTTTAATAACTAGGGGATTCGCCAATTTATTAAGCTTTTGTAATCAATAGTGTTCATATTTTAGAGCTCGACCAAAAGTTCATATTTTAGAGTACTCAATGGAAGCGAAACGGTGTTCATATTTCAGGGTGTTCATATTATCGCGAGTGCACTGTACTTTCAAGTCAACTTACAAATCGTTATATAAGTCATAGAGACACTTTGAGTTGCGGTCTACCATATAAATTGACATATCAAATCCCATTTACTGGCAATCATTGAATGAAGTGAATGCCTGTTCAAAGGAGAGAAATTGATTCGTTGCGTTTTATAGAAGCAGCCTGTAAATAACTGATAAAACACCCTGTGTCTTTAGGTGGTCACCCTGTTGAGCTGCATATCCTCAACAGACTTTCGTACATTTATCATCCTCACAACAGGTCTAGACTAAATCCAGGCCTTTCTTCTGTTTGTACATTCGACCGCAACAGAGAAAACTATTTGATATTCCTGAAAAGTATTCCAATTATGCAAATAAGTAATGATCCAATTGCTCTTACCAATATTAACTTACCATATTTCGTAATAACGTATTCCACGCTGAATCAACGCGTGACCGAATATAACTCACAAAAGTAAATATAACAATTGTAGCTGCAATAAAGCGATTATGAACAATAATCCATGAGTTCTATAGCATAACCAATTTAAGAGGCCAATGCAATGCAACCATATGACAAAACAGTTGATAAACAACAATGAGAAAACGAGCGTCCAAATAGCAGCAAAAAGCAGTAAAACCGGTTAAAGGTTTTACGAAAATACATACAAAAACAAAAAGAGAAAAATATAAATCAAAAAGCGCATTCATCTAAGTATGTAGTTGAGGTTAAGTACGAGCAGAAGCAACTCTGTACGTTAAGTAAAGGAATTGGATGGGATGCAAAATGAACGATGGGTTAGATGTTGCAAACATTAAAATTGCAATGTAGGTAGAGTTTTGGTTGTTTTTGTTGGTATGCGACAAACAAACGGACAGCACGAAAAAGGTGCATTTGTTGTTGTTTTTTGTGGCTGCAGTGAGTAAAGTGAAAAAGTGCAATCTAAGCCGACAACAACGACAGACGTCCAACAGTGCTGCGTGATTGGCAACGGAAAAAAGGGCCCACAGCAGGATGCAGCGTCCAAATAGCATTCAACAGACTACCGAAGTGTAGCCAACGTAAATATAAAACAACAATAACAAATGATTGCAAAACTTGTACAAACAATCAACGCATTGCATTGCCAAAGATGGTGGTCAACATCAGACAGACACACAGAACCGATCGATCGTCCAACCTCAACGACAATTGGTGCAGGAAACAGGCTTAGTCGAGTCTACAAATATGTGGTTAGTGCGGTTATTGAGTCACAAGAGTAACTCCTGAGCGAGCTTGCGGCATACATACGTTTGTTGGTATGTATGTATGTTGCAAGATGTATTGATGCATTAATGTTGCGTTGATTGCATTGATGTTGCTGGATGGCTGCAATTTCTAGTGGTGCTGCTGCTGCTGCTGTCGTCATTACATCGCTTCTCAAGTTGTTATTGTTGTTTATGCTTGCAGCAAATCAAGTGCTATAAATCGATTTTTTGTTGCTAAGTACTGCTTTTTGTGCGCACATTGTTGCAACTGCTGCTGCACCAAAACGTTGCTGCGCTACGCTGTTGATTGCTCATCACAGTTGTTGTATTACTTAGTGTGTTGTTTGGTTTTTGTTGTCATTCAGTTCACTTTGTTTATCTTATGTCTAGTCGACTGCCTGAAATTTGTTGTTGTAGTTTCATTAAAGTTTTTGTGTTTTGTTGATTTTGGGTGCATTGACGTGCTTTTGTCCGACTCTTTGTTCAAATCTTCGCATCTCCACAAAACATTGGTACGTATCCAGCATACTTCGCCTTAGTAATTTAGTTTATGCCATCAAATTGATCAGTCGACTTAATGGATTTGCTTGCTTGTGCGCTTTGTTGCGCTTGTTGCATGCAACTTTTAATGTTGCCCATTCTCTGGACGCTTAATGAATTTAGTTCTTCGAATTTCGGAGCAGCCTACATATTGCAAATGCTCAAGTTCTCAATTAAAAAAAAATATGCGGTAGAAAATTTGCAGTGTGTTAAAAATTTCCTCTATTTATATATCTAAAAGCTTGTAAAATAATGTAGTTTGTTTTGCAAACTAAAGAGGTTGTTGTATTAGGTAAGCCCTTAGCGACTTGATATAAACTGGAAGGCCCAATTTGCTACCTTGTTTCAGTTATACAATGATTCGATACTAACAAAAATAAAAACATCTTAACAAAATAGAATAATTTCCTAAAACGAATTAAATTAAATTAAATTTAGGATTGGATGCTTCTTTGAATAATAATTGATAACCATTGAAACCAACAAAAAAAAAAAAAAAAAAAAAATATATACATATATCTGTGGAGTTTTGACAAAACAACTTAACAACTTACATATCTCGAAATAGGTCAATTTTTATATATTAATTGCAGAGGATTATTCTCTGTGATATGCATAACTCTGTGTCTTTGACTTGGCTCTACGAGTTTTAATTCAATAGCTAACTCGTAAAATCAACCCAATTCATGTTTTTCCCTACCTTGTGTTTTAACAACAACTGAGAAAACGGGGTTAGGCTTTACAAACAAAGGAATCAATTTTAAAATATAGGGCTTTAAGCCTTTAAGTGGTATGTAATATGTGTAGTAAAAATCAGGCAGGTCGTACCTATATAATTTATAGCTTTCAATCAATCAATTGCTCTGCTAAATCTGGTTTGGGCTATTGTATCTTTAAATTAACAGTTTTAACAAATGTTGGCCGTTCAGCGTTCCGACATCCTCAAGTTTCGTTTTGATCACGAATAGGTACACTGTGCGAATATTATATCACTTAAATATATTTTTTTTTTCTCAAAAATAAAGTTTAGCTGGGAAAACCCCTCAAAGACCAACTGCTAAAAAAAAAGTTTATAAAAAAGGTCTATTTAAAATATATGTATGTATATTAAGGTGCCTCGCCAAAAAAAGTTGCACTGTTTCCATCGGAATTTCAAAATTCACTCTCTTCTAAGGACTCCCCCAAAAATATTTCGAAAAAATATTAAGATTTACCAGAACTAAACCGCGTTAAAAAAATGCTAAAAATAACATAATAACAGATGCTTTTTATTAAAAAAATATTTTTTCGTACTCCTTTTATACATATAAAAATATATTTTTAGCGTTTTTTAACGCGGTTTAGCTCCGGTAAACCTTAATATTTTTTTTAAAGATTTTGACCAAGGTCTTAGAATACATTGAAGTTTATAATTCCGTTGGAAACAGGGGGCCCATTTTTTTGTATGGACCGTGAGGCGCCTTAATGTACATATGTATGTACATATGTACATATATCATACCTACAAACTAAAATTACATTTTTTCGTATTTGTTGAAGTTTTTCAAATACGATTAGCATTTGCACCGCTTTCTCAGTTTAAAATTTCAAGTTTATTAAAAAAATTTGTCTGTGGAGCAAGCTGTAAACTACTTTTTAATGGTACAAAAGATATGTGAAATCAGTTGAGCCATTTTGTAGCAATCACATTTTAAAAGTAGCTATTACCGTCAGTTTTCAAATATTTCCACACATAGTTTTTCGAAAAGGCAATTTCTATATATGAGGTTGTGTTTGCATTTATGTATATGCAAAATTTGATCAAAATCTATCGAGCTTGGGGTTCGAAATGTGCCTTTTTTTATAGGTTCTGATATGAAATTCATCATATAATAGTTTACGGCATGCTCGTAGGGCATGATCAATTATTTATTTTGCTGTCTTTTCGATTTCAATTTGTCACTCTTAAATCTGAAACACATAAAAAAAAATCGAATAATAAATTAATAATTGCGCATTACTATATATTTATGTACATCTATGTATTAGACTGTTTTTTTTTTTTTGGAAAATTATATAATTTTTTTTTTAGAAGTACCAGACCTTAATAGGCATTTCTTAGCGATCTTTCATTGCTAGAGAAAATAATCATCTGCACAAAGTCTTTCCAACAAAAAAAGGACTGAATGATTATTTTTTTTAGATGGCCCATTGCCGAGTAAGCAGCATTAAACTTTGGTTTGGTTTTTTTTTTTCGATTTCACCTCTTATTCCTGTCTACCGTGCTTGCCTGTCTATAGGTACATATATACGCTATTAATAGTAAGCATTGTTGCCGCCATTGTAAATGTGTCAAAATACTTAATTGAAATTAAAACTCCAATAATTAATAATAAACAGCAACAGGAAAAAGTTAACACCCTCAAACAAGCCAATAATTACATACATACTTACTAAGTACATAAGTATGCTTATAATAAACTGACAGACACCCAAATAGTAAACAAATTTACAAACATTAGTCAATTGACAAAGTGAATATAAACAAAGTTTTTTTATTTAATATTTTAGGTACCTGCCCTTGCGCCACTCCCACGATTGTTTAAGCGCCTGCAAAATGTATGTACTTGTGTGTTTGTGTAAGGTTGAGCTAATGTTTGTTGTACGCAGTTTATAAGTGTGTGGTTGGTTTGTGTGTTAACAACACTACAAATATTGGAACAAGAGATAAAAATGCATATTAAAAATGTAAATTTAAATTTGAATTATGAGCTTATGAACAAAAACAGGCTTATACGAGTACATACATACACAAAAACAAATCATTTTAACATCATAAAACAGCCATAGTTTATATTGCGCACACACACAAATACCGAATTTATGGTACATGCGCTATCAAATTTTAATGAAATTTATTTATGAATGTTCATCATTATTGTTTACGCATTTGTAATTAAAGCAAATAGCTAGAAATGAATTCGTGGAGTCTGTCTTTGGCGGCGCCAACAATCATAATAACAACACGCAGTGGTGCCACACAAATACATGTAGGTATGTTAATTATTATTAATCATTCCATTATGTTGAGCTCAGAAATGAATTTCTAATTATTTCAATCAACTGGTGCTAGCTACTTGGGTGGGAGTAAAGCGTGTTAGCTACCTACTGATGGCCCGCAAGTTGAACGATTTTCCATTATGGTTTGATGTTCTGGCATTTGTACAAAATGCTCCCTCTGTAGGTGACTAAAACATAATTATTTCCATTCATAGAGTAAGGCACGCAAGCTCAACAGCGGTATGAAAGTCTTCTTCTACTATACTCAAACTCATTTCGTCAAGTTAAAGCACATCTTTGTTCTTAGATTAGAATAGCCAAATATGATTTTGAAAAGTCAACCTCAGTTTTGTTAGAACTCCATGCAAAATAAGTTCTTTCTTTAAGGTAAGTGAAAAGCTTTGCTTCGTTTCTCTTCGTTTAAGGTGAAGACTTTCACGAAGTCTTCCCTGATTATTACTCATCTGCCCGCTGCTTGCTGAATACTACCCATTTTAAAGGTATTGCAGGTACTCGATCTCCCAATACCTCGTGTGGCCATTTAAGGTTTTTGGCCTTCAGATGTCTATGTTTTCTTGGTTGTGTGTTTTAATCGGCTATTTCTTTTGATCTTGTTGTGTCAAGGCGGAGTGGAAATTAAGTGTCGTTATCATTACTTCCGCTGGAATTTTTATTCATTTATTTGTTTAGGCTTTTTTATTTTTTATCAATAAAAACAGGCAAATTAAAGATTCTACTCATTTTTAGGAGATCCATCTAGGTAATTTTTTAAATTTTTAAATTTCAGTCTTTAACACTTTTCCGCTGGGTAAGCTTGTATCTACTCTTAACAAATCGAACCCGGTTTAACCCAACATGGTTCATCGACACATTGCACTAGGGCTTCTATTCCGCTAATCCACGCTTTTGTTTCGTAATACAATTTCTAAGCGCTAATAGTTTAGGGGAAAAACATAAAGCACTTGAGTAGACGAGGTAGGGTTTAATACAAATGCACTTACAATGAATGCGAGTATTAATTAAGTTTTTCCTATAAAGCAGCAAATCGCTTAATACAAGTGGTTGCAGCAGTTGCAATATTTTCCAATATTTAGAGTTGAACTCAAACTTCAATTTCCGCTAAAGTAAAATCAACAGCGCAGGCTATGTTGCAACTGAATGGAACTCTCGCGCAAATGCACGCAACCACAACTAGTGCAATAACAAAAGCTTTAACCACTTAAATCAACAATACTGCCATGCGAACCAGCAACCGACTTAACCTGATGCGAATCATTATCGCTGGATACATAGACGGATTCGCATTCACACAGACGACAGCAGTAAGCAGCGAAAACAAAAATAACAAAAATCTCTTTCCACGAATGCGAAAAAGCTATCCAATGCATAACGTCGGGCTTGGTTCAGTGCACCGGCAGGCAGAAGCTGACAACCAGCAGTGAGCAGTAAGTAGCTGGAAACCATTCCGATGCGGCAGCAAAAACACCCAGTAAACAATAATGTTTGAAATTAACTTAGGAATTAAATAACTTTATATTATTTTTTTTATTTTAATCTATTTTATTTTATTTAACTTTATTATATTTTATTTAATTTAATTTAATTTAATTTTATTTTATTTTATTTTATTTATTTTATTTTATTTTTTATTATTTTTTATTTTTTTTTATATTTTTTTTTTTACTTTATTTAATTTTTTTTTCATTTCATTTTATTTAATTTTATTTTATTTTATTTAATTTTATTTAATTTTATTTAATTTTATTTAATTTTATTTAATTTTATTTAATTTTATTTAATTTTATTTAATTTTATTTAATTCAATTTAATTTAATTTAATTTAATTTAATTTAATTTAATTTAATTTAATTTAATTTAATTTAATTTAATTTAATTTAATTTAATTTAATTTAATTTAATTTAATTTAATTTAATTTCATTTAATTTAATTTAATTTAATTTAATTTAATTTAATTTAATTTAATTTAATTTAATTTAATTTAATTTAATTTAATTTAATTTAATTTAATTTAATTTAATTTAATTTAATTTAATTTAATTTAATTTAATTTAATTTAATTTAATTTAATTTAATTTAATTTAATTTAATTTAATTTAATTTAATTTAATTTAATTTAATTTAATTTCATTTCATTTCATTTCATTTCACTTCATTTAATTTAATTTAATTTAATTTAATTTAATTTAATTTAATTTAATTTAGTTTAATTTAATTTAATTTAATTTTATTTAATTTAATTTAATTTAATTTAATTTAATTTAATTTAATTTAATTCAATTTAATTTAATTTAATTTAATTTAATTTAATTTAATTTAATTTAATTTAATTTAATTTAATTTAATTTAATTTAATTTAATTTAATTTAATTTAATTTAATTTAATTTAATTTAATTTAATTTAATTTAAATTAATTTAATTACATTTTTCAAATTTATATGTGCTTATTGGGAATTTACTAAAATTCACTACAACGAATGACTATGGCACAGCAGCGATTGCATAAAATGTCGTAAGTCAAATGCGAAAATGCAGCAAACCGCGAAAAGTGTGCAGAGATAACTCGACAACGGCGTATTGTATAAGTATATAAAATTCGAAAGAAGAAGTTTAATTCTTTTTACGTTTTCTGAAAACGAAAGGATTGAGGTTTTGTAACGCGCGCGACATACTGCCAGTAAGTCAGCGTGCGCATTGCTTGGCAACACTGCTCTACAGCTGGCGCTAGTGCCAGTGCTGCCTGTGGTTCCTGTGGCTTGGAAAAAACCCAACAAACCTTGAAGTAAATAAACGTTGCTGTGGCAAGTATGGCAAATAAAATCTACGATTTAGTAACTAAGTAATAAGAAGGAAAGAAAACTGCTGCAGCAATAAAGCGCCAAAACAATGGCGGGGCGGTATGGAGAGTAAGCGGACGAGAGTTGCAATTGTTATTGCTGTTTGGCCAAATTTGCGATTGTGCAATTTTGTGCTCTTTGCTTTAACGTTTACCTATATTTTGATATTCTTTTTTTTTTGAAATTTAGTTAGCTTTTGTCTCTAAAAAAAACTCGAGAAGGCGGAAGAACAAAGTGCAAAAAAATGCAGCGTTGTATGCAAATCGAGGAAATGCAATGCTGAGGAAACAAAAAATGCACAGACTATATGATAGAGCACAGTAGTGGTAGGTGAAGACAAAGCCAAAAAACATGTTCAAATTGCACAAAAACAAGCTCGGCGAGTACAAGGAAAATCAAATACTAAACACACAAAAAGCCTGCTGAAGTACTAGAGGGAAAAACTTGAGAAAATATCAGCAAGAAAAAGCTAAATTGCAATCAAAGCGCAGACATATACAAAGTTGAAATGGAAAGCAAATCATTAAGGCCCACTGAATTGCATCGAAGTTAACTGCTAAAGCCACTGACTGATTCGTTTTAAAAACTTACGTGTCTATGTATATATGTGCGTCTGAAAAGTTTATTAGCCTTTTGTGATTTCTAAATTTTTTTTGAGTGGCCTTAAGTGAAATAAACTGAATATCCTTATCCTTTTTGCTCTGGGCTTCGTCGTTACTTATTATTACTTCTTCTGTACTGCCTAGGTGCCTTTTTTTTGGTTACATGCAATCTACAATCTAGACTCTAGAGGAACGTTATACCTTCTTTAATGGGGCTCTTGGTTGGGCACCTCTTTAAGGATGAATACTTACGTACAGACCTGGCGATGGAGAATATAGCGTTGACCTTTGATAAGTTGAATAAACAACACGGGTCCATGTTTGCTTTTGGTAGAGGTTCTGTAAATCACTATAGAAAACGAAAGGAGTAGGAGCTGCGGTATATTGCAATGACTTGGTAATCACTAGATCTCTGAGACTTACACTCTTGACCAAGGAACAAAGGCCGCAAAGATCGAAGTAACTATAGATGCGGATAAGAGAATGTATGAAAAAGCAGGTAGAGTATGAAAAAAATGAAAAGCCTAAAGGATCTTCAAAATCATCAGAAACTTAGGAAAAACGATTGGCAGTTATTAGCTTGAGATCGGTTTGCCTTCCGACAGAATGAAAATCAAAACTTTGCAGATAAAGCAAAGTTCGAAACAAATATTTAATGAATGCCGACAATCCTTGCGCCCACTCAATGTTTACTTTCTTCAGGCTACCGATGTAAGCCAAAAGTCAAATGGTCAGCGCTGATACAGAAAAAAAAGGGTAGGACAATGTGTTGGCGTACCAAGACTGCTTATATGTAGTTTGTGTGTACGTCTTCCTGCGCTAAGTACCACCGGCAGTGCAAGTAGCCGTTAAAGCAGCAGAAGCTAGTCGCATCACAAAACGCAAATAGTAGGAAAGAACTTGGTTGACTTGTTTTATTGCAATCAACATGCAAATGCGCTTCACTCGATTACTAAATAGCTACTATGTATGTATGTATGTATGCAATTGCTAAAGGATGCATTGCATTTAACAACTGAACTGAACTCGGCAAAACATGCTGCTCTCTTTTCTTCTTGTTGTTATTGTTGCTGTGTTGGTCTTGTAGTATGCAATTGCAAGTGCATTGTATGTGTGTGTGTGTGTGTGTGTGTTTGATTGCATTTGATTTTTTACTAGTTTTGTACACAATTTTCATTATTGTTGTTGTTCTCTTATTGCCATGTGCTTAGTGTTGGCAGCCAAGTTGACTCGCATTGCAATTGCTACCCTCACATCCATCCTGCGCCTCATTGATATTTTTTTGCATTGATGTTTTTTAGATATTTGCTTGGCAATGCTGGCTTGCTGCTTCTTCTTCTTCTCCTACTTGCTTTATTTAGTTAATTCTTCTTTTGTGGTGCAACTTTCAACTGCAATTGCAGTAGCTTATAAACAAGATGAAATTATTACGAAAGTAACAAAAAAAAAAAAATACAAACGCAGCTAGCCAACCAGTGCTATTTGTACATACTTGTTGTTGTCATTTTCAGTGGTTATGCCTACTTTTGTTTATGGCGCTTTTTCTCTAGGCTGCTACTCCTGCTGCTGCCAATACGATTTGCTTGTTGCACTATTTTTGCTTCGTTCTTTTATGACTTTATTCTTTGCTTTTTGCATTTTTTTTTTTAATTTTTGCAACAGCAAAAAATACACTTTTTGTTGCTATTTTTTTTTTTTGCAGCGCTATTGTTTTTGCTTGGTTTTGGTAACACTGTCACAGTTTTATAGCAGGAAGTTGGCTGTGAGTCAAAGCAATTATTGCGCTTTTGTATTTATGTATTTGTGCATGTTTGGCTCTTTAGTGGCTGGCTTGTTTGCGCATGTTCTCCTTCCTCAAACCCTGCTTACTACTACACCCTCTCCCGCGTTATTTCCCTACTTGCTGCTTGCAACTCCTTGCTGCATGTCATGCATTTTGCTCTTGTTCCCCATTTCACCATTTCACCCTTCCAATTGAGTTCGCTCAAACTTCAACGAGTGCAAGACATCAAAGCTTGTTGGCAACTACAGCTTTCGATTATTCGAAATGCCTTTTTAATTAGCTATAATGAGACCTCTTATTTTGCACTCTGATTACTTTGACGCTTTTATTCGAGTCTATTGAAGAAAAGGTTGCAGCAAGCATTCAGAGTTCACAGATCAAGTTCAATACACTTTTGTGTTAACTTAAAACTTGGGTGAAAAATATTTATTCAAATAACTACTTACTGTATTTCAAAGTTGACATCCTTTGGGGGTATTTAATGTAGTCAGTGTTCAATTATCTTTAAATTTTTGTTGATAATTAAAAGTTAAAGAAGTAGCAGAAGATATGTATGGTTAGAGTGCGAGAGCGAATTAAGAATGTGAAAGCCAGTTAAAGTGCGACGGAAGATTGCAAGGTGAATTCTATAAAAGGTAGACGACTCAAGGCGCAAAAAATTTTACATATGTAACTATTGCTTTTGTAATTATAAGATTTAATGTTAAAATCAAAATGAGAGGAAAAGTAGCTGATCGGAAAGTTTCAGCTTGTATTGAATTTGACTTGGGAGATGGGCTATAAAGTAATAAATGCAGTAGTCTCAAAGTGAATAATCAAAAATTGTCTGCAGATTTTGTTGGCCATTTTTTTAATTTAATCAACATTCGCGATCTTTGTATAAACTCTAAAATTTCTCTTTTTGCGAATTCTGTGAAATGAAAATTATTAAAAAAAAAAAAGTTGAACCAAAGAAAAAAAAAGTTTTTTTTTTGAATAAAAATAAAAAAACACAAAAACAAATTTAAATTTCTCATATTAAAAAGTTTAAAATTTTTCGATACCGATGTCTTGAAGTTTTCAGCAGAGAATTTTTTCTAAAATATTATTTTTTAAATTTATCCAAAATTGTTGTTCTATAAATTTGTACTTTATTAACCATTATATTGACCACAGCTGTAGATACTTAAAAAATTTAATTTTTTTTCAGAGGCAAATTAATGTCAGTAATCATATTTATAAGTTTATCTTATAGTAGAGTATATCGCATCCCTCGCGGAAATTGTTCCAGCTTAGAACTATCTCTGAGCTGTACCGTTTGGAGATACCACCAGCTCTAGCTTTTAACTGTCTATTTTAACATGGCGTCATCGTGGGCGGTTGGCAATTTTCTCCAGTGCATCACTTGATAAACCGTCCAGAACCGGTTCTCATTCGGACAGTCCTAAGATAGTTTGGCTTTGGGTAGTTCTGAACTGGTTCTATTTTGGATACCACTTGGATATTTCATAGTGTCTTTTAACTATCAATTTTTTAACCAATACAGAACGCGCCACGAAGTGGATAGTTCAAGATTGTTCGTTTTTTAGACTGCTTCGCAATTTTACTGCAAAGATAGTTAGCGTTTTTTTTTATTGAGCTCGTAATAAATTATTAAGGGTTAGTGATACGTAATATTAATTGGAATCAAATTAATTAATTTTTTTCAAAACACTACGCGCGTGATTTATTTGCGAACATTTTTTTGCATTGTTGTCGAGTATTTTGTGCAAATATTTTCAATTGTTTTCCAAAGTTTTTTTTTGTTTCATAATGTAGGCATTTTTTTTTAATTTCGCATGGAATTGGAATGTCAAAGTTGAATAAATACGATACTGTGAAACTGTTGAAAAAAGTTTTGAAATTCTCTTCAACAAAGGGTGCATTATTTAAAGTCATCCTATCAAATTCTTAATTAGTGAAGTATAAATTTCTAGTTTTCAAAACCATGCGGAGTTTTTAGAATTTTTTTCTGAAGTAATGTCTTGTTATTGCTACGATATTTTTCCGATGAGTTTTCTTGGGGTTTCTCGGGTTTCAATGATTTGCTTCTAATCCTTACTAATTTCTTTTCCAATTAATTTAAGGCTATGCTTCGATTCACCTAGTCAAGTGTAAGTAATTAAAGCACGACCTTAAAAAACTATGAAGATGAAGAGAAAATCAAACGAAGAACAGATTTCAATTACGCATCCACTTTATTTGCGACTACAAAAAGAATTACAAAATTTATATTCATCAGAATGTTTCCATTGCCATATATGGATCCCTTTGAGTGCATACCAAAATTTCAAGCATCCCAATTAATATGTCAGCAAGGAAGATTTTTTAATGTTGACATGCTCAACTTCTGACCGTAATCTTTCAACGTTTATAATTCTCGAGAGCGGCTCAATAATTACGCGCTAATTAAATGCCACATATGTTTGTGTGTATGTATGTATGTATGTTTGTTCATTTTCGACAGCAACAAACAACTGCGATACCAGCAACAAAGTCGTGTAGAGAGTTGCAAGTTCTTAGCGCCAGCGAATGTAAAATTGGTGGATCGTAATGAGAAAATGTCTGAGTAGCGATATCTGTTTGATGGTGTGGCATTGTTAAAATGTGGTGCGGCGCATGAAACATGCAGAACACATGTTGCAAGTAGCTGACGAAGCGTTGTTAATATGCTGTTGTTGAGTTTTGTATATTTTAAGTAAAAATATTTGTTGTTCTTGCTGCTTTTAAATACAGGAAGAAATTTTACTAATTAAATACGTAGAAAACAAGTATGGCATCCCACTTTATGTGGGTCTTTCATTTTACTTTAAAATAAAAAAATAATAGAAAATATAAGGGTCTTTCCATTACCATTTTAATGAAATTTTGTAGGGAGTTTCTTTAAAATGAAGTTTCGCCAAAGAAAAAAAAAAGGTTTTTTTTGAATAAAAATAAAAAAAGACACAAACAAATTTTAATTTCTCATATTAAAAAATTTAAAATTTTTCGAGACCGATGTCGTGAAGTTTTCAGCAGAGAATTTTTTCTACAATATTGTTTTTTAAATTTAGCCAAAACCATAAATTTTTAACTTTATAGTCGATTTCTATTAAGAATTAGTTAAACAGAAAATTACTGAATTTTGAAAGCTAACAATTTTTTTTTCGGTCTAGTGGAATTTGAAAACAAAAATTTTAGAAATTTTTTTATCATATTTATAAAATTTCAGTATATCTTTAGATATGCCTGTCTTCTTAGTGGCAGTATTTATAACGAAAACAAATTAAAATTTATAGTTTTTAAAAATTTAAATTTTTTTCCAAAGCGATATCGCGAAATTTTTAGCAAGTTCTTTTTTAGAAATATGCATTTTTGAATTTTGGCCAAGAAATTTATTTTTACTTTTTTCATTTTTATAGTCGATTTCAATTGTTTAAACACAAAGTTACAGTATCGTATAACAAATGTTAGTTCTAACACAAAACAAATAAGTTTTTTAACAACTGGCAACCCTTTATATAAAAGTGATATCTTCTTGGTCATCTTATGACTAATCGTTTTTATGTGAAACCTGAAATTTCAACTTGACCAACCGT
>OX608079.1:91262688-91287688 GCA_951509765.1 Sphenella marginata | reverse complement strand
TCACTCGATTGAGTTATAATAAAAAACATTAACATATGGTGCATTCTCACTTACATAGATATATGCATCAATATTAGGGTGGGTAGAAACAATTATTTTCTTATCATCTCGGTAAAACTTTAAGTTTATAAGAAAAACTAATTTTAATTTAATTTTAAAAACCGCACCATTTTATAATAAATAATCTTTCCTTTGGCAAAATTTTGTATTTGGTCCAAAATCGTAAAAAGCGAATAAAAACTATTGCATGTGATTCTCCAAATCTCTTTAAGCTCCACTACTTCCGACTTGTTTCGCCAGTTGAGGGACCAAATTCAAATTTTCTCTGGTTTTACTATTGAAACTAAACAAACTAAAATTTTGTATGTTTACTATTAAAAGAAATTGCACCACCCTAATGCATGTATATATGCCTAACTATGCATATAGTTCATTTGTTTATTCATATTGATGCTTGCACTAGGGTTTATGGCAACTAATTTCATGTACCCTATGGAGTTTTTTATTACCACTTTTTTATGTTTCCTGCATTCGTACAAGAAAAAAACGTAAATATTTTCATATGTAATTGGCTATCCTATATACCTTTTATTGGCATAACTAAAAAATGTCATGTTTATATGACTTTGATTGCTGTCGGTAAAATATTATGTATTTTTTATTGGTTTATGAGAGGCATTCCATTTTTGGAACACTAAAAACAATTTTACATCCTTCTGAAGTTATTACAATTTTATAACCACCGATTCTCTCAGCGCGAGTAGGTGGATGCCATAACTGAAACCTTAACATAATGCGCACAGTTTTTACTAGGCGCAGCACTTTTAACTAGACACAGCACTAAACTTTTTTGGAGACAACTAACACCAATTAGAGAATTTTATTTTATTTTATGTTGTTTCATTTAGTTAAATTTTTTTTTTACTTTATTTCATTTTATTTTATTTTATTTTTGATTTTTTTTATTTTATTTCATTTAATTTTTTATTTTTTTTTTTTTTATTTATTTATTTATTTTTTTTATTTATTTCATTTTTTTTTTTGTCTTGTTTTATTTTATTTTATTTAATTTTATTTATTTTATTTTATTTTATTTTAATTTATTTTTTTTTATTTTATTTTATTTTATTTTATTCTGTTTTATTTTATTTTATTTTATTTTATTTTACTTTATTTTATTTTATTTTATTTTATTTTATTTTATTTTATTTTATTTTATTTTATTTTATTTTATTTTATTTTATTTTATTTTATTTTATTTTATTTTATTTTATTTTATTTTATTTTATTTTATTTTATTTTATTGGTAAATTTAATAGCCTTGGTTTATATAATTTGATAATTTTTGTTGAGCTTTAGGCCAGAATTTCGATATCGAACAAATAAATATTTGAATAGTACTAAAAAAGAAGTTTTATTCAAATTCTGGCCTAAAGCTCAACAAAAATTATCAAATTATTTTATTTTATTTTATTTTATTTTACTTTATTTTATTTTATTTTATTTTATTTTATTTTATTTTATTTTATTTTACTTTGTTTTATTTTATTTTATTTTATTTTATTTTATTTTTTTATTTTTTATTTTCGATTCTAGTTTATGAGTCGCTGTTTTTATGTTGGAATATCACACACTTGTCTTCGTGGCTATATACCTATGTACATACATATTAGATACATTCTCTTATACCAGATATTTTTCTTTTCTTTCAGGTAAGTTTGAGCGTGCAAACACTGCCACAATGTTTCGAAAAAATTTTAGACATGCAAAGATTGCCAAAGTCAGAACTCTTGAAGGTGATTTAGAGAAAGTTTAAAGTGGTATGTAGTACTTACTTATATGTACATATGCATATTCTTTTTTTTTCAAAAACAAATAAAAAACTTACTAAAGTCAGAGCGACGCTTCAATAATAAAGTATTGTCTAAAAGATGTCCTTAATTTGTTGAAGAATAGTTGAGGTGAATCATAAAACTTTCGGATCGTTGTTCGTCGTGTCTGCTCAATCCAGAGTAGGACTTTTTGCAAACAGCGAATCCTCCATGGATTTCTCGTCTAACATTATATTCTGTATGCAAGCTGGTTTCCAAATTTCCGTCGTCTTTTACAATCTCCAATTTGTGCCCGTCGACGGTGACTTGGTGTTTCCAGATTCATTGACGACAGCCTTTGTTAGATCAAAACAAATCGCTAAATATGTGATTAGTTGTGATATTAAATTGATTCAGCTGTAGTTCGAGCAATTTTTGTGAATTGAGTAGAGCAGACTTAAGTTTCCAAATGTCCAACTACATTTTGCAAGTTTCTTTTTTCACGAAGTTATCAAATTACCTGAAAATTGTATTTTGCCAACAAAAAAGTTGCCTTGAACTTTTGAAAGGGTAAATAGAGTTATTATGAATATTATTATTTAATACGAACTTCTAGCTTTTTCTGGTGGGAGAGTATACAGCTTTGCAATTCACCATTCAAAAATGTAACAATTTTATATTCTGTTCATATTCTTTATTTGTGCTATAAAATCGCTTGGGACAAATTACTTTAAGGAAAATTTATTTCATATTTGTTGCTTTTACATTTTTCCTCAAAATCAAAAATGATATTAAGGGTCTTCATTAAACCATGTAAATGCCTCGTAAAGTGTGTAAACGCGTAAATTTACCTAGCGTGTAAATGAACTGTCAAATTTTGTATGAAAAATCGTTTACACAAATTTGATAAATTTACGCGACAATTTTGGTGCGTAAAAAAGTTGATAAATTTATACGTTTCTATAACGACGCATGGCATGTAATTTTTTTATTATATTCAATGCACACTAGTTGAAAATGAAAAAAATATACTTGAAAAAAACAAAACACTGTTTTTCTTTATGAGTTTCGACATAAAAGTTTTCGTTTTACACAAATTACGTATAAATTTATTTAGGGCGTTCATTTAACTGAACTGATAAATGTATAAATTTATATATCGCGTAAACTTAGATGGTTAAATGAAAACCCTTATTAATTGTCTAGGAATTATTATTAATTTGTAAAACTTACGAAAATTTATTTAAATTTTTTGAGAAGCGGAAAGTGTTTACATACACAAAACTGTACATGCCCACACATAAGAAACAGCACTGAATTGCATTCGAATACGTTCGAACTCGAATTATTTAAATGGTCTTTAACATATTGACTTGATTTTATAAATTTCATGGAACTCAAAGTTTTCATGCAGTACACATACAAACACACAAGTAAAGCTGATCCCGGAATCTGGAGCATTTTTATGCAAAGTTGAAAATCTTAGCATAAGAACAATAATAGATTGAACTATGTCCGTATTTTCCTCTTTTTTTTAGAGTTGCATATACTGTAGGGCGAGTATTTTCGGGATGATAGAACTCATAAAAATTAGCATCCCTAACTAGAAATTCTTTTTATAATTGGTTTTTTGGTTTCATTTCACTTGACCTAACCATATTGAATGTACAAATATTTCTTTAAATTTATGCAAATAGAAGTTCTTAGCAAACACCTCAGTAAATGCAATCTACGCGTTGAATTGGAAATATTTGATTAAATAATCAACTTTACCATACATTTACATGGTTTCTTTCAATTGTAATTTTTTCATCATAAGCTCAGTGAAAGGATTCGGATTTGTGTTTTGGTTGTTTTTAGCCTGCACTAGAATGAATAACGAATATTTTATACTAACTACAAATTGTTTGTAAAGTGTTAATTGGCTTGGGAAAACAAAATGAATGTGAGTGTGAGGATGTGCTTCGAATGAAATGATATTTGAGGTTATTGCAATTTTTCAGACATAAATGACCACATGAAAATTCAAATTTCTCACAAGAAGAAGCTGAAAAAAAAATACATTTCTAAAGGGTTTAATGAAATTAATTGCATCAAAGTCAGAATGACTGATTCTTTCCACAATTGACACCAAAAACAAACACATATGAAGTGTATAACATTAAATAGACTCATCCAAATTTTTCAAGTCCCTTTCGAGGTAGTTGCGGTTATGAAAAAAATGGCGCAAGGTTAAAACCCCTTAAGAGAAAAAACTAGATGAAAATATTTTTACCACTTTCAGTTTTGAAAATTTTAAATATTGTCAACCTTGCGAAAATGTTGCTACTGAGGATATTTTTACAAGGTTGCCACTAACTTGAAACTTAATATAATAAAGGCAATTATGTCAATATGTGTATCTAATGAAACAATTTCGGGTAATATTTTAACAAAACTATTTTCATCTAAGACTTGTAGAGATGTTGCCACTGAAGATACTTTACAAGGTTGCCATCTATTTGAAATTCAGACTGGTGCTATGTAGAATATATCGATTATTCAAATTGGATGTTTCCAGCACCAAAGCTTGAACTTGATTGAAATCCACCATTATTAATTTAATTTTCTTTTTAAAATTGGTATTTTTTGAACTACATTGAGACTTTTAAATCTGTTGATACATATCTGGTAGAACATCGCCACATTGAAAGTTTCAGTGGTTTATATAGAAGAAATAAAGATGCCTAACTATTTGGGTTTGATATTCACACCACTTGCTAGTTTTACTAGGGAAGCTAGTCCTGGGAACTCTCTTGCTTTTAAAGTTTCCAAGAACACCTTTTACGCTACCAGCGGCACATCCATCGTGCAACCCACCCACAACAAGCCTGTTATCATGCCTGAATTTATGTATGGCGAGTACTCCTCGCTTGCAGCATTCGAGCGAAAAGTTTTTATAAAGATTTATACACTTTTTCATTATGGTAACATAAATTACATTCAAAACTGCTGCTGGTCTACATTATTGTTACTTTCAATTTCTTCTTTCTTTTCCACGTCTTCCATGTGTTTCTTTTTTTTTTTTGTTTCACTGCTAAATGATTGTGGGCCCCTGGTGTGCTTTAATTTTGTTAGTAAGCAGAAAGTATTTAGCTTTTGCAAAACGCTTGGAAACCATTGCACTTCCACTCGCTCATCATAGCCATTTTGTTGTTGATATTTCTTTAACGTTTGCCTTGACTATTGCACTAGTGCGTTTAACTTGTGCGCATTTTACCTCCTTCATTGTCATTTGTATTACGAGCTTAGCATTTAAGAGTCCCAAACTTGTATTTCGTATATCTTAAAGAAAGAACAATAAAAATGAGTGGATATTTTGTCCTAAAGCAACATTTTTTGGATTTGGATACACACTCTTTTTTAAAACGAAGAAAATGAGCTGGAGTATTTTGAGATCCAATCGCTGGAACATAAAACCCCTAAACGCCTGTTATCCAAAAATATCATTTTCGCTTACCCATTATTTGAAATCAGCTAAGACTTAAAAACAAGGTTTTTTACATGCCCTGCAAATCTGAAAACGCCAAAAAAGGATAAGACGCCACTGTTACATATGCACCAGGAATTACGTTCGTCGCTCTGTTTTTCTTATCTTACCAAATCTATCCTTCCCTTTTTCTTTGCATAACTTCAGTGTTCGGTAAAAATTGCAAAAGAAACAAGGTCCCTTGTTCTTATTTTTTCTATGGATATTACATACGGATATGTTCTGTCATTTGCCACGTTCATGGCGTTTACTGTGACATTTTTGTGTCAACTGCCAAACAGTTAAACTGTCGCATTTTATTACTTGTCCATGTGCGTGTTGTTGTTGTTGACGCTTAAAAGGCGCAGTGTTGATTGCACTCAAGCCAAAGACAAATGTAAACGAGCTGACCGGGTGAGTGACTGACTGTCGGACGACATATGTCACTGTTAGTTTGTTGTTGTTGTTGTTGTTTTTGCTTTTGTTGCGTGTATGCGTGATTTCGTCTTGTTTATTTATTTATTATTATTTTTATCGTTGATATATGTATATTATTTTTTTCATTATTACGTTGAAAGGTAAAATCAGTTACTCACGTCCATGCGTCCTCTTGGACATTCATTGTGCTCGGACGTGGTACGCAAAGTGGAAAGAAAATCCAAGTGTCACGTTCAGTTGTTGCATTAAGAAAATACGAGAGTGAAAATTAGTAGTAATATAAATATGTATACAAGCTATATAGTACTTAGTGTATGCAATCCCGAAAATTTTCATTAAATGTTTTTCTTTTGAGCTGGTAAATTACTATCTATTCAAGTCAAGTTGGCTTGAGGCAAACGAGAGCGAGTCCAGTGAACACCAGGGATTTGGATAAAAAACTCTAACGACTCTTCTTCCAACATACCCTTTCTCCCTCTAGCAAGGCAGCAAGAAAGCTAAAAACAATGCGGGAGTGCTCATGGCTCCTAAGCGTATATCCCAAATCATGTTAAAGCTCTTTTACGCTCGAACTTATTAAGAGTTCGCACCTTATATTAGTCCGGCAATATCCGGTTTCGGGATCCCGGTTTCGGGATCCCGGTTCGGAATACTTTAATATGTAAATTAGAGACAACATTTGCAGAAAAAAAGAACATAAGCTTTTAAATATGAAATTTTTAGTGCAGTAAAATTATTTATTTACTTAACTAAAGTAAATACTCACATTGGTTCCTTTGTAGGCAACGGATATACTTAAATGTTGTACATAGAGAGAGACTTTCGAGGGACAAGAATCGATAGGTTTATAAGTTCGACATATCACATCATGGAAATCTGAGATCATACAAATTTGTATTTGGCGGGATGAGAGAAATTGAAGAAGGGTCGGCTTTCTACCTTGAAAAGCTCAGACAGGCCCTCATTAACACAGAGTCAGTAAAATCCTTTGTCAGCTTTTGCCCAGAAAATGCTGTCATTCAAGCACACGAACTACCTGTTGGCGAAGATGAACGTGAACTTCCTAGGGAGATAAGAGCCCAACTTCGTTCTGGTTATTGTAACAGACTAAACTCTTACATATTCAAACTGAACCGTGACAGGCCAAATGTCTGCACGGCATTCATGAGATCAATCTAACCCAACCTAAACATACATACCTATGCTCAAATGAGCCGACTACTCTAACAGCAATCTCACTTTGGTCCAACTCGATTTCAATGAAAATTCTAAGTTACGATTAGGCAGAGCGAAGCATCGCTGATTAAACAACAAAAACAGAAGAGAGAGCAGCTTCCCAAGATCGAACAGAGTTAAAGCAGGATTTGGGAGTCAGATATGGAGACAGACTTTTCTAAATAAATACGTTGGTTACGGAAACTAACTATGAGCTTTGCACTGCTATTGGGCTCTTTGAATTCCCAATGTCTGGCTATTGCTGACCGGTAATCAAAACTCATTTTAAAGCGTTTGTAGAGAAACTCACAAACTTTCTATAACATTTTATTAAATTGAATTTTTTGGAGTAAAATGCATTTCCAGAGAATATCAAATTTAAACTGCTCACAGCTGTCAGCATGATTATCAAGAGTCTGCATGCCGCCATAAAATACATTCAAACTTTCATTTTTTTTCCGAAAAGCCACAAACTAATTTGATTTTTTCCTCCGTTGGTGTCTCAAAAACTTTTATTTTACCGCAACAACTTCACTTGTGATGTTGCAACCCTATGATCTTTTGCAATGGAATGCACAATATTCGACTCATCAAGTTGTTTGGCAAACATCGAAAAACCAAAAAAAAAAGAAAGAAATAACAAAAAAAAAGTTACAACCATAATAAACAAGTCAGACACTGGGCTGAAGGGAAAATCATTAACAGAAAATACTTAAGCCGCAACAAAGTAAACAAGAAACCTCAAGCACAAAGCAATTAAAAAACAAAACAAAGAGACAACCAAGGCTTGCCAGGCATGCGCATATATGCACTTTTGAAGGGTGTCTTTTCTAGAGGCGTGGCATTTGCTAAATTTTCGTAAGATCAAAAGTTTTGATTCAAAACCCTCAAACTATTCTCCACGATAGAAGTCGTCAGTTTACTGTAAAATACGCTTAGTGGCCGCTCAGTTTGGTGTAAAAATATTGGGAGAATAAACTCTTTTCCAAACGTTGGAGAGTGAGATTGACCACCACCAATACGTTTGTAAGCAAGATCGGCTCCACCTGCCATCTTACCAGAGATATAAAAGAATGCATTCTTTTGCGAATAATTATTCATTTCATTTATCGCAAAATGATTGCAGCCATTTTTTTGAATTCTTTGACTGGGACTTAAAAACTGAAATCACCATTCAGACTTCATACTGCGACTTCGAATTCTTTTTTTCATTCATTTTTTGGTTATTCATGTATTGCATTCATTGAATAAAAAGTCTCACTGAAGGCAATTGAAGTCATTTGAAGTCAATTTACCTGTGGCATACGAGACATGATCGTAAACTATTTTCGTTGCAAATAGTTAGTGACTTCACTCAAAAAATGAAGGCATTACGTGACTTCTTTAAATGACTCCAAAGTTGTGACTACAACAAGACTTTAGACTTCATTTTTTCATTCTTTATTCAAAAAGCGAGTCAATGAGTGCATTCGTAAATTGAAGTCATTGAATAAGACTTCAACTGATTGCATTCGCATATGAGTGCATTCTTTTACAACCCTGCATCTTACATGATATTCGATACATATGTCAAGACAATCAGAAGCGAGCTGAGGTATTTCTAGACCAAGCTCTACAGCATCAAAGCTGAGTTTCTAACCTTAAAAGAAGCTTGTCTGCTCCAGTTAATATTGACTTCCATGGATTGCAGCGCAACAACTGTGTCCTTCATTGCAGAGACTTCCACATCGCAACATAAACCTGCGCTGCCACGCCCCTCTTCTAACCTTGAACATGCCTTGCAGAAGTTAAGAACTCTTTGGCCATTGGAGGTATGCTCTTTTAAGGGATTGCTCTCATTTATATACTCCAGAATTGGATAATTTGTTAGCCAATTTTCAGTTGCAATGGAAACAATGCTCCCAATAAGCAACCCTTTTGCAAAGCAACAAATCGTTGGTATAGAATTACAACAATAACAATTGCAACTTTTGTACAACTGCAATAATAGCAGAAACGAATAAATATTGCAACGTCACTCAACATGTTTCAGTGTTGCAGCAACAAAAGGCAAAGATGAAACCAAACGTAAAGTTGCCATAGCTGCAGCACCAAAAGAATGAAGGAAAACAAGTGGTGCATACGTAGAATGCACAATACACTCCCAGTTCAATAATACCACAAATTCCGCAAAACTTTAAATTGTAGTTACACAATGTAATACACTTTGACTGTCAAAATGGAAGGACAGTTGGACGAAGTAAGATCTAAAGGATGCAACAGTAAAACGGAGTAACGAAGTGAATGCAGCGGTGGTGTGAGCAGACACACAAAGTGCACTTTTTGGACACACACACACCACGCATGTCACACACACAGCACTCATGATGGCCTGGATGTAGAGTTGGGCGCAGTCTAACAGTCTAACAGGGCAACCTGAATGTATAAAGCAGGGATGGGCATATTGTCGGGTCCTAAATCAGTTTGAGTGCTGCGGGTGTTAGGTGAGACGTTAGTTTTTTTTGCGGTGTTGGGGGAGTAAAAAAATGCATTGCAAAAATCCTACGCTCCGCCTCAAAACATATTAATCGCAAGAAGGTTGCGGAAACACTAAACAACTGAACAGGAAACATTCTCTCTCAACTTCGACAACCAATTCGCAAACGATGTTGCATTAGTACGAAAACAAAAAGATAAATTTTTTGGCAAGAAATACGAAAAGTTTAATAACCATAGGCTGAAGTCGACTTTATGTTAAGCAGCGCATTATTGATATCCATTTGGCCTTCACATACATTTAATTATAAGCAAGCCGATTCATTTTGCAATATATGCCTACAAATATTTAAAAAGGTATTTTTAAAGTAGTAGCATTAGAGGAAGTAGTAGTAGAAAAACGTGCTAATGCACATTTCTCCTACAATCGTAGGAAGACGAGACCCTGTTCAGACTTGTTGGCAGCGTTGCCGTGATACTCTCTTTATCAACCGTATTTGTATTTGTACATATATTATTCTCTTCCTGCATTCTTCGCCTCACATACCTGCACTAGAACATCCCTCACCTTGCACCTAAATGAGCAAAGCTCGCCCGTAAGTGCAAACTACTCGTACGAGCCGTTTTGCCCATCGCTGGTATAAGGCAAAGCGCCGCACTTTGGTGTTTACGGATGAACTTAGAGTAGTAGAGTAGGAAGGGATGCTTTACTTTGCGCAAATTAAGAAAATTTTGTTTAGGCAAAATTTGTTTGCTACTTGCAAATTTTTGCACTCTCATGCTTTTAAAAAGATCAAGCCAGCGGCAGCACTAAACTAAACTTAGTTAAGCGAAGGAAGGAAAAGTATTAAGCTTTGGCGTCGAGTAGACATTTTCCAAATAATGTAATAGACAAAAAAAAAAAAACAATAGCAACAACAACAACAAACAATAATCAACAACCAGAAACACAAACTATCAACAATGAAGTGTGCAATCATTATTGTTGTTGGGTGTGACTGCAACGTATAACTCTCGATGCAGATATACAGGGTGACCTGCTTTTGTGCCAAAGTTTTGGGGAATTTTACGTACATGAAGAGTATGTATGTAGTTTGCCAGCACGACTGCCACGGAAAACGGCTCATGAAGCTAGTAGAACTATAAACTAGAGATTATGCGCTGATTAAATGCGAAAAGCTTTATTGGAACCTTCGGCATGTAGAGTTGAGACGCTTCCATAGTTTAACTTGAGGCGACCTACCCACTGATAATTTCAATCATTCATTCTCTATTAAGTAAGGAATGAAGATGCGGCGCTCCAAAAGGGTACTGCCATCGACTCTGGCTATTTGAATTATTCCGCAATACTTCGGAATTCCTAGAGATAATGCCACTGGATCTCGTAGATATCCTTCAAGTCCCTAGGTTGCGCAATAATTCGTCAAAGCGCTGCCTTATTTTACCTATTTCGGATTTATGGATTTTAGAGTTTTACTATCAAAGACTCCTAAACCTTCAATTGAGGCAAGATTCCTTTAGTTCATAGAGGCCATTTTAGATGAATGGTTAACTAGTTTCAGGGCGTTAACTTCGATAGAATATACACCACAAAATCTTAAAAACTTTTCTTAGGAAAAGTCTGGTACATTCCGCTAATTGAGCGACTTTAATAATATTGTAAAAGAAGAACCAGCATTTATTTGTTTGTTTCCATGAAAACTTCCAAGGAGGTGTTGACAACTATGTTGCGCCACTTGGTAATTTCGATAGTCCAATTCATTACTCTTGTTGTTGCTCTTCTTGCCATTAGGCACTTTTTGCTATACCTTTTCCGCTGCTCTACGCCGAACAAACAATCCCTTTTTGTATTGCAAGTATCACTTGAAAGTTGTTTACTACTTACTTTCAAGCAGCAACAACAACAGCAACGCGTCTCTACGTTTTTAACAATTTTCGAATGAGTTCGTTGGAAGGTGAGGTGTTGGGCGGTGATCGCTCAAGTGAAAATTTGCCTGGTGAAACAGCTGCACTGATTGTTGTTAAAGCAAAAGTTGTTTAGTTGTGTTTATACACTTTTTTTTCATGCTTGTTTATCTATTGTTTTTGTTGTAAATTAACTGTTGTGGTTTTGTTCAAAAATTTTTGGCCAACAAGTTTGCGGAAAATTAATTACAAAATCGTGAGGTCAATTTTCTTTCAACGCCAAATAACAAAACAACAAGAATAACAAAAACAACTATGAAATAGTTAGTGACGTTTGCAAATGAAGGGTGGGAGGGGAATGCTCAATTTAATGTCAAATAGTTTGTATTACGAAAATGAAATGATGAGAGGAGATTATATTTTGTGCTTTTATGTATTTCGAATACTCACAAATTCGTTTAAACAAAATCAAACCTTGGAACTTCTTTGGAACCCGGTGAACCTTTTTACGTATTTATCAAAATTGCAAAGGAGGTTATGAGGAAGAGTTTTCTATCGGAATCTTGATATAAGACTCAAGCCCAAAATGTCAGCTCAATATCGGTTCCTGTTAACTATTTTCGAAAAACCAGCATCTATTGTCTTAGAATTTATTGCGCTGTAAATCTAAAATTTTTTTTTGAGGTCAAGTTTTTTTAATTTTCTTAAATTGTTATTTCAGCAAAATTTGAATGTAATAATAATATTTATTTCCAAATTTGATTGTGACTAGAAAATATTGAAAACAAGTAAGGAAAGGGCTGTCTTCGGCTGTGCCGAAGGCTTTATACCTTTCATGAATACGCACAACTTTTCTAAGTGTCCGATCCTTACTTACAATTACTTACAAACTCTCCAAAACTGTTAATTTAAAAATACATAGCCAAACCACATATATCGGAGCAATCGGTAATATGGGAGCTATATGTTATGTAAGTCCGATCTTTATGATTTTCACTACACACATTACGCATATAATATGTACTAAACCTGCGAAATTTCGCTCTAATAGCTTTTTAATTGCAAGAGTTATAGGCCAAAACCCGTTTATCGGAACAATCGATTGTATGGGAGCTATGCGTTGTATCGGTCCGATCTTGCTGGTTCCGACAAATGATTAATCCTATGCAAAATGGCGCCTGCTTGCAAAATTTCATCGAGATATCTCTAAAACTGAGGGACTAGTTTGCGTTCAAACAGACGGACGGACAGACGGACGGACGGACAGACGGACAGACGGACATGGCTAAATCAACTCAGCTCGTCGCCCTGATCATTTCGGTATACTTAATGGTGAGTCTATTTCTTCTTCTTCTCACACTTACAAACATCGGACCAAAGTTATAATACCATTTCATGTTCATGAAAGGTATAAAAATAGAAACATACACCATATCGATTCAGAGATTGAGATTGTTAAGCTTCATTTATTAAAAATTTGCTATCTCTCTGCTTTTCAATTTAACCCACTGTTCCAGAATGCGCTTTGTGAGATGAGATGCACGTTTTGTGATAGTTGTTGTTGTTTGTATATTCTCATGTAACTAAAAACAAAGTCCACAAACTTAACGCTCACTTTGCACATTTCATTATAAATTTTCGCAACACTTTTTGATACACCTCAGCATCACTCATACTTAAACAAACAGCCCCTTCCACCATTCCTGCTCCACCAACAACATTTTGTTTACTAAGTTTCAAATATTTGGTTTAATTTGAATTTTCTCATTTGCTGTTCTTCGTTGTTTAGAGTATTCAATTAAATTTTCTTTGAATATTTGGCGTGATGCATGTTGTGAAAGTATTTTGTTTGGTTATTTATTTTTAGCTTCTTTCTAATTTTACCATTTAATTTGCTGTTGGATACAGTGTAGAACAGTTTCTTAAGTATGCTAATTGAATTTTTGACTGACAGCTCCGTTTAAAACAGCTTAAATTATCCTGTAATTGAAAGATTTATTATGAAAATTCTTAAAAGGGAAATTGTCTAAATGATGGGAGCTGAAACTATCAGTTAAGTAAACTAAAAGGAATTAAAAAAAATTTTTTTTTGGAGATACGCCTTAGGCTAAAGTTTTGTATAAGGCAGCCGTTTTGTATATATTAACGGAAACAACAAAATCGGACCAATACAACGAATAGCTCGCATACAAACGATTGTTACGATAAGCAAAGCTTGGGTTAACTATGTATGTATTTTTAAATTAACAAGGTAGGGCCCTCAAATTTTGCAGCATTTTAAAAATCTGACATTTAAGATAGTGATGCGAGCTCTTGAGAGGTAACAAGTCTCCGAAACAGGTGCTGATAATGCCATCTCTAGTTTTTTTAGAATAAAATTGATTAAAAAGACGTTTGGGTTGAGACATCTTCCGAAATCCCAGCCGCTGGCAAAATGAAAGACTAGCTAGCTTTCTATTCCAGATCTTCTAGCTATGATGGCGAATGCAAAGTCAATCGGTGGGCAGGTCCTTCGAAAGAGTTCAGCAATATTGTCAGCGAGATTATCAGATATGGGATTTCTCATTCAACGTTCACATTGATAGCTTTGCCTTACCAATTTTCAACCACCCCAAAATAATCGGCCTGACGGCTGATAATAGCCTTGGAGGAAAAATAAAGAAACTTTGCTGGGTACATCTGCCAAACATTTACTACGTGGAGCCTGCATGGCCGACTTACCTTTGTCGTATCTCCCGTTGGAAATTCAAAATTTTAAACTGTCTTAAAATCCACCACCGCAGGGATACATGAACACATCTTCGTAAGCACCATGATGAGCTCTGGTACCACACTACGCATCCGACACACTCAGACAAGTCACGTCTTGGCCTGGAAATCTCGTTAATAACATGCGGGGGACGTCATTCACTCTGACTCAATTTTTTCTGGTAATTCAAAAAGTTTAAAATCTTACTTAACCAGACCCAATTCCATCAGAGTGATTGCGGCTAAACTCTTACCTATCTCGAATAAGTTTTATCAGTCATACCTAAAGTCAGTATCTGTTGTTGTCATCATCATCACTGACACCACGGAAGTCTTAGGAACTTCGCGGCTTCAATAGGGTTGGCGCCAACGTGAAGTTTTGTATATCTGCTCTGTCTGGCAGACGAACGTATACTTGGTGTCAGGAGGTGACTCAGGTGTCTAAGGTCAGTCGATCGTAAGACGCGTTTCGGCAAGATTCAAAGTTGTGTTGTTAGATTTATTTATCGTCAGCGTTGCGGTGTTGACATGCTTCAATCAAGCTGGGTCATTGCTCCACTTTAAAATATTGATGATGATTCATGTTCATAATAATGATGAAATGTCAGCAGCACGCCATCCAAAATGTTGATTAGAAGCTTGTAAAATACATTTAACCACTACAAAGATGTGCACCGCTCATTAAGGACTAGGTGCGACGGGTACAACAAAAAACAATAATAATAACAAAAGCACATACGACTTGTAGAGACTAATCCAAGTAAACAAAAAGAAACCGCAGAACACAAAGAAATGAAGGAAATAAAAAATAGAGCAAATTTGATGTTATCTTTGTAATAGCTGAAGTTCGTGTGCAGCGCTTGACTTTCTCAGATACACGATTAAACAACAATCAAAGCAGTGCGTGAGCACACCGCATAAGTGCGTATGGGCTTGAAAAGATATGAGATAGACGGCTTTGAGACTTTTTAGCGCTCGAGTTTCATTGTGCCGTGGCATTGGTGAAGGGGCTGAGAGGCGAGGGAAATAGGAAAATAATATAAATAGCCGCACATGGCAAGCGACGAAAGCGAATAGAGAACTCAAAGGAGAACTTGAAAAGCATTGAATACGAATGAAACGACAGTCTAAAGCGGGTCAGTAAATGTAGGAGACTAAATCGAGTTGTGAAAAAACTTAAAGCGCCAATATAAAAAATATGTGAATAAAGGAAATTAAAATCGAATCTGCGAAATACGAACTCAGTAGCGCTGATTGTTGACACATTTGATAATTTACCAATCGCTTAGGGGTCTAAAATGTACCGAAGTAGGTATGTATGTCTGAAGCCAGAAGGAACTGACATTGATCCCGCCGAATAGTTGGGCTATCAGTAGGAGAAGGTAGGATTAATTCTGGCAAGGGATTGTACATTATCCGCAACCCTATTTCATACGGTTACGGTTTTCTGGTTAAAACAATAAAATTTGGCACACTGAGTTTAAGAATTGCGCGAGTTTCTTTATCGCCCAACACTGTTTTTGTTATTGTGTAAGACTTCCGCCCTCATATTTCGTTATATCTATCACAGGGCTTCCCCTAGGCAGATCGTGGTTTTCGATGGATGGTGTTGTTGAGTGACTGATGGTTCACCTTTAGATCTGTCTGCTAGCTAGAACCAGCAGAAATTAACCCGTAACTGTCTGAATAGTATTATAGAGTGGGAATTAGACCCATGTTAAGGATGGAATTATCTGTCCAAAAAGCTTTACAACCGCCTGGTAAAGAGTCCTATCCAATTCTCTGTCCACTTTGTATTTAAGTTGTTATTGTTGTACTATTATAGTATCTTTGCTATCTATTGCAACGCACGTCTGTCGTCGTAAATTTCAACACGAATAAAAATGCTTTCCATCAACAACGACACCCATATATAAATATGTACGAGGCAAACAAACAAATTACATTGCAGTTTATTTGATTCTAATTTATTTGTACTACAAACGTCCTACATTGAACAAATTTTGACGGACGTCGAGGTGTAGAAGAGACAAAGTGTAACTGGAAATGTTGGCACTCACTGAGCGATATATCAACAGCGACAACAACTACACGTGGAAGCGTAGACCGTGAAGTATCAACGCATTAAAAGGAAAATAAGTTTTTATTAGTGGGCGGAAATACTACTGACTGCTTGTCTGACATTGCCACTGCCTACATTTTTCTTGTCTATGAAATGTCTTTTTCTGCTTCTTATAAGCCGCCTATGAATAGATTTGTATGAAGAAGTCGTGTTTTTATAACTCTTTAGTTGCCTTGTTTTGCAGACTTTTGCTGAAATATTACAATTTCGTTTGTGTTGAAACAATCAGCCTTTGTTGGTGGCATATTGCACCCTCGCGTAAAAAATCCCATATGTATGCATTCATACCTTGTAGGAAATTGTTATCAAAATTTTTATTTCACTATTTTTACTTTGAGTGTAAGCAAGTCCCAACATATCACAGCTCAACCATATCATATACATACATATATTATTTCGGTAAGGTCTTTTTGGTCATGGTCTCATTTCGAACCAATATTAATAAATAAGGTATCGTTTTAAAGGTGTGGGTTACCTCTACATGCGAAATCATTTATTAATTACAGCAGTGCTTTTGTTTAAGCGTATTTTATAAAAATTAATTTGTTTAAATAAACCATTGTAAATGCACAAATTAATCAATTTGTACTGCAACGCCATTGTGAATCAGAGACTTTATCTACTGTGTTGCAGATGTCGCTGAGGGTAATGGTGAAGTACTTTGCGCAAGGCGCGCACGGGTCCATCTAGTACTCGTATAAACGCACAGAGTAAATACAACAATCGAAATTGAATTCGCTTAAAAGCCTCAAAATTGCGTGAAATTTTTAATTGAGGTTATGTGTAGTTTTCAGACATTGTTACAGTGTACATATATGGGTCTTTTCATGTCAAATCGTAACATAGTTGGAATCCATGACTTCCGATTTGAATACGTAAAACTTTATGATGAGTGTCCTTTTGTCATAAAAGCACAAAAAAAATTTTTTTTTCAAAAGGTTTGTAGTTTTTTTTCTCTCTCTTTTGGGAGATTTACTTTGTCAATATTTCTGAATCAACTGTGGTTAAAAAATAAAGAAAAGGTTACTTTGAAGTAAAAAAAATATTAAAAAAAAAAAAAACAATTTTAAATTCTACTTTATGAAGATTTTTGGATTTTTCAAAGTGAAAAAATTAAAGTTCGCTATTAAATTTTGGAGAACTTTTTTTTGCATTATCCTGATTTTTCTTTTGTTTTTTTTTTTTCAAAAATTTGAATTTTATCTTTCTATCCTATTTGTTCGATTCTTGAAACAATCTTTTTTATTTGTTTAGTTTTTGTGTCGATTTCAATTACTTAAACACAAAATTTCTTTATTTTGATAACTGAAAAATTGTGTGGGTGTTAGCTGAACATAAAAACAAAAACTACTAATAGTTATGACAAGACATTTTTTTTATATATCTAATTAGTTCAACATAATTTTTTCTTGGCGGTGAACTGCCTAAGCAACACTTTACGTTTCGCATGAAAGGGCGCCAGTCATCACTTTTCATCTAGTTTGCTGAAAGTCTTAGACTGATTTTTGTGTTGTTGTTTTTATTGTTTAAAAAAAGAAAACACCAAGGATTATAAACACATAACTGAATATTTTACCCTACAGGGCAGCACCTATACCTGCCTTTTCGATTTTACCGTAGCTCATACATATTCATGTGATATTTGATAAAGATGCATGAAATCTATAAAATATATTTGTTTATATGTATGTAAATATACATACATATGTCTGTAGATACGCATATTAAAGCAAAGATAAAACCTTGAAAAGTAACGCAATGCATTACAAATGGATTATATGTCACGTGACTCCTTATTGCGAAAAAATATCTAGATATAGTGCGTTTCACAATTATAGCACCCACAGCGGAAAGATTTTTGTATATGACTCAAATACGTATTTATCTGTCCTACTAAAAAACCCACTAAAATGGTGTTTTAAAAATTTCTTTGAGCTTTAATAGTTCTCACACCACATTTTACTTCTTATAGCGCAACATTTATTTTGACTTAAAAACATACAAAAAAAAAAAGAAAATAAAAAACTAGATGACTTCCAAACAATTAAAAACCTTAAAAAAGTTTACTTTCTTCTCTAAAAGTTTATTGTCTATATACAATTTTCAGTTTACTTTTCAAAGGAAAAAATTTGTTTTGCAAGATTTTAAAACTTTTTGAACTTTTTTTTAGATGTTCCCAAATTGAAGAATACAGATTTATAAGACCCTCAAATAAGAATTCTATGATAAGTTATTGAGTTAAAAATGAAATCGTATAATGCGTCAAGCATGTAAACTTCGAGTGTGCTATAGCTATGAAATGCACTGTACTTAAAAGTATACCTGTATGTTTGTGCTTTTATGTCACTTCTGCGCTAAGCCAAACCTGTAGGTGGGTTAAGTGCGTACAAAGGTTAACATAAAAAGCAAAACAAATACCTTGGGCTTCTTTGTTAGGATGACAACTTTTATTGTAGCAACACCCCAATTTGTAACTCAAAAAAGCAAAATTGCGTGAATACACCAACAAAATTTAATACATCAAAAATCTTGATTAATTATGCATGAGAAGGATTAATATGTACATTTGTATGTATGCGGGTATGCTTCATATTTAATTTCTACAGACATAGTGTCAACTCTGTAATTCATATTTAATGAAAGAGAGCAGGGAAAATGTTAATGCAAAAATAGGATAGTTTGATAGCTGTGTTGGAGGCCAGCCATGCCACCAAAAAACCTTTTTGAAACTGATGGAGACGACGTCAATCTCTAAATTAAAAAGAGATGATATTCTCAAGAAGATTTTTATCGAAACAATATTGAGATTGTAATTGGGAGAAAAGATAACCTGAAAAGTGACCAGGCAAAAAACTCGGTAGTCTCTTCTATTAAGGTCCACGAAATTTCCTTTACCTTCAAAAATTTCTATTGAACGTACCGAGAACCGCGCTCGACTCCCAAACATCTCCGTCAACAAAAAAGTAAATTTAGCGTCTCATTCGTGAAACGCTTTCGCAACAAAGAGCTCACAGGAGATGAGCGTTTCGTGGTTGAGTTTACCTAAGCTTTTGAAATGAACATATTTTTTTTTAGGTAACCAAATATTCTACATAAGCACGCATCTGCCTTACACATTCAACGACGGTTACTGGCGCCACACATGAGCTCAGGCATTTTAAATAGTTTCGAATTTCAAAGAACCTCATAGTAATCCTTTTTAAATTGGTTTTTTGTTGAAAGGTTAACCTTTACAGATGTTTGTACGTATTGATGTATGTGTGTTAGTAGACAAGTGTGTGTGTGTGTGTGTACATCCAAATATTGGCTATGAAAAGGAGGAATCCTTATGCAAAGTCGCAGCCAAACTATTTTATGCATAGCAAAATATCTGTTGACGTCGCAAAAGTTTTCCTTTTCGCTAGAATTATATGCGATATATACTTATAGGCATGTGTGAATATGTATTTAGGTACAAATGAGTCAGTGGTGGATACAAATGGGGGTGGAGGGGGGGCAATACAACCGAAACTAAAAAGAATTATAGGCCCTTTTAATTAGAAATTTTTATTTTCTATGCCGATATGGTTTTGGCCTAAAGATGTGCGATTAATCGACTAAACATAGTCTTAGGAAGTCATTTTTTTGTTTAATCTAATATGTTAATTAATAAGATTCTAATAAATCAAATCCCAAGTAATTACTATTTACTCAAAAAAAATGGTTGAAATATGAGTGACTTTTTTCGTTTCTTGATAAATAAAAAAATTTATTTTAAAAATTATTAATCAGAAATTGATTGCTATCTGCTTAGTGAGTTAATCAATTCTTTGTTATAGTATGAATAAAATAATATAAATTTCAAATATAAACATTAAGTAAATATGTTTAAATTAGGGATGAGCGAATATTCAAGTAATCCTAAATTAACTAATTTTGCTAATCACAAATAAAACGACTAGTTTCTCGAATCACAATCGTTTCAGCTATTGATTAATTCGTTTGAATTATAATTCTATTATTTTGCTAACACAGATAGATTCGTAATACAACCTGCTTAGTCAGACAATTTCAATATTTATTAATTTCTAAGCGTGGGTTTTATTGGTCCAAATATTCGCTATATAGTTTAAGTACGTTCTGTTCGTCAATTGCAGCTTGCTTTAATGTGCTTGAAGAAATTGTCCAGGTCTTCAAACCTTCCATCTTCTGCCAAATATTTTCGGGTATTATTCCAGGCAGCTAATTCTCAAAAGTTACGATGTTATTCTAGATTATGTAATTTAGGAAGAGATATTTACACCCCCCGAATTTTTTTTGCTCTATCTGTTCCTGACGCATACCACTGACATACATACCTACATACGTAGGTCTACGTTTACACAAACACCAAAGCTTTCACATGCAACGTCTAACAAACTACCCAGACAGAGTAGGTGGAAGGTAATCACGTGGCTTCAAAGCTTTTGGCTGCAGATAAATGCCAGCAGTCAATGTTGGCTTAAACTTAAGCTTATGCAGTATAAACAACAACAACACAAATTGCAGCTACATACATAAGCCTTGCGTATTATAATGTACCAAAAATGATGTAAATATGTATGTGTGTTTGCAAGCCTTTGTAGTCTTATGAAAGCATCCTTCAGCGCTTCATTTAGCAATCTGATTATCTAAATGCTTAAAGTAAATTCTTGTAAAACATAAATACTTACATGCACACTTAACTAGTTCTTTCTGCCATTCATTCATAACTTTCAATGCTTATAAAACAAGCAGTCGTCATATTTAATGAAAAAGTTAGCCTGCGTAAATTTCAAAGTTCTTTTATGAGTGAATAAATTTGTTTGCGTGCGTGTGTATGAGTGCGACTCTCGTCACTTGCATATGTAAAGGTGGCATTGCGTTGGCTCTTCAATGACACAAAGTAGGCTTTTTGTCTTTTGTCTAAATAAAATTCGTAGCACTTTCACTCATTTAGCCAAGCAAATACTAGTGCCGCACTTACGTCCATACAAATTCATATTTCTTTATATCTATAGTAAGTGCGTTTATTTTTTTCATGTTACCAGCTAGCTTCTGTACCTTTGAAAGCTTTTGATATCAAATATAATCCCTATTTAGCATGTGGACGAATTTGAATGAGGGTAGCTACTTATGTAAACTAGTTCGTACGTCAGTGTATATGTATGTCTCATGGGAAATTGAATGGCGTTTTATATGACAATAGGAGAAATGTAGGTCTCTAGTGCGTTTTTCTCAACTTTGCCAATGTGCCTAGTTGAAAAGGAGCGTGGGGACTTTTATACCGACTGTTAATTAGGATCCAAAGAATAAAGGAGAGTCAAGTTCGTTATCCTTATCCTTATCCTTATCCTTATCCTTATCCTTATCCTTATCCTTATCCTTATCCTTATCCTTATCCTTATCCTTATCCTTATCCTTATCCTTATCCCTATCCCTATCCTTATCCGTATCCTTATCCTTATCCTTATCCTTATCCTTATCCTTATCCTTATCCTTATCCTTATCCTTATCCTTATCCTTATCCTTATCCTTATCCTTATCCTTATCCTTATCCTTATCCTTATCCTTATCCTTATCCTTATCCTTATCCTTATCCTTATCCTTATCCTTATCCTTATCCTTATCCTTATCCTTATCCTTATCCTTATCCTTATCCTTATCCTTATCCTTATCCTTATACTTATCCTTATCCTTATCCTTATCCTTATCCTTATCCTTATCCTTATCCTTATCCTTATCCTTATCCTTATCCTTATCCTTATCCTTATCCTTATCCTTATCCTTATCCTTATCCTTATCCTTATCCTTATCCTTATCCTTATCCTTATCCTTATCCTTATCCTTATCCTTATCCTTATCCTTATCCTTATCCTTATCCTTATCCTTATCCTTATCCTTATCCTTATCCTTATCCTTATCCTTATCCTTATCCTTATCCTTATCCGTATCCGTAACCTTATCCTTATCCTCATCCTTATACGCTGTTCCATTAAGGGTACTGTTATAAAATGTATGTACAAATATCATGTATGTACATATGTATGTAATTTAGAATAAAACAAAACATTTTTGTTTATTTAATAATTTTGCAAGCTCACTTTAAAATTCACTGCAAGTTTTTGCAAAATATAAATTTGTGTTTCTAAATTCATAATGAAGTGCCTGCTACATACACACATACATACATAGACGCATATAAAATACCGTTACGTTTATTTGAAAGCATGTACACATGAGATAGCTTTTCAGTGAATTACATCACATAGCTCTGCTTGTATCTCGTTATATAAGTTTGCGAATAAACATACATACATAAATACAGACATACATCCATTTTCACATTGGACCAACTCAAAAAAATCTGAAACCGTCTAATACATATTAGAATGTATGCACTTATGTTTGTACCCAGTATAATTTGTAGATTATCCTGTATGCTTGAAGGCAGTCGACGAAAATTTATTTTCATAGTTGTTGTTGTTATGTTTGAAATACTTACACACCCCAAACACAGCACCTCTAATCATCTACAGACACGCATGCCACAATATGCTGCACATCCTTAATGTATGTCTTTGTACTGGGGGGGCTAACAAAACGTTTGGACAGAAAGGCTTTACATCCAAGCAAACATAAATGTACGCACATATCAATTCGTATGTGTGGCACGGGGTACAAAGTGAGCTAAAGCATTCTCTTCTTCTTCTTCTATTTGCGGTCACTTAATGGACATGGGTATGAATTGAGTACGAGTACTCATTTGTCAGTTGATGGTCAAACACATGTGTCTATGTATGTATGTATATGTACGTGTGTGCATATTTGAATGTGTGACGCAATAATGTTGTAATGATATCCATGTGCAACATTCTGGTTTATTTCTATTGCGGCTGTTGCTCAAATGGATTTTTAACTCATTCCACATTCCATGCTCGTTGGTAGGTTTTTGGAGCGTTATTGTAGGCTGCTACATATGGAGCAAGTAACTTTGGCAATTTTGTTGCACGCAAAGTTGTAATAACAAGCAAAATTATTATGGCATATTTAAAGCTTGTCAGCCGAGATGATGTCGGCACTTTTGACCACATTTGAAAGTATTTTTGACAATTTCCGTATAAGGTTTAAGGACGCCCTATCTCATAATATTTTTTCACACCGACTGATCTCTGCATTTGAGTTTTATTTTATTTTATTTTATTTTATTTTATTTTATTTTATTTCATTTTATTTTATTTTATCTTATTTTATTTTATTTCATTTTATTTTATTTTATTTTATTTTATTTTATTTTATTTTATTTTATTTTATTTTATTTTATTTTATTTTATTTTATTTTATTTTATTTTATTTTATTTTTATACCTAGTAGTGCTTCGCACACAAGGTATATTAACTTCATTGGCCTAACGGTAGTATGTAACGGCATAAACGAATCGAGATAGATATTGACTTATATATATCAAAATGTTCAGGAGGAAAAGAGAAATTGATTGAGCCATGTCCGTCCGTCCGTCCGTCCGTCCGTCCGTCCGTCCGTCTGTGAACACGATAACTTGAGTAAATCTTGAGATATCTCAATGAAATTTGTATGTAGGTTCCTTTTCACTTATCTCCGAGCGCTATTGAAAATAGGCAAAATCGGTTAAAAGCCACGCCCTCTTTCTATATATATAATATTTTCGAAAATACAAAAAGAGTGATTATTCAGTACATAATACACCTATAAGGATAATATTTGGTATGCACTTTAGCGTTAAGGCACCAAATACATTTTTGAAAAATTTTTTAAAAAGGGGCGTGGTACCGCCCACTTTTGATATAGTCAAGTTTGGAAATATTATTAATCATAAATCAAAAACCGCTCAAGATAGCAAAACAAAATTCAGCACACATATTTATATTAATACAAGCAATATTTCGAAAAAAAATTATTGAAATCGGGGTAGGTCCACGCCCAATTTTATACGAAAGATTTTGAAAAGGATCATCGATATATTGAATATGCTATAACTTTGCTTAAACTAGCTGTATATCATTTCTATTTCACCTCTGAAGTGTTCGTGGGCAAAGAAAGTCGAAAGCACAAAATTTTTGGAAAATGGGCGTGGCCCCGCCCCTTTATGGGGGATTATTCTACAAAACTTTACATGCCATAACTCCGGTAAAAATTGACTTATTGGAACGATATTTAGAGAAAGTGTTCAACATATAAAGCTAACTCTTTGCTGTAAAAATAAACAAAATCGGTGAACGGACACGCCCACTTTTTGAACACAGTTCTAAAAAATTTCTTCGTAAAATTAAAATCGCGATATTTCCATAATTGTATAAGTTATTTAAATAAGATTTTACACACATAATAAGCTTTTTAACCAAAACTAAACTGTATACAAATTTTGTGGATTTTGGTGAAGTAGGCGTGGCGCCGCCCACTTTTTAGCATAAAAGCTCTGCTATTTTCAAAAGCGATTGCTTGGAATTTGAAGAATGTATTTCAATGCAATTTTGTGAGATACTTCCCAATAGTATGTTGTATACTCCTGCCAAAAATTACGCAAATCGAATAACAAACAAGCAAGATTTACGGGCAAGTAGTTAACACTCTACTGAATTTTTTTTATTAATTTTTTTTATTTTCATACCTTTCATGAACATGAGGAAAGGTATTTATATTTTGTTATTTAGTAATAATTTGATTTACCACTTACAACAGAAGTGTTTTTATCGAAAACAATCAGTTGCCTTTATAACAAATTTTCAGTTATTAAAATAGGCC
>OX608079.1:91210188-91260188 GCA_951509765.1 Sphenella marginata | reverse complement strand
GGTAATGTAAAAGGTAAAAACAAACGGTTTGACAGGAAAGTAGTCCGAAGAACTTTAAGCCTAAATGCATCTCCCGGTATACCCATCATTCAGCTCAACTTTCCAAGAGCTTTTCATTGTTCGCCTAACATGACTTTGAAGCTGATGAAGTTGTTGCTCTTATTCACTGTACTATGGTCATACTCGTAGCTGCGCATAGGTCATACAGGTTATCATCGATACCCGCCGTTGGCATCACAAGAAGCGTCATACGTCATCAAGATATTTTTTCTCTTTAACACTACAAGTGTCAGCCTCTTTTCCTGTATCATGTGTCTTTCTCCAGGAGTATCCCGTATTGTGAAGTTCTCATCTATAGTAGACTTACCGTGTCTGAAACCCTCGTTATTAGGCCCACCTAGTCCATCCATTTTGCGTTTTGAAGTTTCCCACAATATTCCTGATAAAACCTTAGTAAGAAAGTACGAAAGCTGACGCATTCATAGTTTGCAATATATCTCTTCTAATTTTATTATGATTTTTGATGAGACACGTTGAAGTATACTCGAAGTGCTCCTGAACACTGTCGAGGGGTGAGGGGTTATTCATTTTTAAGAGTGAGTACATAACCCCTTAAAGATGACAGCTACTTAATATGGCTAGAAAAAGGGTTTCGCAGAAGTTTCTCCTTAGTTAGTATATTTAATTTGACCGGATTTTTTGGAAATTTCTTCTCCTGTGGTCCGATCTACGGCCTAGTGCTAGAAATGCTAATAAAGTGGATCTTCAAATGATCAGCTACTTATTTTTTTGGTCACTGTGGTGTTTTGTAAGAAATATCTTCTCGGACGGACCCTTTGCACCACATGACCTAGCATGCATCGGTCGTTGTTGGATCGCATGAACTGGGAAGTTTATCTGGATTAGTGGTACCATCTCTCTATCCTGTTAAATAACTTAATTTCCGCATGTAGTATTTAGTATGTCTTAACTATTTAATTAATCCAAAGACTTCTTCCTACTATTACGCTAAATATTTTATGTCGACTGTCTTCAAATTAATTAAAGGCGACGAGTTTTAATGATTTTGAAATATCCGATGAGAGGATTAGAATTAAATGCACAAAATAAACTCGTTTTATTTATCAACTGCTTTCATACTCTCGAATACATACTTACATACATACATGCAACGATGTCGGACAACAACAACAAACAAAAAAACAAAAACAATATCAAAAGAGATTAAAAGACTAAAAAACAAAAAAAAAAGCGCTCAAGATGTCAGCTTAAAGAAACTGCTCTTGAGATTATTTTCCACTGGCATTGGCATAAAAAAGCGAACGCACATACATACTTGTATATGTTGTTGTAACAATGTTGCAAGAAAAGCAGCATCTTAGCTGTTTCACAGTTACCCGTTTAGACATTGTGTTTGCTGCGTTGGTTTTGCAGTAGCAGCAGCAACAAAACGGAAGCGTAAGAGCGTTAAGGTCAGCAACACTTCTTTGCAATCAACGCGCATGAAGAGAAAATGCAAAAAAAAAGAAATCAAAGAAAATCAAGAAAGGGCATCTAAGTGCGGGTGTAATTATTTGCTGAGCGTTAGCAAACAACTCTTGAATTATATGTGATTGGTTTAAGGCGGAACTATATAGTATTTATTCTCAGCGCCCTATTACTATAGGTTTGTATGGAATGTGGGCGTGGTACTCGGCCCGTGGATCGTTTTCATTACTTTTCTTAAACAAACAAAATCTTTGCGCCGACTTTATAGATGATAAATTGACTTAATCAAAAGTGGGATGTGCCACGCCTATTTTAGACTAATTTCAAAAGAGGTAATTTTTCGTAGCTGCCATAACTTCATTATAATCTTCGAATTTGGCCAGTATAAGTATGCTATGTACGGAATAATCATCGAACTCTCCCAAATATTCGATATGTAAAAGGTAGGCGTGGGACAAAACCTTAGAACTTGAAGGCATAGAATGCAATATCAAACTCGACTCCCTCACGTCGCGTCAATGACCTGGATTATAACGCCCCTGGGTAACACAACTGGGTATAAACACTTAATAACCAAGTTTGAAGAATGCATGCGCCAGACAAACGTTGCAGCAGCAGCAAATGTCCAAAGACCTCACATTACCTACTGTGCGCATCTTCTGCTGGCTTTTTTTGTTTGTTTTTGCTTCTGAAATCACTTCATTTGAGAAGCACCACTTCTTTGTGCTTGGCGTTTGCTTGTAATCTGCATTTTTAGCTACCTTTAATTTTTCCATTCTTCTCTTTATGCTTTGTGTATCTTTTCTTCAATGTTTTCTTCTTGTTGTTGTTGCTCCCTCTCGCCTCTTTTGTAGCTCCTACACCATCTGGCGTTAGCTTTTGTGACTTAACGTAGCGCAATTAGAAGATTTCTTTGGCTCTAATACCCAACATAATAACTAACGGATGATTCATGTTGCAGTACGTGACATGGCCATTGCCAGTCATTCGTCTTACATGCAACCCCCTTCAGTGCCAACGTGCCACTTCTGCGAACTTAACACAGCTTGCTTGGCGCTTTGTTGCCTTGACTCATTTACTTCGCTCGTTGGTTGTTGCCAGAGATAATTTTATAGCCTTTGCTTTGGGCTGTTGTGCAGCTAGATTGCAGCTCGCAGTGAAATAATGTTACAAGTCATCTACACAGAGCTTATCGATATGCACTAGTAGGGATTTGAGCTAAGTTGTATAAGTTTTAGATAATTATATGAATAAATAGTTTCCGATGCTTTGATCGACGAAAGGAAGATCGGTTGGATGAGCCTGATGCCTTAGCCCAAGCAGGTACTCGTGATCCGAACTCGCCTAATGATTGAATCATTGTAATGTCTCTGGGGACGTGGTGGGCAGCGAGCTAGCTAAGCAAGCGCTGGGACAATGCCAGTTCTTCAGTTTTCGAATTTCTGCCCTCCACTCTAGAACGGCAAGTGGCCAGTGAAACTACTAAAGTGTTGGATCTTCTCACAACTTCAAATCTCAAATGCCAGCTGGTATGCCTCTTGAATACTATCATATCACACTGGACCTTAAATTCGTTTAAGCAAAGTGCCTTCTCGACTAGAACAGTTATCAGCCTGCTTAACTCAATCAAAACTAATCTAGGAAGGAAAAGAGAAATTAACAAGCTTTAAACAGATCTCTAACTAAAGAGAGTTTTTGTGAACAGACGTTTAGCATTTAGTGCTTTATGGGAGGTTAATACTAAGAGTGGGATTTTTTTCGAATAATATTCGAATAAACACTATTCGAATAAACGAATAAAAATATTCGTTGCAAAAAATTCGAATTCGTGCTATTCGAATAGTACTATTCGAATATTTTTGTTAATAGATTTTTAAAACGATATTCGCTGTTTTCTTTGCTTGTACCTATGAGCGTGCATTTATGTATTGCATGTTTTGTATGTATGTATGTATGTTTGCGTGTACAAATGTGTGCCCAAGCAGTAGCAATATTTCTTTCATTATTCGAAAAGTGGTAACGAATAGTTGTATTTATTCGGTTAATGGTGGTTGAATAGTTTTTGGCTTATTATCTTAATAATTAAATAGCTATTTTTACAGTGTTGTGGGAATAATAAATTACAATTATTGGTAATAATTGAAGCTGTAAATAGACATTTACTATAAATTTACTATACATAAATATGTATTTGTAATTTATATGTTTATTGCAGTTACATTTGCTTGGTAAGTTTTGTGCTAGGGCTTCAAGCAAGAGATGCCAGGGCCGAAATTCATTATGTATACTGTTTATTATGGTAACAAAAGGACGGGTTTGTGCTGATTTTTCATGTTCCCATGTGTAAATAGTTTAATTACATACAAAACATACAATACATAAATGCACCCTCATAGGTACAAGCGAAGAAAACAGCGAATATCGTTTAAAAAATCTATTAACAAAAATATTCGAATAGTACTATTCGAATAAACGAATAATACTATTCGAATAAACGAATAAAAAGTTCGAATAAATACTATTCGAATTTTTTGTACCCGCCGAATAAAAGTTTTATTTATTCGAATAATTTTTATTCGAATAGTCCCATGCCTAGTTAATACAGACGAAAGGCAGTGGAAGATGTCAAAGTACAGGTAGATTTTGAGGCATAATATAAATTTATTTCGCTTAATCACCAACGCTATAAGCAATTACGACATTTTCATTATTAGTGCTGCCTACATTCCAAGTTAAGTGCGAACCAGTGCTACATACATATGTAGTCTCTGTACTAAAGTCATTTGAGTTTTTTCTTTGCTGACGGTACTTGGGGCAAATATAATAAATTATTTAAAATTTTCGTACAATGTCAAGCAAAGTTAGTGATGCCAAGTTATCACAAATCGAATTCGCCAGAACTTGGCAATATTGATGTTAAAAATCCTGTCGAGGCACAGGCGTGAGCTAAGTCGGAATAAATCATAGACGCTTTTAATAAAATCAGAAATTTTTTATTGCCAAAAGTATCACGTGCACATGATTGATGTTTTTGATTTCTATTATTGAAAATAGATATGTATATCAGCACACAGAATTAATGCGTAAACACATTAGACTAGAGCCAAAAAAAAAATAAATTAAAAAACTGTATGTTTATTACCTTGTAAATTACCTAATGAATTAAAAAAAGAAAATACTAATATTTTCTTCTAAAACACTCCTACTTTATAAACATACATATATGTACATTGCTACAACAAATAACAGCAAAAATTAAAATGTAAAACGATTAATCATTTGTTTTTTGAGCAAGGCTGAAGCACGAATTTGACAGTTCTGTGAATTTTTGTATGCTTGCTTGTCGATTGCAAAATATGCTCTCAAGAGATACTCAATCAGCGCTTGATTTGTCAGTTTAGCATGTAGAGCTTTCCATTAAGTGGAATACATGCAAATACCTACTTGTACTCGTATATTTACCATACGTATAAGCTTATAAATCAAATTTTTGGACGCTCATAAAAAAACATAAATCCGAAAACGAAAATAAAGAAGACAAAACTTGAAATCCATATTTAGAATGGTGTGTTCAAAATGAAACCGAAAATTGTATGAAAAAATTGAAAAAGTATTTGTTGTTTGTCTTTGTTTTGCACACTCGTTTAACTATATTAATCTGACATCTCAACAGGTGGCAACAATTACTCATTTGCCACAGATTGCACGACACAGCTTTGGTGGTCCAAAGTGCTTGTCAACAGAGCACTTGAATGTTCAAGTGGTACGCCTTTCAAGTTTGGTGGTTGTTTTAATGCAAACGAAATGTGTTATAACAGTTTAAAATGTATTTGATGGTGCATAAAAATTATTTACTAGAAAATTTGAAGTAGTTACCAAATTGACTATTTCCAATTAAATCAGTTTATTTCGAGGAGTCTGGCGACTAAAAGTATGCTACAACTCTAGCGAAACCTGCCGTTTCATTCTTCCCATAACTAGAATATCATCTAAATTCTGTTCTAAACATTAGGCATCGTTTGAGCATGAGAATTTTATACTTGATGTAAGTTGTCCTGAAAAATTAGTTCAGTGTTGTTTTTGTGTAAGCAATACTTCGCCCACATAGGGCTGTGTCTAACCATTTTTTCCGTCTATTAAATTTTTTTTATGTCTGAATATGTTTTCTTCTATTCTAACCTAAAGAACAATTTAATCATTAATCAAAACGATTAAATAAAAAAATCTTATTTATATATCTCTTTTATTTTCAGGTAAGTCAAAGGATAACGTGGCATATTATGTAGAGTACCGCGTGGTATTTCAGAGTACATAGACACAGATTCTCCTGCTTTACTGCCAAACTATATATGTAAGATATAAACAATTATATATGTATGGATAGGTCTACCCAAGTAGGAACGCACTCAATAAAAAAGAAATTTAGAAAAATATATTATAATATCGTAAAATCCGCTTGAAAATGACACCAATGCAAATGGTAAACGTGTATTCACACTATAGAACCTTAGCTGTGTGAGTAGACATGACATGCATTTTAGCTTTAGTTGTTGTTATTGTATTGATCACTGGTTACCCTACAAAAAGTCATGTGACTAATCTCTAAAAAGTGCGATCCGGGATCGATCTCTTTAGTCTACAGTTGGCTATAATTCAATTTGTGTAGCATGCTTATGGGGGTGTTAGTCAATTTTAGTTTTTGTTTAGCATACTTATAGGAGTTAAAATACCTATTTGGGTGGAATGGGGATTAGTCCCGTCGTACCCGTTACGAAAAATGTTTGAATAATTATTTTATTGCCTAGACAAGGGTTGTTTGAACTATTTCAAACCAGTATCCACTTGGTCTTTACAAAGAGGTTCTTTTTCTGTTTCCATGTGGAAGATACTTTTTTCCACTTAACAGTTATCTAGCCAACTTCAGAGAGGTTCTTTTTGTTCTCGTTCGTCGTCAAACTCAAAACCAAATCCAGAACACCGATCTAGCGGAAATACACTAAACATAACTTTGCTCACATCTATGAAATAAAGAATATGATTTCCCAATTTTTGGTGCAGTTTTCAGGATATGTTTTGTAATAGGTCGCTAAGAGAACACGTTGATAACAGTCGTCAGCCATGCACTCGTCCGAACCTACATATTTTCCATACATACATATTTAGATGTTGATGAGTTTTGCAGAGCTTCAGAAAAAATTTTCAAACATGCATGGAATATTCAAATTAATTATGTCCAACCTACTCAAATATCTCGCTCACTATACAATTTTAGTTAAAATTTTCATATTAGATTTTCTAGCTCAATGGCTTTGAAATCTCACAAATTGGTTCTAATTCTTTCAGACATTTTACGAAAAAATGTTGTCTATTTAAAATGAAAATTGTAAACCATATGTAAAGCTATTATTTTAATGTTGTTACAACATATACGAAAAGAGCAACAAAAACTATAAATTTTTTATAACAAAACTTTTCACGTTAAACTTCTCTATTTGGAACTTTTGCGAACGTGGCAGCGTGAAAACGTGTGCCAAAAACTTGTAATAGAACTAACTTTGTTAGTGAACATATGTGAACATAAAGATATATACATATATATAATTGATACGTAAGTATGTATATTAGGAGTGGGATTTTTTTCGAATAATATTCGAAAAAACACTATTCGAATAAACGAATAAAAATATTCGTTGCAAAAAATTCCAATAGTATTTATTCGAATTTTTTTATTCGTTTATTCGAATAGTATTATTCGTTTATTCGAATAGTTCTATTCGAATATTTTTGTTAATAGATTTTTAAACGATATTCGCTGTTTTCTTTGCTTGTACCTATGAGCGTGCATTTATGTTTTGTATGTTTTGTATGTTTTGTATGTATGTATGTATGTATGGTTGCGTGTACAAATGTGTGCCCAAGCAGTAGCAATATTTCTTTCATTATTCGAATAGTGGTAACGAATAGTTGTATTTATTCGGTTAATGGTGGTTGAATAGTTTTTTGCTTATTATCTTAATAATTAAATAGCTATTTTTACAGTGTTGTGGGAATAATAAAATACAATTATTGGTAATAATTGAAGCTGTGAATGGACATAATAAGCTGTAATAATACTACCTGCTTCCTATTTTTTGTTAAATACTCGGGACATTTTTCCAATATTGTTTGTTTGAATATCTAAACGAATAATACTATTCGAATAAACGAATAAAAAATTCGAATAAATACTATTCGAATAAATACTATTCGAATTTTTTGTACCCGCCGAATAAAAGTTTTATTTATTGGAATAATTTTTATTCGAATAGTCCCATGCCTAATGTATATATCTAGTACAGCAGGAAAAAAATAAGAGAAATAAAGCTCAAAAATATTATTATATTTGTTGGTACAAAAGTCCCAAAACATACTCACTCATAGAATAATAATAATAATAATAAAAGAAATGAAAAATATTTTCGGAAAAGCAATTAAACGCGAACTGTTGCAAACGAAAAGTTTTATTTCGAGTTAACACTTTCGTATGTGACATTCGCCTCCACAAAAGTGGTACACCTAGTACTAGTACTCTACTAACGTGACTAACTTCAAACTAGTACGAAATAGATTAAAAGTGAGGCAGATCGCGTTTCTTATGGTAATGGTGACTTTGAATCATAACTCGATTCCTAAAATATCAGAGAGAAATAGGCATTTGAAAAGTATAGCTCACTAGTTCAGGCTGAGTTGAAAGAAAAAGTGAAAAATGGCTTGTCATCTCTTTCATTTTTAGTGTAAGTAGAGCTCAACCACACTTCTCTAGGTCATTGTCTGAGCTGATGAGGTGCTCTTTGGTTTCAAGCGCACCTCTTTTGAAAAGTGGTAGGGCAAGTAATCACGATTGGTTTGAATAATGCATCTGCTTTCTTCATTTGTTTTGAGTGAAAAACGAAAAGCCAGCAGTTATTTGACTATTGGGGATTCAGACATGCTAATGGAACCCTGGGATGCCCTTTAAGTTATAGCAATGCCATAAATCTTCTTCTTCCGCACCTAGACTGCTATTCCTTAAGTATATAATTCAACCACTTAAATTCATTGCTGGGTGTCTTATTCACACTCATGAATATGTTTGCACTTTTGAATACACCTGTAGGCTATTTGTGTGAAATATTTTCCAAATAGAGTGGTCATAAAAAATGCACTTGTCAAAATGTACCAAGGTTTGTTTTTTTTCTGTTAACGAAAAACAAATAAGTGAAAATAGTAAAATACATAAAATGAAAGAATCATGAAAATTCTAAAATGCAGTTTTAATAAAAACGAGGTCAACAAACAGAAAAAAGCTCCTATTACAAATGTATACGAATGCACATACATACATACATGAATACATGCAAATAAATGCTTGTGAATGAATGAAAAAAAAAAAACAAAGCAAAAAAAAACGTAGTAGAAAAACTTGACTGTAGTTAAATGTAAAAAAGTAGTAAAACGTGAATTGCACACAAACCCAACGAAGAATGAATGCTTGACGCTCACTCTCAGGGGCCACTAACCTGTACCTAACACGTTTGCAAAATAGGCCTGCCATTGGTGTGCAGTGAGCTAGGCGCAAAGTTCCAAAATAACTCGAATACATAATGGTAGATTAAAAGGTATTAATCGTTTGACATATATGTAGATATAGACTTATGCAGACTAAAGTAATTAGGAGTAAACAGGAAATTTATTTAGACATGTCGGTTGTTCGTTTTGTGCATATTCCTTTTTTGAACTCTTTTCTGATCGTTGTTTAATATTTTCGAAATATCTAATATTTTGGAAAACGTGCTCATACATCACAAAATCAGTGACCGGCATTTATTCATATTTTCATTTTATTGACATTATAGAAATTTAGTAATGATGTAGCAGCGTGTTAATGATTTCTTTTGTCATAATGTGATACGCACTTTGCACTGTAATAAAGTATACCGTATTATTAATATTATAACTTAAAAGCTCCGCAACTTTAAAGGGACAAAAGAGAGCTTTAACACATCACGAAAGTTGCCAACCTCACTTAAACGTCGCTGCAACTTTAAAGTAGCATTTAATTAAGTTTAGTTTTTCGCCCCTATCCGCATTTCTCTTTTTCACTATTTGAAAGCTTTAAGCTGAATTTTTATACCCAGCGTACTAGTACTAGTACAAGGGTATATTAATTTTGTCCACATAACGGTACTATGTAACGGAGCAAAATAATCGAGTTAGATATGGGGTTCCATATATGAAAGTTCTTAGGTTGAAAAGAGGAATTGATTAAGCCATGTCCGTCCGTCTGTCCGTCTGTCCGTCCGTGTACACGATAACTTGAGTAAAAATTGAGATATTTGCATGAAATTTTGCATACAGGTTACTTTCTGGCCAAGGTAGGTTGCTATTGAAAATGGGCGAAATCGGATGATAACCACGCCCCCTTTTTCGATATCGAAAATTTCGAAAAACGTATAAAACGGTTTAATTCCATATCAGAAGCAGCTACAATGATAAAATTTGCAATATGTATTGATTTATATGTTCTAAGGCGGATTTTATCAAATTTTTTTAAAAGGGGCGTGGCACCGCCCACATATATTTGAAGAAATTTTAAAATTTTGACTCTTAATAACTTGAGAACAGTTTATGCTAGTATAACGAAATTTTGTAGAGGGCATACTATTGTTGTGTTAAATTCAGATATAGAAAATAAACGAAATCGCTTGGCGACCACGCCTACTTTTTTATAATAGTTATATTGAAAGGAGGTGGAAATATTGAAAAGTCCATATCTAATTAACTGATGCCGCTATAATAATATAATTTGGTACATACATCAATTTTCACATTCTTTACATTATTTTTGCAAAATTTTGGAAAGTGGGAGTGGCACCGCCCACTTATGAGTCAGGCAATTTTCAAATTCGACTGCTAATAACTTCAGAACGGTGTGAGATAGGTTTACGAAACTAGGTACCAGGCATGTTATGTTTATGTAGAGTACTACCACAGAAAATAAGAAAAATCGGTGAACGACCACGCCCCTTTTTGGACTAAAGTTCTCTAAACGAGAGTTAGGAAACCGCAATATGCAATATCTGTTTAACTGATAAAGATATAATGCTAAAATTTAGTACACTCATTCACCTGATGATCTTATTAGTGATGTTTAAAGGTTTTTTGGTAATATTTTGGAAAATGGGCGTGGCACCGCCCACAAGTGAAAAAACAAAATATCAACATTTCACTATTAACAAGCCACTGTGAAAGTATCATAAAGATCTGCAATGAAAACTGATCTTCAAATAGGGACAAACAACATAATAAAATCCGTGGGCGTGCCACCACCCACTTTTTTAAAATTAGGTAAATATTGATTAATGGACACATATATCCGTATATCAAAAAATTTCACAAAATACGTTAAAAGTTATGGGCATGGCACGCCTTCTTTTCCAAAGTTATATATAGGACATGGTATAACCCTTGTAAAGATCGATTCAGTACTTTTGGCTCATGTAAGCGGTTAAAGCTTTATAAGCAAGGAGCGTGGCCGCGCCCACCAAATTCGCTATTGTTTAGGCTCGGAATAGATTGGTTCTTAAAATGGGCTAAATCGGATGAAAACTGCGCCCCCTTTTTCTGCAAACTAACGCTGGGTATTTAATGTTCGGTTCACCCGAACTTAGACTTCCTTACTTGTTTTGAAAATGGGTTTGGCTTCGACGCTTTGTTGGCACAGAATATTGATAGTCAAAACCTATAGAAATCGGTTTATAATCAAGCTCGCATTCCATATAAAACTGTGGTAGTAAGCAGACTCGTATTCTGTTGACCGGTCAACTTTCTTTGTTCCATCGAATGTATCATAAGCAATAACCGAAAAAGTGGGTATTTTGACCTTTTCTTCCAGGAATATTTATGATCCAAAAAAAAGTTTTAAGCTCATCTTAAAATAAACATTTCAGAAGATAGCTAAAGAGACGAGACGTTGATTTAACTCTATCCGCTTCTAGAAAATAGTCCATCTTATGCGATTGCGAGCTTTTATTGCGTATGATCACAGATATATGAAGTGCAACAATTTGGGATCCCTGGCTAGTATACACCCACAGCACAACACCCAACTATGTACATAACTTGCATTTCTATGCCCATTTAGTATTTATTTAGTTGCATTTAGTATATATACTTGTTTGTGATTTTTTTTCTATATTCTTTATTTGCCAAAATCCTGCTTTATTTTCTATTTATTTATGTAAAACAAATTTCGCTCTGAGTTTATTCAACTTTTTGCGCCACTAACACGTCAACACTGTTTTCATTTCGCATAGACAATACAAGTAAATGCAAAATATATAAAAAAGGACTAACTAAAAATATTTTGCCACAGTCGCTTTAGGCTTTTGTACTCTATTTTTGGGCTTTGCATATAAAAGCGTTTAATAGCGTAGAAATGTACTACAAGTAGTAAAGCAGAACTTAGATGAAGAAGAAGAAGAAGCAATAGTCCCATTGACAAGTATAAAGAAATATGAAAGTTAACGTCCGATGTGCAATGTACGCTGAACGCAGGAGAAGCCACTTGTAGGCAAATAAATAGTAGGCCAAAGTAGAATGTACGAGTTAGCGCTATACAATGTGCTTCTTCTTTCACACTATCCAAACGATGTAACGCAGTGAAAGGAAAGTAGTGAAAGCACTCAAACTTTTTTGCGCGTGTTTCTAGTGGCCGATTTTGTCGGTTACAAGTTGTTCCGCTGTATAGGCGCCCGGCATAGTACATCTTCTACTTGCGGCACGACCATCTTCATCACCAATGTAAATACATGCGCAATATAACACTGTGCAACAAAGTAAAAATTTGTAACTAAAAAAAATAATTTGAACGAGGTTTGAGGTGGCTTTCAATTTATTCGATTTATATAGAACCTTCTTCCCAACTTCAAAAATCCACTTTGTATGAACTCTGTGAAAATATTTTTTCTATATCAAACTCGAACGATTTTTGTTGCATAGTGTAAACGAAATAGCTTGTGGCATATCGCATTGTTTTACATGGTTTTTTACTTTCTCTCCCTTGCAACATTCTCATGCCCAACTATTCCACAATTCGGATAGCGCTAAACTTTTTTCTATGCAACATTTTAATTTTTTTAAATTGTGCCGAAATATTTGTTGAATCTTGTTGAGCCGCTTGTAGTTACCATCAACCCTCCCGTGCTCACTTCCTAGACTTAAAACTAAGCGAGAACGTTGGTTGAAATGTGTACGACATGTTGTAATTTAGCGATATTAGTTTTTGTTGTTGTTTTTGTGTGTTCTTCATGCTGCATTCATGCAACATTTAGTTTAACACTTTTACATGCTCTCGAATTCGTTTAGTTCGTGTTAGTGAAAGTAATCTCGTTACTTTTTATTTAAGTTTCGTATAACTCTATATTTGTTAGCAGCATTTTAGGCGTATGACCGTGATGTTTGTGTATTGCGAACCATGCCTGTTGTTAACTATTTGTCTTTAAGCCTTTTTTGTTTGTTTTTTTTTTTTATTTAGTTTTCTCTTATTGCTTGTTTACTTTTAATTGCAACACAATTTCACTGAGTGCTCAACATGTTGTTGTTGTTGTTGTTATTGTGTAGACTAAAGGGCATAGGAAATACACTCAATATAGCGAAATATGAAGCAATTAGCCTGTTAGCATGATGTGAGAGTGATTGAGTGGGCGTGCATGTTAGTGTAATATTTTTAGTGAAAACGTGAAATTTCGGAATATTTTGTGTCACTGATCGAGGTTATTAATTAAGTACTTTTGATTGGGTATGCGCCAGAACTTAGACTGAAAATTTGTTTAACGTTTTTATACATTTACGATCAAGAATCATAAATTTATATTACTGTTTTCCGAAAATTCGCTGTTAGTTGACCGCTTTTAAAATCTTTGTAATGAATTATCAAACGCCAAAATTTCATAAGAAAATATTACAGGTTTGCCTGATGTAATTTTTTAAATTTCAAATAGGTGGCAACATTAAAATGAGAAAGCTTAGATTGTGGCCTCGACCTCTTTCGATTTTAATGAATTTCGATGGAGAGTTTTTTTTCATCATAAAACAAAGTTCTGCCTCAGAAAAACCTGAACTTTTTTTCTCGTTTCTAAAGTGTATTTGTTCATATTTCGAGAAGGAGTTGTTTTTTAAATGAAAATACTTGCGCTTTTCAATAAAAATTTTTAATTTTTCGAAATTGTAAAATTTAAAATTCGTCTTTCAATTTTGGATAAATTTTGTTTTGTATTATAGCTCTGAAAGATCTATGTAAAGTTATCCTGGAAATTCAAGAAGCGTTTTTTATAATTTCTCACAAATAAATGTTTTACAATTTTAGACAAACAAATTATCTTTAATTTTTCAAGATGCTAGTTGAGTTCAATTAGTTAAATACAAAACTACTCCATTTTGAGCTCTGGCGCATTTTCCTCATGCAATTGGAATCTAAAAAGAAATAAAAAATTTTGTTTTTGTATTGGAACCAAAAAAAATTTTAACCAATGAAATATATTTAAAAAAATTTAAAAAACATTTTTTTGATTATACTAAAAAAAAAATCAACTGGGATCAATATTAATTATATTGTATTTAAGTAATGGAACTCGACTAGAAAGTTAAAAAAAAAAATGTCCAAAATTCAAAAACCACTCAGATACATATCTTTAATAATCTAAGTTAATATGCGATTTTCTAGTTCATGAAAGGTAAATAACATATTTCTGACTGAACCCTGAACGGGGTTATCAGTTTACCAGTTATCTTCAATTTTACTCGCCCTATACTCTTTAGCTGTGTGTTCGTGCCCAAAAGCGCTTCAATATTTGTTGAATATTACTAACTAACCTATTTTTTTGTTTTTTTGTTGATTTTCTTACTTCTTGAAAAATAAATAGTTTCAACAATATTTTCGAAAGAATTTGCTTGAATACAATTCATCATCACTAAATGACATTTGTGCTTGAGCGAAGTCCTTTTTATAGCACTTTTCAATTTCCTTTTGGCGTGCCACAAATGGTTGTGGTGCGCTTTCATGCCACGACCTCAAATAAAAACCACTTGGCACTTAGCATTCCTTAAATTACCACTATATTCATGATTTATGATTTTGCAGTAAATATTATTTCTGACATTGTGTGGTTAGCGCCTTTCTCGTCACCTACTTGTCCGCCCTCAATTGTCGGTTACATTAGCCATACTGAAGTAGTATATACATACATATAATTTACTTGGAAATTTGCGAAATTTTACTGCCGGCACGCGAGCTTGTGATTTTCAATTTAGAATATTTTTTGCGGAAAAGCCTAAGTTATTTAATAAATATTTATACTGCACGATTTGTGAAGTATAACATCAGAATGAAAGAAAAAGGGGGAAAATATAAATTGAGTGGAATGCTAATAAAAACGTAAAAGTGGAGGTTCCGGCTGCAACCACAGAGCAACTCAGGTTGGTTAGTGACTAATAGGAAGACGGGTGATTGAAAGCTGAAACTTGTTGAATTTGAAATTTTTATGATTATGATATTTTTGTTGAATTAAATTTTATTTTTAAAATTATTTAAGTAATTCTATGCTTAATTATTTCAGTTTTTCGAATTAAAAAAAAATATTCTAAAATACTAAGAAAGTTGGTGAATATTTGAACGGATTGATATGACTTAACCGAGAGCTATGTATGTGTTTGTATTATCAGATTTCTTCGTCTATTTATTTTCGGTTCTATTTTGTTATTTTAGTTTTGTAAATTACCGAAAAGAAGACATTTTAAAAATTTGCTTATTTATTTACCGAAACGAAATAAAATCGCTTCATTCGCTAAGCTACTCCAGCCGAAATGTTTTTGAAATGAAATTTTATATAAGACAAGAAAATTTATCTAGATTTGAGCTTTCTTTCCCACTTGCTAATGCATATTCCTGAAATGCATAAAGATTTCGGCACAGACCGCCATGTCGTTACTGGTTTTAATATCTCTCGTTCGTATGATATACATATGTATACATATATGTTTACGATTTGATCAACTCTATATATGTATGTAAATCAGTTAATGTTTTTAAAGATTTTATTAATAGATTCAAATATAAAATGTACATTCAATGATAACATTCGGAATAAAACTGAAAAACTATTACAAAGGTTTCTCCTTTTATAGATTCAAAGAAAAACATATTTTCAATAAAAGTAAAACCTACTATGTTAAAGTACAACGTATCGTTCAGTATGTTCGTCCCGATCGGGTTGCCTTTCTGTCCAAAGTGTACGTTCCTACATGTATATCGTTGAAAGCAAAAACATTGGTTTACTTAATAAAAATCCCGCAAAATATATTGATACAAATTTTCAAAAACTATTTCACACAAACGTTTTTCCCAAAAATGTATAACTGCAATTTACCAAGAGCACACTAGCTTCCTTTATTTACACAAAAAAAAAAAAAAACCAATAACAACAATAATAACAATAATAACGAAAGTATACCCAATGCAAACAAAAAATGGAAAATATCTGCAAATTAACACCTCATAAAAATATTTCCAATTTTCCAAAATTGTTCACTGATACAAAGGAAATATTGGGAAAACAAAAACCAATAAGAAAACTAGTAAACAAGTTGGAAAATTCATAGTACGCGCTGTTCGACAAATTGTTTTCACCGAAAAACGAAATGAAAACAGAACAATGCAAAAATATCAATAAACGTTCGTTGATGAAAATCCACTAAAACAAACAAAAGCTCCGCATTGTGTGCATTGCACAGCAGAAAACAAAAGGGACTGAGGTTAAACAAAACAATAATAACAACTTGTATAAATAAAATAAATGAAAACTTAGCGTAAAGATTGCAAAAAGTAAAATATCGAAATATTGGTGGTGGCATTCATGAGAATGAAACTAAAATCGTCGAATATACAAAAACAAAAAGAAGAAAAGTGAGTGAGCTGTTTTGACAAAGTTGATTGGGGCGTGCGTTTTGAAAAGTTGTTTTTTTTTTTCGTTCTATTGCAAAGGCAGGAGGTTGCTGGCGCTGTACGAAATGTGTAAATAAACTTAGAAGGGTATATGCATATACAGTATTGGTGTAAGTAATAGGGACGGCATATCTTAAGTGACAAATCTATTTATTCTTCACACTTATACAAGAGTCTCTTGCTTTTTACTACTTCGACGTATCGCCACCATCTTTAGCTCACAGCATCACTCCGGTGTGAATTCGTTCGCAAAGTGGCCCTACAGTCAACAAACTTTCTGGTCATCGCAAAGCTTTCTGTGCCGAATCGAAACTTTTTCTAGATAAAAATAAAAATAAATTAATTTGGACCTAATAAATTGAACACAACTGTAGATATTATCGCATAACTGATTGCGTTTGTAGAATGCGCGACAAAAGCAATACGCGACAAAGGCAAAAACAATAGATGACAGCTAGCCAAACAAGTTGACAATCGATTGACAGATAATAAACGGAAGGATAAGCGGATAAGTGCATTGGTCGTGGTGTGATTTAATCGGATACAATAGAGTCTTGAATGAAGGTATTAATTTATGCATGAGATTAGAGCAGCTGTTAGCAATTCTTCAAGGAATCAAAATATTTGAACATTACTTTAGGTGGTCGTAGAAAGGCAGCTTATTTTTGCATTTCGTCAAAAATGTTGCTTTATATGTGCTTAGAACAGCAACCTAAAAGCAACAACTCAAGCCGATAAATGGTCAATAAAGATCTTTTACTTAGCTTTTCTAGTTTTATAGGAGTCAAGGTAAATGCTGTAGACCAGTGATCCGCAGTATTGCAGAATGTTTTATCGCTCTGGATTATTTCTTTGGACTTTCGGGTTTTCTATGTGTAAAATACTGCCGGCCCGGTCGCAGTAAAGAGCAAGTATAGCCAAGTAATTTACTTGCAGCTGCTTATCACTCAAGATCAATATATATTTTCTCAAGAGTGTACTGCAAAGATACTCAGTTTTTGGAATTTGGAACACGCTAAAGTAAAGTTAAACTCGGAATAAAAGAAAGGAGGTTTCTAATATGCTAGATTACGTGAAGAAGCATGAGTGAGGTAGAGAAAATTAGAGAAAGAAGCAAATACATTGGGATTGGGAAAAAGAGGGAGAGAAGCTGAGAATTAAACAGAGGGACCGGAAAAATTAGAAGGAGACAAAATAAAAACAAAAAAATATGAAATAAGAACATGAATAAAAAAAAAAATAAAAATTATAGCAATGAAGATGGGAATAATAATAACAAAAAAAATTAAGAAGGAATTGGAAAAGGATCTCGAAGGGGAATAGAGAGCAGGAATATTACTAAGAATAGGTATGAATAAGGGAACACGAATAACAATAGGGACAATACTAAAAGTAAGAGACAGGAAGAAGAATGGGAATAGGGTCATTACGTAATAGGTATATTAATGAGAACCGGACTAGAAGAGAAAAAATATTAGAAGTATTAATTGTATTAGAAATGAAAATAATACCAGGAACTAAAATATTAATTTTCATAAGAATAGGTGCAAAAAAAAAGTATTTAAGGGCATAGGAATAGTGAAAGGAACAGAAACAGGAGCAGGAGCAGAAATAGTAAGAGCAAATTAAAGGGAAAGAGTACAAGGAAAAAACAAATAAGAGTGAACTGAATGCATTGGTAACGGGATGTGAGAGATGCTGCGAGAGAAAAACCGCTGATCTGGTGGATATAGAAAACCACGTTATTTATTTTTTTTTCACCAACGTTTGTTTTTTTGCAAATTAACTATCAACAAAATGTAAAAAAAAAAGGTTTGCATATTAGCAACTGAAATCACCGCTATAAACAAATAGTAAGACAGCAACAACAGAAAAAAAGCAACAAATCACAATAAAACCACAGGGTAATGGACTGCAAAATGACATTTAACAGCTGCCATTGAGTCAACGATATAAATTCGTACAACACACACACACTCCAACACATGCGAAGTATGCACACTTTTGCTTGCTGTGTCAACAATTGCAACACTTCAGCGGCCACGGCACCCACAGCCATAGCCATAGCCACTGTGGACAATTATTTTATCTCACACTTGATATTTTTATATAAAATTTATTCGCACATACATTTGTTACTTTGTAAGCATGCGAATGTGTTTGTGTGTGTGTGTGTGTGCCACTTTAGTTGGCGACAAGTGGCAACTATAAAAATCGCATACAAAATGCCTGCATTCAGGAGGTTAAATTTATTTATTTATTTGCATTGCAGTTGGTACTTTTGTTCAGCGATAAACACTTGCAACGGCAATTGTTTGCAACGTCGTTAACTATGCCCGACGTTGCTGCTGCTACTGTAGCCGCCTTGAAATGTTGTAGTGATGCAAATAATTGTAAAAAATGAAAATGAAAATGAAAAAAAAAAAATAATTTACAAGAGCAACACAGTGACGTTATGCAAGTTTTATGAATATTTATAAAATGTGTTTGCTCATAAATTTTAAACTTGAGCTCAACTTGAGTTCAGGATAAAGGTGATCTTTACGCAATGTCGAACTTCAACTTTGTTCCGCATATAGCGAGTTACACAGGTAGAACGAAGAATTAAAATTCATTTCCATACATTTGAACTAAAATGTTAAATTTTTGGTACAGTTTTGGAATTGGTTTACGAATACTTCTGAGACTTTCACAGGACCGTTTCTGAACATTTTCTTGACTATTTTCGGGTCATTTTCCAGGTCATTTCGGTGTTGTTTTCGGGAGTATTTCGGATTCATTTCGGGAGTTCTTTGGGTTAATTTTTCTAAAAAAGTCCCCAAAAACAATTCCGAAATGATCCTCGGAAAAGTTCTAATGCGGCTTTTCCAGGGCCATTTCGGAATATTTGCTGAACTGTTCTCTGGTCTTTTTCCCCGTCATTTCGGTATTATTTTCGGGCGTATTTCGGACTCATTTCGGGACTCTTTCGGGTAAATTTTTCCCATATTGATCCCTAAAACAAGTCAAAAATGATCCCGGTATAGTCCTGACAAGATCTCAAAATTATCCCTAAATCTATCCTAAAGTTACCCCGAAAAAAACCACGTTTACATTAATAAACTCTGTGAGCCATGCTCAGCTGATTAAAATCGGAAATATTTCAAATTAATCATCACAACATCTGACTGCATTATATCGCGCCTATCAAGCCAACATCTGCACCTGTCATAAGTAGAGTTGCGCCTAAGCAAAAGCGAGAAATGAACAACTAATATTTCACCACAATGAAGTGCTTCTTTCACGCAGTCAGCAATCATCCCTTTCACTTTTGGAAAAAAAAAAACAAAACAACAACCCGATGCATGTTAAATAAATCCCTGATAAATGCTAAACAGAAAATAAATGATGTAGCACTAGAAACTCAATGGACACCAACACCGCTGTACGCACACAAATCCTTTACATGTCGCCTTAGTGTTGACTACAAATGCTGCACAAAAGGGACATTTTCCAAAGGGGTGGTGACGTACATAACGCCAAAGTAATAGCGTACCAAAAAGGACGACAACTTTGCTAAAGCCGACAGCGGAAAATCCGCTACGCTGACAGTTTTGCCAACTAAGTAATTCGTTGAGTTTTGAGTGCAAGAGTATGGGCGAGCAACCGAAATTGCGGGAATATAATGAAGAAATAGAAAAAATAGTAAAAACAAATGCTTTATTAACAAAAACATACATGACAAACTTACAGACGTAAGAGACGGTTACACGTGCAAACTAGTCAGCACCCACCCTCTGCTATTAGTTAACGGCGAAAACACCCTAAAGAATGACAGTTAGCCGGTTGCTGCCATGCAGTTAAACCAATTAGTTCAAAGCTATGACACAAAGGGAGTGAAAGAGAAGTGCCACTAGTCAGCTAGCTGTTCTTTTTGTTCATAAAAATATGAATTGATGTATTACATATCGAAACCGAATATTCATTGAACCCAATCGTATCAAAGATCAATTGATTGGAAAACGCAATTTAAAAAAAAAAAATTGTTGTGTTCGTCATAGTAAAAAGTCCCTCTATGCAGAACTTCCTCAAAATCCGGGAGGGCGGTTTCAAAATGTGCATTTTTAAAGGTTTTGATATGAAATTCATCAATTGTAAAATTTTGTCAAAAATATACTATACTGAAACAAATTAAAAAAAATCATATAATGACAAGCTAAACCCTCTCAAGGGTGATTTCACAGACTGGAGAGCGGTTGCCCTAAAAATGACCAAATTAAAAAAAAAATGGTTCGACTTGTATTTGTTTAATTCTGAGCATTTTATCTGCCTGCTCGACCTTCAATTTTGACTGGTGAAAGTTTAGACGTTTTGGGGCTAGTTCGAACTCACTCGGAAAATTCTAGTTTTATACTGGTATGCTCCTAACTAGTTTGCAGCTTCAGTGCAGGGTGCTTACTCCACTATTTTTACTTGCTGTTGTGGCACACATACTGGTTCATATGTAAGTTAGTAAATCCGCTAAACTTCCACTTTCGGTGAAGGCGCTGTTTGCCTTATGTTATGCGTTATTTTCCCTTTTCAGACACATCAACTGACTGCGGCTTAAGTTAAGTTTTATTGAATGTCCTTACTAAATCGACGTGCTTCGCGGCTGCGCATACCTCATAACTTTCATAAATGTTGTAAACAATGTGAGTCAATATTTTACTTTCTGGTTGTGTTATAATTTTGTTCACCTTTGCTTTTCTTGCTTGTTTTGTGTTTTCTGCTAAAAGTTAAAACCAAAGAACATATTAGTCATCACGTACTTATTCGGGTAAATTCGTATGTCTGGTGGAAAACGTGAATCCCGGCCAATAGGCGCATAGGCAAAGATCTGGACTAGAAAAAAATCATTTTCAACAGCCCCTATATTTTGTGCAATATTGCTCCGTTATTAATCTTGTGCTTTGAATCAATTTTTGTACAAACTTTCAGGAGCTTTTCTTCCCAATATTATATACATATACTAGAAGGACCCGGCAGACGTTGTTCTGCCCAAATTTAGGGAAAAAATCGCAAGATAAATAAAAAAGTTTGGAAAATTTCGGTCCCTGGTCCGCTTCCCGGAAAAAAAGAAAGCCCGAATTTTAACAAAAGTGAAGTGGTACCTTTGTACCAAATTTGAAGAATATCGCACCATAAATAAAAAAGTTTGGAAAATTTCGGTCCCTGGTCCACTTCCCGGAAAAAAAGAAACCCCGAATTTTAACAAAAGTAGAGTGGTACCTTTGTACCAAATTTGAAGAAAATCGCACCATAAATAAAAAAGTTTGGAAAATTTCGGTCCCTGGTCCGCTTCCCGGAATAATAAAAAATAGATGTTGGTCGATTCTCAGACCTACTCAATATGCTCACAAAATTTCATGAGAATCGATCAAGCCGTTTCGGAGGAGTATGGTTTCAAAAACTGTGACACGAGAATTTTATATATAAGATAACATTTTCTGTTATGTGTTTTTATTGATTTTTATTGTATTTAATAGCTTGTCTCAATTCCTTCATTAAGTGAATACATAAATTTACTCCAAATAAATTAATCCTGATAACCGTGAGTGCCCTTATTTTTTCTTTTAAAAAGAGTATGAATGCAGAAGTAATTAGAAAACATGCTTGCAGCTAAAATGGTTTTCAAAGTGACTAATTGCTGTCTACTATGTTTCAGTTATTGTCTAAGTAAAACCTGAAAAAAAAAAGTTCCATAATTTCGTTAAGATCAGCATTTGTTAGCGCCGAATGGTTGTTAAATAGGATTCACCTCAAATTGTCCAATTCATTTCACTACTTGCTGTCGTTTACCTGAAGTGAATGAGTCAGAATATACCGGCATTTAAGTACCGCTGATATTTTATTGTGTAACCAATCATCAGCGGCTAGTGGTGCGAAACTATCTATAGTTGATATCATCGATACTTGTCGATAACTACCAACGATAACCAAACGAACGATTGCGACTATTATGTGTCACAGTCAATAGTAACTCTCTTTTGGTAGTATTATTGCTGGTGATATCTATACTTTTTGTTTTTATCGACTTCTATAAATATGTACTTGAACAAAAAAAATGTCAGCTAATTAGAGAATCTGTCACAAAAGCTCGTTTATTTGAAAAATATGTATCGCTGTAAAGCGTGAAAGAATTCCAAACATTTTACAAAATATTATTTCATCAGATTGAATCAGGAATCCGTTCAACGTATTCCTTTTTATACCTTTCATGAACATGAAATGGTATTATAACTTTGGTCCGATGTTTGTAAGTATGAGAAGAAGAAGAGATAGACCCACCATTAAGTATACCGAAATGATCAGGATGATAAGCTGAGTTGATTTAGCCATGTCCGTCTGTCTGTTTGAACGCAAACTAGTCCCTCAATTTTAGACCTATCTCGATGAAATTTGGTATAGGGCCGCCATTTTGCATGCGATTAATCATTTGTCGGAACCAGCCAGATCGGACCGATACAAAGCATAGCTCCCATACAATCGATTGTTCCGATAAACGGGTTTTGGTCTATAAATCTTGCAATTAAAAAGCTAGGACCGCAAAATTTTGCACTTTTCGTACATATTGTATAAGTAACATGTGTAGTGAAAATGACTTAAATCGGACCAACTAAACATATAGCTCCCATATAATCGATAGTTTCGATAAATGGGTTTTGGGGTATAGATTTTGCAGATAAGAAGATAGGAACGTAAAATTTTGCAGGTTTGGTACTTATTACATATGTGATGTGTGCAGTGAAAATCATACAGATCGGACTAACATAACATATAGCTCCCATATAATCGATTGCTCCGATAACTCTGGTTTGGGCCATGTATTTTCAAATTAACAGTTTTGAAGAGTTTGTACCAATTGTAAGTAAGGATCGGACACTTAAAAAAGTTATGCGTATTCATGAAAGGTATGAAGCCTTCGGCACAGCCGAAGACAGCCCTTTCCTTACTTGTTTTCTTTTGACATTTTTATATATTTTATAGATGCTTGTTATGTCTTGAAGTCTAGGCCTACACTATAGAAAACAACTTTGGAAGGCTTCGGGTAAACCGAAGAAATTTCCCCCGTATTCAGTTATCAAATATTTCCTTAATAACGATAGTCGGTATTTTCGATAGTTGATGATATCGATAGTGTCTATCGTTAATGTACCACCAACAAGTTTGGCAGATGTGGTAATAGGACAAACAGGTAGCAAAACACACACAAGCGCAATGTGCTAATGGCAAGTGACATCGGTTGAAAATTACCTATGTATATATGTATGTATGTACCTACCCAAGCGCAAAGCAAACTAATTTTTCATTAAAAATTTTTGATAAAGTAGCGATGGGTTTTAGTAGATAACAAACTGTGCATTGTTAACCACAAGTAAGGTAATTGAAACGAAATCATTTTAAATTAATTTAAATGCTGTCAACGGCGGCTATCCTGTGTCCCTAAATACTTTCATTCTTTCTAAGTACTTTCATTCTCATTAAATTTTCAACGGCACAGAAGTACCTTATCTAATGGCGAGAAGAGTTTCATCTTGAAGCAGGGTTATCAGCTTGCCACTTATGTCCCTGCTGACATCAGACTCGGCTCTGAAACCTAAACTAAAACTTTTATTTTCTTTATATATATTCTTCATCTAATTGCAATAGTAAAATTGTCCAATTAAGCACCTTACTTGCCCTCCTTCAATTCATTTTTCTACACATCTTTTTACCTCAGGTTAAGGGAAGCAATTTATCTTAATTATAGGCGGTGCTATTTCGTCATCGAATCAAATTAATTTTATAGCGTTTTACAAACATACAAATTCTGCAAAAAAAACTCTACTCATTTTGACTCTGTATGATAGTTGATCCATAGGTACCGCTCAATCAAATTCAATAATTAATCATTTTTTGATGGTCATATTTAACAGTGCAATAGGAAGCTGTGCACGCAATGAGCGACTAAAGCAAAAGTAATAAAACTTTGTTTTACACGCCAATATATTTTTGTTATTATTTTGTTGCCCAAAAAATCGATTTTATGCTTAAGGCGTAAAATATGTGGAACCAATTAAAAAAAAACAAGTAAGGAAAGGGCTGTCTTCGGCTGTGCCGAAGGCTTCATACCTTTCATGAATACGCATAAGTTTTTTAAGTGTCCGATCCTTACTTACAATTGGTACAAACTCTTCAAAACTGTTAATTTGAAAATACATGGCCCAAACCAGAGTTATCGGAGCAATCGATTATATGGGAGCTATATGTTATGTTAGTCCGATCTGTATGATTTTCTTAACTGCAAAATCTATAGCCCAAAACCCATTTATCGAAACTATCGATTATATGGGAGCTATATGTTTGGTTGGTCCGATTTAAGTCATTTTCACTACACGTGTTACTTATACAATATGTACGAAAAGTGCAAAATTTTGCGGTCCTAGCTTTTTAATTGCAAGATTTATAGACCAAAACCCGTTTATCGGAACAATCGATTGTATGGGAGCTATGCTTTGTATCGGTCCGATCTGGCTGGTTCCGACAAATGATTAATCCCATGCAAAATGGCGGCCCTATACCAAATTTCATCGAGATAGGTCTAAAATTGAGGGACTAGTTTGCGTTCAAACAGACAGACGGACAGACGGACAGACGGACAGACGGACGGACAGACGGACATGGCTAAATCAACTCAGCTTATCATCCTGATCATTTCGGTATACTAAATGGTGGGTCTATCTCTTCTTCTTCTCATACTTACAAACATCGGACCAAAGTTATAATACCATTTCATGTTCATGAAAGGTATAAAAATAATATGCTGTAAGTATATTTAGACAAAAGAAAACAGAAGTTGAGATCTGCACGAAGCCTTCTAAACTTTTATAAAAATCGGTTTGCCATATCATGCGAGATTTAAGAGAATTTTATTAATATAACTTTTTTATAATATTTTTTTTTTATTATAATTATTTATGTATGTATATTTTTCTGTCCTCGTAGGAAGCGTGAAAGGCTTAATAAGTATGGGGCTTTGACAAGACAAATATACTTACTGTCTCAGTTTTGCTATCGATTTAGATATAACTAGAATCTCCCGCGATGCTGTGCTGCGTCTCAGGACATACATACATATAAAAAACTGAGTTTGATTTGAAACATTATATCTCCGAAATCGGTTGAGTTATAGAACTGACACACATCGCCTGTTGCATCACTCATTATCACCTTTCGTACGATGATTGTACTAGCGTGTTTTGGATCACAATGTTCCAGATGTTTGTAGATAACTCTTAAAAGTGACGTATAGAAATCGAACGATAAAAGCTGCATTCAATTCTATGCAGCGGTTTGTTGGGCAACGAAAAATGGGTCATGTTCCACTTTCTGGGTGTTAAAAAAGACCCGAAAAAATAGATCTTATTCTCATACTTCATTTCGTAAACAAAAGACCAACTATGTACTTCGCAGCCTACTTCATGATGCATCAGATTCTTACTTAATTTCCACAAATCATCGACGTTTAAAGTTCTCGTTCAGTTCAACAAGAGTGAGCAATTAAAGCGTGAGCGCTCATGAATGTATGCAATACAATAATAAAGTAAAATTGTCAAGCTGCAGGCAATCAAGCACTTATGAGCGCATATTCTAATTTCTTACAATTTCTTAATTTGAATTGTTAAGTTGTGCTCACTGAAGTGCTGCTTAAGTTTCATACATTGGCTGCCTGCCATAAGTCAAAAGAAATCAATTCAGCTTCTACGTGCCAGCAATCAATGCCTCTATCCAATTTAAACGCTAATTTATATGGGTTTCTGTATTTCTTCGTATATCGTCTGGGAATATTCTTGATTTAGCTACTTGGTTTGATTGCTACACAATGGTAATTAATCCATAAAAAATCATCACATTGAATTGTATTGAACGTTTAATCGACAGTCGTTAAGTGAGCGACTGTTGCTTCGAAATTTTTGCAGAAGCTCGCAATGAACATAGTTTTGTGATGTGGGATGTGGGATGTGCGTCGCCAGCAGCTCAAATAAATTGAGCCATTTATGTCAATTTTTATTGTGGTCTCGTTTTATTTATTTTCTTTTAAGTCTATTCTTTATTACTCAATTCAATCTCTTATGTAGAACGTACATACTTGCTTATATGTATGTATGTATGTGTGTGGGGGGTGACAAAAGTTCGTTAATTTATTGTGCTCAGATAGAGGGCGTTATTATAGTTTTTTCGATATAACAGTTTTTTGTAATGGTACAAAATACATTTTTTAGAATTCCATAGGTTGTTATTAAAAATGGGTAAAATCGAACAATCGCACAAAGTTCGGCCATTAACAACTTCAGAACTGCATAAGATATAATTAAGAAGCTGAATACCCTATGGACACGTCGACTGCTGAGTGGAAGATCACAATATTTCAAAATATTTTATACATTTTTAGCTGAGTTATTCAAATAGGGCATTTTTTAAAAAAAAAATCTGAAATGGGGCGTTTTTGAAAAAATATTTCGAAATAGGGTAATCTTCCACTCAGCCAATGATGTAGAGCATCTCCACGGAAAACAAGGAAAATTGGTGGATGGTCACGCCCATTTTTGTAATACTAATTTCTAAGAGGGCGGTGGCAAAACCGAACATCTTTGTCACTGATAAAGATAGAATGGTAGAATTTGATGGTTACAATGATCTGATGATCTTAATAATCATATTTTTTTTTTATTTTTAAAATATTGATTAAGGGACACATATGTAACTCCATGAGAATTTCATAAAGGTCGATGTATTAGAAAAAGTTTAAAAACCTCTACAGGTCATAACTCTACAACAATTTACCACGAACGCTTTTAAACAGCTGGACATTTATTAATCGGTTCCACCCGAACTTACACTTTCTTGCTTTTTTTATAAAATCATCGAACTTCTGTTAGACCTCCTGGAAAGCTTCTGTTACATACAAGTTTTATACATCTATCTCCTCCTACTTACTTCAATCGAACTTGTTGCAGACAATTAATTAATATGGGACTCATAAAATTTAAATTTATCACCAGCAACAAAAACAACACAGCAATGATAGTCGTCATAAAATTCCCATACCCAAGCCATAAATCTACATTCAAACTGAAGATACTTAAAAATCATTTTTTACTGCTTTTTAAGTACAACTTAATATGGTTTTTCTATTGACTTTAGTTATAGCCGATTCAAAGCAACTCCATAATAAATAATGGAATACTAATACACAGTGATTAAGCCCAAATAAAATGTCAAATATAAATGCAATACGATCATTTCTTATAATAAATTACCCCTTATAAAAAAAAAAAAACAAAAAGCGAAAAATATTTTTTAAGTTTCATTCTTGCAAGAAGTTGACTAAAGTCCTTATCATCCATTAAGCTTTCAATCAGCGTTGCTTCTTTGCAAAATTTTTCAATATGCTTGAATTTTCCTCTCTCACTCACCCCCTCTTAACACAATGAATAATTTCTTTAATTTCCACTTGACTAAACACCACAATCGATTCGGCAGCATAAACGAATGCATAATTATCATCAATTCTTTACGCTTTGATGCCTTACACGTTCATGCCTTCGCATCCGTTTGTCGGTGTTGCACGTGCACGCTTAAAAGGTTCCAGTGCTTTTAGTTGGCGTTTGGAAGTTGATTTCCCTGCATCAATTTGGCGCAGCCTTGGCGACACAAGTCATTTCACGCAGCTTTGTTTTCTTTTGAATAATCGTCAACGTTATTGACATTTGCCTTTGACTAATGATTTGTCACCCTGCTTTTGTTCGATGCTAGCAAACTGTCACAATTCTGCTATTGTGGGTCACTTAATTCAGATAATTTTACTTTGCGCTGCTGTCAGATATTTGTCATACTCCTGTCAAATAGTATTTTTAAATTAATGAATCCCCAAAGTGAGAGAGGTCACAAAAAAGTTATTAAAATATGAGGGCAAACAGGTGGTTGTTCTAAAGGGAAATTATGCTAGCGCCCTACATACATATATGGTGAGAGACAGATATGAAGACGTTTGATTAATTTCGAGAAGTAGCACAAGAGCCACAGAGGGTGGATGGATAACAGCTGCCTTAATAGTAAATCTATTGAGCCATGCCCCTCCGTCCGTCAGTCTGAGCTCATAAAAGCTTCAGTAAAACAATAAAGTTCGCAGATTTTTTTTCATATTTTTCGGAACTATAAAAGTTTTTGAACGATTCCCAGAACAGTTTTGAAATTACAGTTTTTTGACATTTTAAAGGTCTCAGTTTTGGGCTAACATTTTGAAAACATTTTTTAGGTCTAAATTTGCAGAACTTTTTTCTTCTGTTAAGGAACTTTAAAGTTATTTATGTGCAACCTAGAACAGTTTTGAAATTTCCGTTTACGAACATTTTAATAGTTTTGAGTCTTTAGGTCAATTTAAAAAACATTTTTTCAGGTCCAATTTTACAGCATTTTTGTTTCTTATAAAGAAGCTCTAGAACTTTTTGAATGGTAATTTGTAAAGATTTTTTAATAATGCTCTCAAAAACAAACGGATTGGCGCAGTTGCTCTTACTTTAATAGTGAAATCTTGCACTTAAAATTATTGCTCGTCCAATTCAAAAGTCCACGTACTTATCAAAGACTTCTCGTTAGTACACCACTGAACTTAGTTGGCCTTGAATTGTTTACTGTGAAAGTCTTTAGTAGGAAGATTAAATCGTTCTATTCTTTCATAACACCGTCAGTATAACCTTGACATCTGATTAGATAAACTAAGCTTTTTCGCATATCCAATTAAGTATCGCAGCCATTGTAAAATCCTACAAGTAAGTTATCTTTGTTCCTTTCTCTTTCTAACACACAGGCTTTTGACACTGAGAAAAACGTCAAATCAGCGGTTGACACTGAGAAAAATGTCAAAAAAAAAGCTAGTACAGCAACCCCTATCGTAGCAGGGATGTAATTTTCAATGAAAAATGGAGCGAAATTCCAGAGAAGGGTTGCTGTGTAGGTTAACTTTTGAAGCATATTTAGTATGGAAATATGAGCCGAAATGTGTCAAAGGACAAGTTTTAACTTAACATTGCAGAAAATAATACTATATGGCATTTATAATGGAATAAAATGTTGCTTTAAGTACTGAAAAGTTTATGGAGAAGCTAATCCACTTAATGAAGCAAAACATATCGACGACAAGACCACTTTTTCGCAATTAACCTTTGTTTCTAGTAGAATGTTGAAGCTAAAATAAATAGTCGCGTAAAAAATTTTGCGGCAGTTTTTATGATTCACATATTGGTTGTTTTTAAAATATCGTTTGTGCTAGAGCTAGGCATTTTCCAGACTAAATTTGTTTGAAAGTGAAGTGGATCGTTCACTTCATTCAGTCCTTCAGCCGTTCAATACTATGTTTTCTTTTCAATATGAACATAAATTCGGGAGGAGTTCACCGTTCGAACAAATATTATTATACTACTAACCACAGTATATCTACTAACTTTCCCCCAATTGAACAGATTTTGTCGAGTCCAATATGTTTTCTTATACAAATTTACCAACAAAATAACTAATTTACTAAGCTATTGACGTGTTTGAAATAAGCAGAGGCACATCATCCACTATTTTTCACCATCTTCTAAGCGTTTGCACGACTAACGACCAGAATTGTTATACGGCAAGCGACATAAGACATTAATGCTTTACCGCTTTACAGCTCAACCTAATATAAACGCACAGCGTGAGTTTTCTGTCAAACTTGTCTCATGCCCATACAACTTGTATGAGAGTAACCGAAATAGAATTGCGTGAGCTAAAAGCTAACTCAAAATCCAAGATTTTTGTGCGTGACGTTTTGAATTGAGGTTATGGTAATTTTACAAATTATTGTTTGATTATTTTCGTTGTTTTAGACAAATATCTGAATTTAAAACGTCAACCAAATGTTGTAATCACAAATTTGACCTTCTATATACCATAAAACTATTCATATTTAGACCAATAAAAGCAACGCACGGGCTTTAATTTAGGTTACTCAAATAATTGCGTATAGACTTCTGTGCGTCCGCAAACGCTGTGCGTTTATATTAGGTTGAGCTGTTAGTGAGGATACCGAAGTGTAAGCAGCTGTTAATATGAATTTTGCACGTAATATCTAAACATTTATATGTATATGTACCTCGTGACACAATGTGCTAAAACTAATTAAAACAGGGAAATTGGTTCCATACCGAACTGAAGACAAATTCAACAAATATTATATAGTTACTGCTTTTACTGGTATAATTGGGTAAATACATGATTGAGCTTAACACCTGCTAAAAATAGATAGCAATGAATGAGTTTTCAGGCTTTTGACATTATGCAAACATTTAAAGTGCGTTGTAATAAAGCGATGCCTAAGAAACTTGCGAATACTATGTGAATGCACCTTTAGTTGAACATTTTTGCGCATATATGCAAAAAGATATTTGAGCGTGCGTTTTGCTTGTAAACACTTTAAAATGGTGGGGAACTTCATTTAAATACGAAATAAATAAGAGAAGTTACTATTTTGTTCAAGTATTTGCTGAAATTTACCATATTAGCACATGGTATTTTAGTGTAAACAAGGAAGAACAAGAGAATTCCCATGGCAACATCAACTACACGGTTGCTTCTGCGAGTACCACAGGAAAGTTTTACAAAGTTTAAGAAGATATCATAAAATGGTCTTTAAACAGAGAAAACTTTTGTACAAACTACTCTAAATGAAATTACCTGCAACAATAAATAGTTTTCACCAACTAAATTCTTATATTTACATAGTTATCATACATTTTTCAATAGGTAGTGGTACTTTTTTTTCAGTCCACATGAATGAGACCCTGCGTATTTCGCCTCTGAATTCGGAGCTCCCAGTCAGGTGAGCACAGCCGTTAGTCGAACAGCTGATTGATAACTTACTTGTAGGGCTTTACAATGATCGCAGCACCATATTGAGTACTAATGAACCATAAAATTATTACGCATAAAGACCATATTCATGCTTGATTGCTTGGTGTGAAAATTTTAGTTCATTATATTGATTTAAGTATAGAATTAGTTGTACTCGGCCTAAATCCGTAAATTACTAAAACTCAAGCGTAGTTTCAACTAACTAACAAACAGAAAAAATTAGGATAAGACAATTTAGAATCGCAAACTACTACACAGCATAAAGTTGTTATAACGTCATAAAGCTCTCATATCAGCTCTCATTATATGCATGCTGAAACATGATTTTTAAATTACAAATATTTGGTTTGCATGCTAATATATTTGAAAATTGAAGTTGTTATATCTGAAATGACCGAAAATTTAGCAAAACAGCATTGACATCAAAAAGATCATCTGCTCGCTCCTTAGTGGCTACAGGGTGAGTTATGATAGCGGAAATGCATCTCTATTTAAAGTCTATTATAGAACTTAATATTTGGATACTTACCCTGAATATATTTGAGCGATCGCACTTCTTTAGGGTTGTAATCTCGTATCGAAAAATTGATATCTCACTTATTGTTATACCTAGTAGTGCTTCGCACACAAGGTATATTAACTTCATTGGCCTAACGGTAGTATGTAACGGCATAAACGAATCGAGATAGATATTGACTTATATATATCAAAATGTTCAGGAGGAGAAGAGAAATTGATTGAGCCATGTCCGTCCGTCCGTCCGTCCGTCCGTCTGTGAACACGATAACTTGAGTAAATCTTGAGATATCTCAATGAAACTTTGTATGCAGGTTCCTTTTTACATATCTCTGAACGGTATTGAAAATAGGCAAAATCGGTTAAAAGCCACGCCCACTTTCTATATATATAATATTTTCGAAAATACAACAAGTAAGGAAGTCTAAGTTCGGGTGACCCGAACATTAAATACCCAGCGTTAGTTTTTAGAAAAAGGGGGCGTGGTTTTCATCCGATTTCGCCCATTTTAAAAACCACGATTCCCAGAACAGTTTTGAAATTACAGTTTTTTGACATTTTAAAGGTCTCAGTTTTGGGCTAACATTTTGAAAACATTTTTTAGGTCTAAATTTGCAGAACTTTTTTCTTCTGTTAAGGAACTTTAAAGTTATTTATGTGCAACCTAGAACTGTTTAGCAATATCCGTTTACGAACATTTTAACAGTTTTGAGTTTTTAGGTCAATTTAAAAAACATTTTTTCAGGTTCAATTTTACAGCATTTTTGTTTCTTATAAAGAAGCTCTAGAACTTTTGGAATGGTAACCTGTAAAGATTCCATTTTTTAATAATGCTCTCAAAAACAGGCGGATTGGTGCAGCTGCTCTTACTTTAATAGTGAAGTCTTGCACTTAAAATTATTGCTCGTCCAATTCAAAAGTCCACGTACTTATCAAAGAATACTCGTTAGTACACCACTGAACTTAGTTGGCCTTGAATTGCTTACTGTGAAAGTCTTTAGTAGGAAGATTAAATCGTTCTATTCTTTCATAACACCGTCAGTATAGCCTTCACATCTGATTAGATAAACTAAGCTTTTTCGCATATCCAATTAAGTATCGCAAGCACCATATTGAGTACTAATGAACCATAAAATTATTACGCATAAAGACCATATTCATGCTTGATTACTTGGTGTGAAAATTTTAGTTCATTATATTGATTTAAGTATAGAATTAGTTGTACTCGGCCTAAATCCGTAAATTACTAAAACTCAAGCGTAGTTTCAACTAACTAACAAACAGAAAAAATTAGGATAAGACAATTTAGAATCCCAAACTACTACACAGCAGAAAGTTGTTATAATGTCATAAAAATAAACATTTTATGCAACATCGAAGATCTCTTTAAATATGTATACTCCCCTCATTAAAAGCATGCTGAAACATGATTTTTAAATTACAAATATTTGGTTTGCATGCTAATATATTTGAAAATTGAAGTTGTTATATCTGAAATGACCGAAAAATTCGCAAAACAGCATTGACATCAAAAAGATCATCTGCTCGCTCCTTAGTGGCTACAGGGTGACTTATGAAAGCGGAAATTAATCTCTTTTTAAAGTCTATTCTAGAACTTAATGTTTGGATACTTACCCTGAATATATTTGAGCGATCGCACTTCTTTAGGGTTGTAATCTCGTATCGAAAAATTGATATCTCACTTATTGTTTTTTTTTTTTTTTGTTAAGATCGATTTGTGAAAATGCTCTTTTCAAAGACTGTTGTTCATAAATGTGTTTTTTTTTTAAATGCCTACTCGGTATATTATTAAATATATTTTAATAATAATAACACATTCTCCGTACTCTTCAATACATAGGTATTCGATTATAGTAAAAGAGAAAATAATAAGATTAAAAAATATTGAATTTTTTTGCGTTCAAAAGTTAAATAAAAATACATGACTTACTCACGTGAAAAAAACGTGAGAGGTGGCACTGTTTAATTCAAAATGTATGAGTTAATAAAATCGCTAAATTCTACCCAAAATATAGATAGCTAAAAAATAATCGCTTGCAGTGCTACATAATTTTTTTTGGAAATTTTTCCTAGCAACAAAATTCCTCAACCACCCTGTATATGCATAACCCTATCTTTGCGTTTAAAGTTACACATTTTCAAATATGCCAAAGTACTTTGCATTGACATGCTCCAGTTAGCAAATAATCACTATCACATATGCGACTATGTGTGTATGAATTTGTGTGAATGTGCCCTACTTTATAAACATTGCAAACTCCATTAACGAAGTTAGTTGAGAATGTTACCAAAATGGTGCTTAGACTGCTCGCAGAATGTTGTCATATTCAAAGAGCTACATACATACATACATACATAGTTTAGCAAGTAATAATTAGATCTGAAAATTGAGATAATCAAGTGGACATTAAAATTTCACAACCATTCCGCTGTTCGAAGTTGGCACTTACCACCCACCGCATAGACGTTGACCCCCTCGATGATAGCCACTAAGCGCCAGTATTGTCATAGAAGGAAGAGATATGCGCTGGCATCCGGCGTTTGTTGAATGAGTGCTTGTGAACTCAATAAATTAATTACACAGACACTTTGTACGACATGCAAACAGACAACAATATCTACATACTACATACATACATACTAGATACTTACAAACTCAAATGCGTCCATATCAAGATAGTGTTAAATTTTCAGTTGTCTCGTTAAAGTAAATATGTGCCATGTATGTTTGTATGGATGGACCAAATAAGCACTAGAACTATCACATGCATACATATCACGTATTTATACCCAGTTGCCTATATTGCCTGATCCATCCATTCATTCGTTCCAGACATCGTCTCTGATTAGGATTTTAGCAGGTTCACTACTGGTGGTGACTTTTCCTCTATCACGGCGCTCATCGGGTGGGAGTTGACAAAGGAACTATACAGTGCTAAGTAAATTATGTTGATATTCTCCCGTTGCACCTTTAAAGATGTTCCCTTAACCTTGGAAATATTTTCTTAGCTATTCAACATTTCATCCTCTTTTCTTCATCATGGACGCTGAGCATAAGGAAACTTCGAGTCGCTCTATGTAGCAACCTCCACTGCAGCGAGTACTATTGAATTGACACCTCGAACCTTTACAGATTTTACCCGCCTCTCGTGTTTGAAATATCCTGGGTTAATATAGAAATATCGTGGCCTGTTTTCATTCCCCCCGGACATCGTCTTGAGACCTTTGTCACAGCTTGTAAACTGTTGCCAAACATCACTCCCAAGATGTGAGATTGATCGACGTGGATTGGAAATCATACATTGCCTTTATATACTAAGGGTCTGATTATGTAAGTCACCCTGAAACTTGCCGATGTAGTCAGTCACATTCACATGCACACGCATGTAATATCAACCAACTTCCAGTAAGTGGCAGTCACTGAATGGGATGAACGCTTTTATGTAATTTGGAATTTTTCTTTAAATGAGAGGCAGTGACTTGCGTTTTACATAATAAGCACGTTATTCCAGAATATTTCCCACCAATCTCGGTTGAGGAAAAAAAATGATTATTTTCTTGTTCTAAAAATCGGTTTATTGTTATTTAAAATCGATCATTTTCATCAAAAATGTATTAATCTTTCGTCTCGAGTTCTTAAAACAACTCAAGCTACTACCTTTTATGCTTTTACTAGAACCCACCACAGTCTCTATATACTTTCGCTTAATGCGAACTTGACGTCCTTACTTGTCAAATTAAGCATTTGACCAACTTGTGTATGTATGTGTTGTCGTTTCTGAAAGATAACCCATTTTTATTAGAATTTTGGTTTGCTGTTTCTTATGTTGTCCTCTGACATTTTGTGGTACATGCGAGCATTGTATTTAGAATTGAAAGTGACACTTAAAATTAAATGGATTTTGCAATTTGGTAAATGATTGCAGTGGGTTGGGTGTGGGATTGTTGGTGGTTTCAGATTTTGTGTGTTATCACAAAGTGATTTTGGTTTCTGGTTTTAGTACGACTAATGTTGGCCAGTCTGAAATGCAAATGTGATCACGTGTGTGGTGTTCATTTAAAATTTACAGTTGTTTTGAAGTAGCAGCTCAGTGAGAATATGAATGTATTAACTTTCGAGATCTAAAATAAATTTCGTTCAAATTTGAATGATTTTTGAAGCAAAGTTTATAAATTAAATTTGAAGTGCAAGTGCTTGAGTTTTGAGTTTTATCATAGCTTTTTAAACTAGTTGTAGTTGCTTTTTTTATTCTTTCAAGTTGGCAGCATGAATTTTTAACAATCAGCGAAGTTTTCCTTATAACAACAACATTGTGTATTTATTGCTATCTATCACTTTGCTTTACTTTTGATAAGTTTTACAAATTTCAAAGATTTCTTAATAACCTTAATTCTAAAAGCATATAAGCCAATATTTAATTTTCATCAAAGATCAATATTAATTGAAGAAACTTCATATTGAAATTTTTAATTACTGTACTCGATATGAATAAAATTAAAAGGCTAATAAAACGTATTGATTTTTATAGGATTATGAATTTATGCATAAATGGATGCTTGTGACAGAATGCTTTGGATTTCGAAGAAATGCAACGAACGAAGTTTGGGTACGACCAAGTTCGAATACAAAAGTGCGGTTACTTTCGGTTCCGACCAAAGGTAAAATGTTTTTTTTTGCTCTCTCCATAGAAATGTTGAATGCATATTTTTGCCTCTGCGGAAGCCTAAGAGAGCATACCGTCCAATTGATCTTTTAGGAAACCAAAAATATATTTGTCTGCTAAATGATGAACTAGTTAGTATACTAACTATATATATAGCTAAAGCTAATCTCTTTGGTGAAATGTGATTTGTATTTCATCACTATAAAGGAATTTTCTTGAAAAATGTAGTAACATGTCTACAGCAGAAACGGGACGATAACCTTTCTTTGACCCTTGGTCTGTTAACAGGCACACATTGTGTATCTCCTTGACTATCGAAAATAGCGTACCTTATTAATGTTATTAGGCATTAACACTATAGTTCTCCTAGAACATTTTTCCTCTGAACTTCTCATTCCATTAGTGGTCTGTCGCTTTGAATTTTCTTCTAAAACTCGCAGGGTCTACTGGATTTTTCTAGCTTCGAAAGGCATCTGTGCAATTCATACTCGTAAAAGTGGGTTTTATTGCCTTTTGGGCGTTCTTTCCCCTTTTGGAAATTAAATATCGACTACGGCATTTTATTTCATTCCAATCAGTAGTAAATCCTTCAAGGCGTATATTCACTCAAAGTGTTTATTGTCAATGTATTTTTTACGGTCTATTTATGCTCGTTGCTAGAAGAACAAGTTCCGTGTTCGGAAGACTAAGAGAACACACCTATTGCGCTGAAATTTTGAAAATGTGCGATTGTTCTTCTTCAGTCGAAGTTCGCCTTCGAAAAGTCGTTTTCCGCTCGTTCTCTATTTAAAGCCTAGTTAAGAAAGTGACGCAATTGACTTTATAATTGTAGAATTGATGTCAATGCACTGAAGCAAAATCAACTAGCTTGATGGTTCAACAAGCAACATTTTAAATAAATAAATCCACAAATACACACTGTGTCTGTACATATCAGCTAGTTTACGACATGGTTGCATTCTTCAGCAACTGCAGCTGAGTTCAAAATTGTAATTTGATTTTCATCTAACGAATATGTGCAACGCCGCTGAAACAGCGGGTGGCATGTGCAGCATACAAATATTCAACATGCATATGTACATATGTATGTGTATTTAGACATAAATGCACCTCCCACTTGAATTGATTTAACCTAATTCATTTGTAGGTTCATTTACCCGTGAATAGAAAATCATCAATCATGCATTAGATTTTGAATGCAACAAAATTTAACTCGAGTGGGTATGATAAAGTGATTGTTGGTGGCACGAGTATGTGGCAAGGACGAAGCGTTTGCAAAAGTCTATTTTGTAGCGCTTCAAATGCACTTTCGAACTGAGATTGATTTGTAATTTGCCTATGCAATTAAATGTATGAGTGTGAAAGGAAGATGAAAATGTAGGTACGATATTTAAATGAGTGACAGCTGAATATTGGCATTAATACGGGGTGCCAACGAAAGTTCGGTAAGTTTTGTAGAGAAATATTATTTTAAATTGTTATTCGAATGTTCTAAAAATTGTGATAATTTGTGGGTGCAAAAATTAAAACTTCTTGAAATTTAACTATAATTATTAAAAACTTTTTAGAGGCAACCTTGTAGTGGCATATGCAATCTCGTTAATCAAACGAACTTTTTTTTATACCCACACGACTGTATTTTCGATTTAGAGATTTGCAGAGTACACATCTCAAAAATAGGGGCGTAAAAACAACTTTATGTTTTCGTGAATTTTTCCATATCAATACCTTAATACGACACCAGTGGCGGAACCAGAATTATGGGAAGGAGGACTCTAAATCAGTTTTATGAAATATCGAGAACCCTTTTTATCCAGAGTTCCTGAAAATTATGACTTTTTGGTTTCTGTAGGGTTCTGTGGGGTTAGACCCGAAAGCCCCCCATGTTTACAATAGTGTACTACACATAAACCGATGCCGTTGCTATTTCTCTTTGTATTTACATATGTGCCAATTTTTGTTATTGCCTATTTATTCGATATTCAATTCTAATGAAAATCCATTTGAATATCGCATTTCGAAATTTAGGATTGTCGCTCAGCTTGACAGCTTTCTGAAAGCTTATTTAGGCAACAATAAAACTAATTGGTATCGCTTATAGTGCTTGTGGGCAGAGCTGACATTTAAATTACCATAAATTCTATTAATATGCAGAAATCAGGAATTAGAGCAAGCTTATTTTATTAATTGATATGATATGTATGTATATGATATGATAGAGTTAGATTCGCAGTGTCACACAATTAACAACAGAGACCAGATTAGGCCAGTGCGAAAAGTAGTTGGCTCACAAGTGAGCTGGAACTCGGTTTCCTCAGAGTTTTCCTGTAACGAATTCCTATTCATTGTGAAACAGAACAGTAAATACCTAGGTTTAAGATCTTGAGGTATGTAGGTACAAGCACTTTCTAGTTTTGAGGTACCTAAAGAAGTAAAATCGGTGCAAGATTTTTATTTTATTTTATTTTATTTTGTTTTATTTTATTTTATTTTATTTTATTTTATTTTATTTTATTTTATTTTATTTTATTTTATTTTATTTTATTTTATTTTATTTTATTTTATTTTATTTTATTTTATTTTATTTTATTTTATTTTATTTTATTTTATTTTATTTTATTTTATTTTATTTTGTTTTATTTTATTTTATTTTATTTTATTTTATTTTATTTTATTTTATTTTATTTTATTTTATTTTATTTTATTTTATTTTATTTTATTTTATTTTATTTTATTTTATTTTGTTTTATTTTATTTTACTTTATTTTGTTTTATTTTATTTTAATTTATTTTATTTTATTTTATTTTGTTTTATTTCATTTTTTTTTATTTTATGTTATTGTACTTTATTTATTTTATTTTATTTTATTCTATTTTATTTTATTTTATGTTATTGTACTTTATTTATTTTATTTTATTTTATTTTATTTTATTTTATTTTATTTTATTTTATTTTATTTTATTTTATTTTATTTTATTTTATTTTATTTTATTTTATTTTATTTTATTTTATTCTATTTTATTTTATTTTATATTATTTTATTTTATTTTATTTTATTTTATTTTATTTTATTTTATTTTATTTTATTTTATTTTATTTTATTTTATTTTATTTTATTTTATTTTATTTTATTTTATTTTATTTTATTTTATTTTATTTTATTTTATTTTATTTTATTTTATGTTATTTTATTTTATATTATTTTATTTTATTTTATTTTATTTTATTTTATTTTTTTAACTTTATTTTATTTTATTCTAATTTATTTTATTTTATTTTATTTTATTGAGATTTTTACACAAACAACAAGCTTGTGTTTTTGGTCTTTATATTTGAAGTATCCTGGTTCGAAACGAGCTATAGACCTATTAATAATTTTTTTCTGCAGCGAAAAATTATTGTTGTTTTTTTTTTTTTTTTTGGGTTTCTTAATAATTTTTTTATTAATTATTAAAAGTTTTTGTTGAGTTGTACAGGGAAAAATTTAGAGACAACCGCCATAGCTTTTCTTATAGATCCATTTCGGAAGTTGCTAACTTCACTCATCAGAGAAATTTTGGCACGCATTGCTAACTATTAAGCTAACAATACGCTGGGTGTTTTGCCTTCTAAACGCCCTGTTCAATCAACTTTTTACCAATTCATGTACCAACAACGCCATTTGACGTTTTAGATTTGGTATCATGATGGATTTTTTTGCAAGTCTGCTTTGGTGTCACAGTTTGCCAACCATGTGCTCTTGGTTTTTGTTATTGAGATTTTTACACAAACAACAAGCTTGTGTTTTTGGTCTTTATATTTGAAGTATCCTGGTTCGAAACGAGCTATAGACCTATTAATAATTTTTTTCTGCAGCGAAAAATTATTGTTGTTTTTTTTTTTTTTTTTTGGGTTTCTTAATAATTTTTTTATTAATTATTAAAAGTTTTTGTTGAGTTGAACAGGGAAAAATTTAGAGACAACCGCCATAGCTTTTCTTATAGATCCATTTCGGAAGTTGCTAACTTCACTCATCAGAGAAATTTTGGCACGCATTGCTAACTATTAAGCTAACAATACGCTGGGTGTTTTGCCTTCTATTTTATTTTATTTACTATTAGACTTGAAGTTTGTTTAGTTTGTTAATTGTTCTTTTGTTATATTTTATATGTTTAACTCTTTTTGTTTCATTTATAATAGTATGTTTCAAGTAGTTGACCGCTTTGTGTTGGTGTCGACTTAAAATCAGCAAAATAAATAAATAAACAAAAAAATAGTTATAGCCTTTGTGGTTATTGTTCTTAATTAGTATTTATTCAGTCTGTGCTTAGCATTTGCTGCGAAGGTCATGAAATTTCAACAAACAGTGATGCATACATAGATTTTCGACAAGCATACAGTTGGTGTTTTTGCTCATTAACTGGCCACCTGGTGTTTAAATTAATTTTTTATAAAAACATTCTTATTCTTATTCTTCTTCAATGTAATTTTAATATTGATGTTTGACTTAAATTAACTTCTGTTAAGACATTATGAGGGCCACGATTGTTTCCAGAGGGTGAGTTTCATTCTAGTCTGAGATTGGGCAAAGCTCAAAACGGGGATTCGTGGCAGGTGCTGTTTCAAAGCTCAACCTCTCCTAAATAGCCCTGTAAAAAGCTTGCTTATTCATTGATACACTCTACAATCTGGCTTGCAGGATTATTTTAGTTAATGCGGCCAACGGTTCGCACGCACGCTGCCAAGGTCCACTGTGCAGTGCTTAAAAGCTGACCTTTGCAGCTGCACAACTATAAATGACAATTATAAGTAATTAACGATTTTCAGTGCTATAGCTTGAAATGTGCTTGCTCACCACACTGCACGTACGAGTCCACGAATCTGATAGATGTGCTACATCTCAAGAATGAATATTCTACAGAACACAGGTTTCAAAAGGAGGTCAATCCTAGGTAGTAGTCAATGATAGGTTTCCAGCAAAAGAGTGTGTAACAAGTGGTGAATAAATTCGGCCCAAAATTCATCAAACACATATTCGCACCAAAAATGATTATTGTTTTACGTGTCTCGTACGTAGCACTCGCAACTCGCATTTGCAGCGCAACTGGTAATTGCTGTCTTTGCAAATTTTATTATTTCAGCATTTCGTAGTTGCACAGTCTTATCGTCTTTATGGCATCGCCTGTGTGACATTACGACTGCAGTGAACCAACTGAGGAATTTTTGTGCAATCAAAAATTTGCAAGGTAATTAAATTTTGTATTTAGTTAGATATTTTCGTCGAGGTCAATACAATTCGATGGGTTCAAATGTGATAGGCAACTTTAAGGAGTGTACAAAATTATTTTAACAATTGTTGAAGGTACAATAATATATGGTGTGAGGTTGTGCGAGGCTCCGTCAAGAGTCCAAATCAAACAGTTGAAGTGACAAACAAACTCTTAATTTCAAGTTAGACCTTTCAGCTATGGAACGGTGATGGAACTAATTTAAAAGTTGACAAAAGATAGGGCTATATTCGAGGGATTTACATAGACTCTATAATACGGTAATATAGTCGTTTAATTTTTCTATGAAGTATTGGTCTGACGAAGAACATAAAATATTTCATAATTTGTTAAAATAATGAAATCAGGACTGATTGATTTTGCTAGTGAAATAGGGGGGCAACGCGTGCTCTGATTATAACTCAAATCGCCCAAACTTTTTTCCCTGTAGATCATCGCAAATTTTCTAGAGCATGACTTCGTATGCACCAAAAAAGGTAAGTTGTTATAAAAGCTGTGTAAAGAGATGAATGCCCATATTAGCACTTGTTTAGTTTTCCATACCATAGCATACAATAATTAGGTCACAAACACATTTTTTTACTATTTGATAAATGCCAAAAATAAACATTTCAAAAATAACTCCACATCATTAGCTAACTATAGCCAAACACAGATATTATCTAGAATAACATTGTTTCTTAATTGAACTCATTGATTTTTACTTTGTATCTGCTCACGCTAAGAGCTCGCTGTTAGCTTTGTTAGTGGCAATATTGATTGGCGTTGTTATCATTTCCGTGCATGCACACACCTCATAACTAATGATGTTATCATTTATTCATATGATTTGATTTACAACCAACGACGTAATAAGATTGCTGCCAGTGTTAGAACTTTGCTACGACGGTTACGGCTACAATTTAGTATGATTTCGGGAATTTTTTTGAAAGGTAAAACGCAAGGTACAATAACCACCTATAGCCGAAGAGAAATGCGAACTTCAGTACACTGAATATTATCCCGACATATTTTCTGTAATCTTAATATGCCAACGAATTTTTTATAAGTCTTTAAAATAGATTCTTGCAACACCCTATAGACAATTCCAAATTATTTCTACACCTCATACTTAAAAAGAAGAAAATGTCAGAAGTTCAAAATTTGTGTAATATTAAAAGTTCTCGAAGGTTTGCTCAATGTTTCGAGATGTTTGCATTCGACTGACTCGATGACAAAATGTTCTATCTCAAAGACGATTAGCTTAGGAAATCGTGTGTAATTTATTAGTTTTTGCCCTAAAAGTAACCTAAAGTAAATAATCTACTGTAATACATATAGACGGCGCGTTACACGGAAGGAAATATGTACCAGTATATGAATCAAATAAGATTCGCATTCCCATTGTTTTGGTACCTCTTTGGTACAATATTTTTGGAAACATATCATCAGCAATCAAGGAAGCCCAAAAAATACTGTTACCAAGTTTTCTAGACAGAGGGGAGCTGTAAAGAATTAATTTCTCTTTCAAATCCTTTTTTTTTAATTTAACTACCTCACGGTACTCTTTTGGCATAAAGGAAAGTATGTTTGTTTCAACATGTCTCGATTTAAATCTAATGAAAATCGGTACACCCAGAGTTTTACTTTGAATTTTCCTTAAAGCTTAAAAATATATCATCATCAATCTATTAACAATTTATTAGTGTTGCTACAATTTAAATATTTCGTAGTTTAGCACGATTTCGCTCTACATAAGTTCAAACACTGATTTCCATGCCAAGCTCAAAACTGGAAGTGATGCTGCTAATCGCAAGATATACTCGTAATATGAGCGATGTTGAATATTAAGCGTGCAAAGACCACTGGTTCCCTGCTGTTCCACCAAGCGGTTCACATACACGCCTAAGTGGCGCGATTACAAGACGGCATGCTTTTGGAAATTGTTTGGCCATAATGAAATCTTGGCATGCAATTGATGGTAGAATATATCTATGAGAATACACGATTTATCTAATTACAGAAATAATATTTCTGTATCATATGTGGGTTTTAGAGACGTTTTTTCTGGGTACCGGAAACTCCGGTATTGTAGGGAAAAGATTACGGGATTTTCAATGATTTTAATATGTAACTTAAGTCTAAATATTTTTGAACTTCGGGTTTTTAATCTATTATTTATCTATTCAATTCTATCAATTGTTTATTAAATATTCGAATTTTATTTAAAATTTAATATAATTACAAAACTAGCTTAATACGATTTTTAAACATAAATATAGAGCCGAATCTCATGCAATTCGAAATCAATGGGTATAAAAATGCGTTTTTATTTTTTAAGTACAAATTTAGTTAAGTTTATCAACCAATTTCTTCAACTTTTTTCGAGTTTAACTTTAGGAAAATCTGCTAATCAGCTAAAGACAGATTTTTAAGAGAGCATTTTAAAAGATTTGAGATCGGAATTTGGAATTTAATTGAATTTAAGAAAATAACTGGAAGATATACATGTTGTGCTATTTTCAAAATAAAATTAATATTTTTAGAAATATGAAAATTTTGGTTGGAAATTGTGATATAAAAATGGTATTTACATGAGCTATATTGTATATGTTTGGGTCGATTTATTAAGTCATATCGCGCTATCAATTTTTTGATCGGTTTCGGGCTCAGGAAGAAAAAGTTACACTACGTAAACCCAAAAAAATAATTGTCGAGCCGTCGAAATTTCTTTTTTTTCCATGACCTATTAAAAAAATTTTCATTTGATTTTACAACTTTCGCCTCCCACAAATGTCCGCTAAAAACGTTGGCGAAACAGTTTTTAACAAAAAAAATAAAAAAAAAGTAAGGAAGTCTAAGTTCGGGTGAACCGAACATTAAATACCCAGCGTTAGTTTTCAGAAAAGGGGGCGTGGTTTTCATCCGATTTCGCCCATTTTAAAAACCAATCTATGCCGAGCCTAAACAATAGCGAATTTGGTGGGCGCGGCCACGCTCCTTGCTTATAAAGCTTTAACCGCTTACATGAGCCAAAAGTACTGAATCGATCTTTTCAAGGGTTATACCATGTCCTATATATAACTTTGGAAAAGAAGGCGTGCCATGCCCAAAACTTTTAACGTATTTTGTGAAATTTTTCGATGTACGGATATATGTGTCCATTAATCAATATTTACCTAATTTATAAAAGTGGGTGGTGGCACGCCCACGGATTTTATTATGTTGTTTGTCCCTATTGAAGATCAGTTTTCATTGCAGATCTTTATGATACTTTCACAGTGGCTTGTTAATAGTGAAATGTTGATATTTTGTTTATTCACTTGTGGGCGGTGCCACGCCCATTTTCCAAAATTTTACCAAAAAACCTTTAAACATCACTAATAACATCATCAGGTGAATGAGTGTACTAAATTTTAGCATTATATCTTTATCAGTTAAACAGATATTGCATATTCCGGTTTCCTAACTCTCGTTTAGAGAACTTTAGTCCAAAAAGGGGCGTGGTCGTTCACCGATTTTTCTTATTTTCTGTGGTAGTACTCTACATAAACATAACATGCCTGGAACCTAGTTTCGTAAACCTATCTCACACCGTTCTGAAGTTATTAGCAGTCGAATTTGAAAATTGCTTGACTCATAAGTGGGCGGTGCCACGCCCACTTTCCAAAATTTTGCAAAAATAATGTAAAGAATATGAAAATTGATGTATGTACCAAATTATATTATTATAGCGGTATCAGTTAATTAGATATGGACTTTTCAATATTTCCACCTCCTTTCAATATAACTTTTATAAAAAAGTAGGCGTGGTCGCCAAGCGATTTCGTTTATTTTCTATATCTGAATTTAACACAACAATAGTATGCCCTCTACAAAATTTCGTTATACTAGCATAAACTGTTCTCAAGTTATTAGGAGTCAAAATTTTAAAATTTCTTCAAATATATGGGGGCGGTGCCACGCCCCTTTTAAAAAAATTTGGTAAAATCCGCCTTAGAACATATAAATCAATACATATTGCAAATTTTATAATTGTAGCTGCTTCTGATATTGAATTAACCCGTTTTATACGTTTTTCGAAATTTTCGATATCGAAAAAGGGGCGTGGTTATCATCCGATTTCGCCCATTTTCAATAGCAACCTACCTTGGCCAGAAAGTAAATATCTCAATTTTTACTCAAGTTATCGTGTACACGGACGGACAGACGGATAGACGGACGGACATGCCTTAATCAATTCCTCTTTTCAACCTAAGAACTTTCATATATGGAACTCTATATCTAACTCGATTATTTTGTGCCGTTACATAGTACCGTTATGTGGACAAAATTAATATACCCTTGTACTAGTACTAGTACGCTGGGTATAATAATATTTATCATCGAAATCATTTTCAGCATACATGCAAAAAACCTTAAAAATAATGACGAAAGTTTAAATTTTTTGACCAAAACACTCCCTAAAACTCAAAAAATGTTTTTTTTTTTTGCAAACAACTGTTATCACAACTTACGGAGAATTAAATGCAGGAGGTACCTTCCATTCGATTAATTTTTAATAATAATTAATGCATACCCGAATCCCGGAATTGTAAAATATGATCCCTAAAATAATGTTATTGTTAACACTGAAAAAAAATTGGTATCTCTAGTAGGCTCGTTTGAATTCTTGTTTTTTCAGAGTTTGTTAAAGTTCTTAATTAAATTTATTGTTATTCGATGAACTTGGAATTGTAGTAATTATTATAAGCTTTTATTTAGTTTCAGTTGACGGATGTCTGTAATGGAATCTTGCAAGTTAAATTTGATACACTTCCCGGTGTTCGATTGAGCTGAAAGTCTGCACCGATTTATAACCCCGATGACAATGCAATATTATGAAAAAAAAGTTCCGGTAGGTGGCGCGTAGGTCGCTATATTTTCAAAAATCGCATTTATGGTCCGATTTGGCTGAAATTCGGAACATGTATTACTACCATGAAAAGAAATATTTCCCTAAAAAAAAATTCCGCTAGGTGGAGCTGAGATCGCGGTTATAAATACTAAAAATCGGAATTATGGACCGATTTGGCTGATATTTTACGTGTGTGGTACTTAACTAGTTTCCATATGTTTAAAAAAAAAATTGGACCCGCTAGGTGGCGCGGTAGTCGCTTATAAGCTTTTATTTAGTTTTAGTTGACGGCTGTCTGTAATGGAATCTTTCAAGTTAAATTTGATACACTTCCCGGTGTCCGATTGAGCTGAAAGTCTGCACCGATGTATAACCCCGATGATAATGCAATATTATGAAAAAAAAAATCCGATAGATGGCGCGTAGGTCGCTATATTTTCAAAAATCGCATTTATGATCCGATTTGGCTGAAATTCGGAACATGTATTACTACCATGAAAAGAAATATTTCCCTAAACAAAAAATCCGCTAGGTGGAGCTCAGATCGCGGTTATAAATACTAAAAATCGGAATTATGGACCGATTTGGTTGATATTTTTCGTGTGTGGTACTTAACTAATTTCCATATGTTTAAAAAAAATTGGAACCGCTAGGTGGCGCGGGAGTCGCTCTATTTAAGAAATTCGAAGGTCCGTTTTCGGTGTCCTTTAATTCATTTTTCAACGAACTTCCCGTTAAGGTAGTATCTTAAAATTTTCATCCACGTTTAGTTTTTTACCCCAACGCAATATAAAAAAAAAATAATTCCGATAGGTGGCGCACGGGTAGCGATATTTGAAAAATTTTCTTTTCCAGAAATTTTGTTTTCGATATTGTACCAATTTCCCGTTGAGCTGGGATTTTCAAATTTTCACCATCGTTCAGGTTTCGCGGACAATGCATTATAAAATAAAATTAAAGAAAAACTTTTTTAAAAATAAGCTTTTATTATTGTTTAATAAAATTAACCAAAAAGTAAATTAATTTAGGAAAAAAGCTTTTCTAAGGACAAGCTTATGGGTATATTACTTGTTGATAAACAGAACTAAAAAGTAAAAAATAAAATTAAAGAAAAAAAACTTTTTTAAAAATAAGCTTTTATTATTGTTTAATAAAATTAACTAAAAAGTAAAAAATAAATTCACTGTAAAGAAGTATAACACTTTATAAGTTCATTGTAACCTGTAACGATAGTTAGGCTTCTTCGTCTGCGATAAAATAATTCCATATTGTACATGATTATATATTTTTAACATTAAAACTTTACACTTAAATTATTAAGTCTTCCAGTCTACATCAAAGTCCCAATTTTATTATTAATAAAAGCGTGTTAAATTGTATTTGGTATAATTAGAAACATTTAGGACCTTCTTGTCTATTTGATGGTATAATTAAGGACGTTTAAGACATTTCTTGTTATTACAATGTAACACGCTTTTATTAATAATAAAATTGAGACTGTGATGTAGACTGGAAGACTTAATAATTTAAGTGTAAAGTTTTAATGTTAAAAATATATAATCATGTACAATATGGAATTATTTTATCGCAGACGAAGAAGCCTAACTATCGTTACAGGTTACAATGAACTTATAAAGTGTTATACTTCTTTACAGTGAATTTATTTTTTACTTTTTAGTTAATTTTATTAAACAATAATAAAAGCTTATTTTTAAAAAAGTTTTTTTTCTTTAATTTTATTTTTTATAAAACAAAAAGTAGGTGATGAGAAAAATTTAGCTAAACATACAAATAGAGCAGCAGAGCGAGGATTAGATATAGAACAAAAGAAGGCTGAGTGAATATTTCAGCAAATGATTGAAAAACTCACTATCTCGCTTGCTTTGGTTCGTTGGGATATATTAGTTAAAATTTATTGTAAAGACCTATTTTCTCACAATGAATAATATTTTTAAATTAAGTAAACATTGCATGGATATAAAAAATGTGAGAAAATTTTGATTACGAATAATTTGCATTCATTTAAGAAAAGTTGCAATTGACTATTGGTCTGTGTTCCCATGTCAAAATAAGTTAAAATGATATTTTTCATTTTCACTTTAAACATTTCCGCTACCTAAAATGCATATTAGTTTATGTGCATTAGACCGAACCAAGAAAAAAAGAAACACACTTTTGAAGAAAAAATTAAATCAGTACCAAAAAAACAAAAAAATTTAATTAGCATTTGAAGACGACACTACTTACTGAATTAAGGTCTGAAACAAATTCGCAAACAATTCTATTTACTATTCTGTATATGTATATATTATTATTATTGTCAAAGAAAAAGAAAAAAAAATTATGCATGACTCAATGTGAGGTGAAATGAAAAGAAGTAGGAGCTGACAAAAATACCCATTTTCCAATAGTCTAGTGGTTAACAGAACGCAGCAAAATATCTCTACTGAAGAAGCAGAATTCGAAATAGATACTTGAGAAACATTACGACGGTAGTCTCTAAAAACTCCTTTGTATTACAATAAAAAAATTACATAATTAAAAACAATACAATTTTTTAAAAATATTTAAAAACAAAAAATTATTCTTGGCCTTGAGCTCATTTATAGGTATGTATTAAAAAAAAAAAGCATTTTGTTTGTCCAGTCTATTGTATACATACATATGTATGTATGGTATGTCTGTACACCAGTTTGCAGAAAAAGAAAAATTGAAGAAGTCAACCCCCGAATAAAATTAACTAATTCTCATGCGAAAATTTTTCTCTTTTCTCTTTACCATTGCAGTGTGCACACATTCGGAGAGAAAAAGGCAGACAAGCAGGCAAGTAAAGAGTCAGTTTGGCAAGCAGGCAGTCAACAGAGCACGAAATGTCGTTATTATCATCATCTTTAGCTAAACAACCAAAATAGCAACAACAACAACAACAAAAACCAAATACGGTGGAGGATTCATTAATGAATGTGCGTTTGTGTATACGTTTGAGTGAAAATGCCAGTAACAGATGCCGGTGCCACCAGCAAAGAGAGTCTTTGCCACCAGCGCCATAACAGTCAGTTCGAAACCTTTGAAGCGTTCGGTAATATTGTAGATATGTATGTATGTAGTGCGTGCTGAGTGTAGAGTCGTCAAAACTGAAGAAGAGTGCAGGTAGATGACGAGTCTTAATGATTTTGTGAACGTATGTAGCTATAATACGAGATTGCGA
>OX608079.1:91187688-91205188 GCA_951509765.1 Sphenella marginata | reverse complement strand
ATGGTGGTGTGGATTCAAAATAATTTTATTCAGAGTTTCCACATTTTTAATGAATATAATAAGTATGGGTAGGTTCCAACGTACTGCGGAGGTTGGTACGCGTCCTTTTTTACCATAGCCAGTGACTAGTGTAATAGAACTCTGAGAACCCGACTACAGCTCAGAACATCAATATTTCAAAATGTTGTTCGTCACATTCTTGAATATTTGTTTGTAGGACCTAAGTTGGGATTCGAGGTGATAAGAGATTATATTCGTGAAATTTGGGATCAACGCTTTAGCCCCCTATTTGTATCCGGCGAATAACTATCTGTCCGTTGACTTTAAGTATCTATGGAACTCACCTTGTTTAGCATAAAATTTGACTTGCTTATAGTTAACAAATTATGGGGCGTGGCACCGCCCAGCTTTCTATATATCCTATGCTGTGACCAGTGAGCCCAAGAGTTACTGTGCAATTTTCACTCAGATTCTAGCAATTTGCTAAAAAAGGATTATCTACCTTCAACCCACCCTAATATACCTTTAAAAAATTGTATTCGTGTATTTAAATTCTGACAAATTTACTGTTCTTACACACCTACATATACATATACTTTGATACACATGCGTTTAACGATGTGTGTTCCTTTGTTTAAATTATCGGTGATACGAGTACCGGCATTTTGATGGTTATCTTCTTTCAACTGCGCTGCACTCCCACATCGCTCACCTGCATTCATAAACTCATACATTCATATACTCGTACATATGTATGTATGTATGTATGCATATGCAAATACGCTTGTATGTATGAGTTAGTATGTCAGTAATTTATTTATTACTCATTCAGCTGCAAAATTGTTCCTTAATTGCCTATATCAAGTAAAATGAAATTTATTACCTGCTGTTCTCCATCACTTTATCATCGTCATTAAGTTTTCTCATGCATTTGTTGTATTTGTTTTTGTAAGCTCGTTTAATGGTCAAGTTTTGCTGGCACTTCTTGTCGTAGTCATTGTGGATTATAACCCAATGCCCACACATCGTCGTCGTCTGTTGACGACTTCCTCCCTCAGACACATTTCAGTTTGTTTCTCACACAGTTATCTGCCTGTCAGTGGCCTCATCTGCTTGTGCTCCAATTTCTCGTCTATAGCCCTTTATATAGAGTACATAACTCATCAAGCGCTGTGATTGTTTTCTCTGTGTATGTATATTAGGCGTATCATTTAGGCATTTACTGCCTACCTTGCTTTTCGTCTCTTACTAAAGTTGTGTAAGTCTTTTGTCTACTGCTTCTTTTTCTTCTTGTGCCATCAACCCACGGATCAAAGGACTTGAAAGACATTTTTATTGTCGTAGCTGCTGTGGTGGTTGCCGAACTTTTTTTTAATTTTTTTTTATTGTTTTAGTTTTTGCTTTGATGTTGCACTGCCTTCTTTTACTACGTTTACGTGCAACCTTGAAAAGGTCAAGCGGTTATTTGTACAAGATTTTGGTTCATATTGATTGGCTCTTTGATCTTTACCTCAAATCGAGCAAACGTGTTTCAGTGGCTTACACAGTTGAGCTGGTAACAGATATTTGCGGTTGCACAAAAAAGCTGGGGAATGCACATAATCGAGCTTATGAGATACATAAGTCAAGCAAGTAGCTTCATCAATCAGCTCAGAAGTCACATTGGAAATAGACAGAAAAGAAATTGTAAAATAATGCATGTTTCCAATTTTGTCTTTCTGTTTGTTACTACATCGTCAACTTCCGACGACTTCCTTCGATCTCAGTCAATGCTTTCAAAATTTCCTTTGTCCTATTATCTTAAGGTCCCACTGAATCTATTTCAAAAGCAACATATTAACTCGCTTGCTTCTTTAAGGCAAACTGTCGAAGGTTGCCATTAGACGTTTCGAAGTAGGAATTGCAATTCCCGAAGACGCGTTAAAAAGCATATGCCTCGTGGAAAAAGTTTTGTTTATTTTACTATTTTAATGCCCATGTGAAGCTGATTCCACAGTGTCTTTCGAAAAGGCTTCGCTAAAGTAAAACAAAATCCTACAGCGCATCACTAAACTTCCTTCATTTTTGATAATAACGGGAAGGACCACCATCACCCAAAGATATTTGTCTCGAATACTCGAAGAGTTATCAAAATACTTGTGCCACCCTTTACGACTCCGTGACTCACCACAGAATGTGTATGATGAGAGGTTTTTTTGAGGGAGGACTTTTGCTCAACGGGATACTTTATACGCAGTTGCCTTCGCCGTCTAATGAAAAATTTGGTGCGTGTGCGGTGGAGTTCCGGCCTCTCGATAGATGGCGAAAGAGATTAAACTCGTCATGGTTAACCAACATTCAAATTATCGTAAATTCCAGACTCTATTCAATTTTTAATTTAAATAAAAAAAAAATCTGATGCTATTGCATTAACAGAGCCATTTTTAAAATATTTTAATAGGCGGTTGATAGTATACGAAAGCTCTCACCGTTGCATTACCGGATATCTACCTTAAAATTGAGGATATGCGTTTTTATAAAATTTCATTCTGTTTCGAATCCAGTCTGTTTTCAATATTAAGTAACCACTTCGTTAAACGAGATCGCTATCTCCAACCTCTCAATTTGGCTAATTTAATAAAAGAGCAACTAAGTTACTTGTGCAACATACATATCTAGTTGTTTGTTCAATCAAATTATATTAAGTAATTAAAAAGTAATGCAAATATTGAGATTTTTTTCGAGTTCGGCTACAAACGACAAAAAGTACCATTCAATAGGAAAAACTTTTGCTAGAAAAAAAAAAAAAAACCAATAAATCGGTAGAAAAAACTCAAGCGTACATATTTAATTAATTTAATTGATATCTAATTACGCTTGCTATTTAATTAAAGTTAGCTAGCAAATGCAAAAGGCTACGAAAAAGTTTAAAATAATTCGAAGCAATGGTGCAAAAGAGAAATGATAATATCAACTAGCGAGTTCATTAAATGGTTAAGTGAGCTAAATGGTTGGTGTGAACTTAGAGCAGATTTCGACTACATAAGTGCATTTATACATATATATGTATGTATGTATGCATGTGTGTTTGTTTGTTTATAAATGCTTACTCATACTCATATATACATATATTTACAATCAACCACACGCCATCAAAAATAAAAGATGTGAAAGCGAAAATGCGGCGAGTGAAAAACTTTCAAAAATATGTTTGTAGTGATAGCTGTGGGACATGCAAATGTGGTTTAGTTAAGTGAAACGATACTAAGGAGACTGATTCCCCTGTAGTTGAAAACAAAAAATGTGGTTTGCAGGGCTCACTTTTTTTTCGTATTAGGCAGAGTTTGTTTATAACTTCTAAGCTTCTAAGCTTGACAGGGATCTCTAGTTTAAATAAATAAAAAATCTATATCTTCTTCTTCTTTAAATGGCCATCTAACCGCCTGAGCGATTTTGACCGTCCAACATAGCTCGCCAGTCATTTCTTCTTTGCGCCAACTGGCGCCAATTGGAGACCCCACGAGATCGCAGGTCGGTCTCCACTTGGTCCTTCCATCGGAGTGGTGGTCTTCCTCTTCCTCTGCTTCCACCGGCGGGTGCCGATAAGTATACCTTCTGGGCTGGAGCGTCTTCGTTCATTCGCACGACGTGGCCTAGCCAGCGAAGCCGCTGTGTTTTAATGCGCTGTACTATGTCGACGTCTGCGTAAAGCTCATACAACTCATCATTAAATCTTCTTCGGTACTCGCCGTCGCCAACGCGTAGAGGCCCATAAATCTTTCGCAGAACTTTTCTCTCGAATACTCCCAATGCAGCCTCGTCAGATGTTGTTAGTGTCCACGCCTCTGCACCATATAGCAGGACGGGAGCGATGAGTGACTTGTAGAGTGTGATTTTCGTGCGTCGAGAGAGGACTTTACTTTTCAATTGCCTACTCAGTCCAAAGTAGCATTTATTTGCAAGAGCAATTCTTCGTTGGATTTCTAGGCTGGCATTATTGTTGGAGTTTATGCTGGATCCAAGGTAAACGAAGTCCTTCACTATTTCGAACTTTTTGGTGCCAGCAGTGGCGTGGGTGCCAAGGCGCGAATGCGCTGACTCTTTGCTTGATGACAGCATGTACTTCGTTTTGCCTTCGTTCACCACCAAACCCATTTTTTCCGCTTCTTTTTCTAGTTTGGAGTACGCAGAGGTTACGGCACGGTTGTTAAGGCCGATAATGTCAATGTCGTCAGCATATGCTAACAGTTGCACGCTTTTATAGAATATTGTTCCAGCGCGGTTGAGTTCTGCAGATTGTATTATTTTCTCCAACATCAAATTAAAGAAATCGCACGATAGGGGGTCACCTTGTCTGAAACCTCGTTTAGTTTCAAACGGCTCGGAGAGGTCCTTCCCAATTCTGACTGAGCTGGTGGTGTTGCTCAATGTCATTTTGCAAAGCCGTATAAGTTTTGCGGGGAAACCAAATTCAGACATAGCGGCATATAGGCAGCTCCTTTTCGTGCTATCGAAAGCGGCTTTAAAATCAACAAAGAGGTGGTGTGTGTCGATTCTTTTCTCACGGGTTTTCTCCAGGATTTGACGTATTGTAAAAATCTGGTCGATGGTAGATTTTCCAGGTCTGAAGCCACACTGATAAGGTCCAATCAGTCTGTTCACGTCAGGCTTCAATCGTTCGCACAATACGCTTGACAAGACCTTATATGCGATATTCAAAAGGCTGATTCCGCGGTAGTTGGTGCAGTTCGCAGGATCACCTTTTTTGTGGATTGGGCAAAGAACACTTAGATTCCAATCTTCGGGCATGCATTCATCCGACCATATTCTGCACAGAAGCTGGTGCATACGCCTTACCAGCTCCTCGCCGCCATGCTTGAATAGCTCAGCAGGCAAACCATCAGCGCCAGCTGCTTTATTGTTTTTTAACCGGGATATTGCTATTCGCACCTCATTATAGTCGGGTTCTGGGACGTCAATTTCGTCGTCTTCGATTGTGGGTTCGGGTTCGAGCTCTTCTCTGGTTTCTTGCTCAATTTCTCCATTTAAAAGGGCAGAGAAGTGATCCCTCCATATCTCTAGTATTCTCTGAACATCAGTCACCAGGTCGCCGTTCTCGTTCTTACAGGAATTTGCCCCGGGCTTGAAACCTTCCGTCATTCGTCGAATTTTTTGATAGAATTTTCGGGCATTATTCCCATTGGCTAGCATCTCAAGCTCATTGATTTCACGCTTTTCTGCCTCTCTTTTTTTTGCCCGGAAAAGTCGCCTCGCTTCCCTTTTCAACTCGCGGTAGTGTTCACACACACTCCTTGTTGCACTCGATCTTAGCGTTGCCTTGTAGGCTTCGTTCTTTCTTTTCGTTGCAGCTCGGCACTCTTCATCATCGTACCAGTTGTTTCTTCTCGTTCGCCGGAATCCAATTACTTCTTCGGCTGCGGTACGGAGTGCTCCTGTGATGTGCTCCCACTGCTCATGCATTCCACTGGGTTGAATTGTGCTCTCAGAGAGCAGGTGTGAGAGTCGGTCTGCAAAATCATTGGCGGTCTGTTGCGATTGCAGCTTTTCGACGTCCAGCTTTCCTTGCGTTTTCTGTTGCACCTGTTTTGTCGTACAGAGGCGGGTACGAATCTTAGCTGCTACTAGGTAGTGATCGGAGTCGATGTTTGGACCTCTTATTGTGCGAACATCTAAAACGCTAGAAGCATGCCGTCCGTCTATCACAATGTGGTCGATCTGGTTTCGCGTTCTTCGATCGGGAGACAGCCATGTAGCCTGATGGATCTTCTTGTGCATAAACCTGGTGCTGGCAATGACCATGTTTCGGGCACCGGCGAAGTCGATCAGCCTGTATCCATTTGGCGAAGTCTGGTCGTGCAGGCTGAACTTCCCGACTGTGGGTCCAAATACACCCTCTTTGCCCACCCTGGCGTTAAAGTCACCAAGCACGACTTTGATGTCATGACGGGGGCAGCGCTCGTAAGTTTCCTCCAGGCGCTCGTAGAATGCATCCTTTTCCACGTCGTCTTTCTCTTCCGTCGGAGCGTGGGCGCAGATAAACGAGATGTTAAAGAATCGTACTTTTACGCGGATTGTAGCGAGACGCTCATTCACGGGTGTGAACGACAGTACTCGATTACGGAGTCTCTCTCCCACCACAAATCCCACGCCAAATCTGCGCTTGTCGACATGCCCACTCCAGTAAATGTTGCAAGGTGGTTTGTTCATATTACCTTGCCCCGTCCATCGCATCTCCTGTATGGCGGTGATGTCAGCTTTAGCCTTCCTCAGGGCCTCAACCAACCGGGCAGCGGCACCTTCCCCATTGAGGGACCGGACATTCCAGGTGCATGCCCTTAAATCGTAGTCCTTGTTTCGTTTGCGTGTGTCGTCATCTAAAAAGGGGGTTCTCATATCCGAGGCTTTTTTGAATTTCATTGGTACGTTGTTTTATGTGGTGGGTCCCAAACCCAACGCACAACCCGTTCCACGGGAGGTTGTAATTTAAGTGCACGTTTATATAGCGAGCCGCTTGATCCAAGACAGACGCCCGCTTACAGCCGCACCACTAGGTGATCAGACGCTGCTTGTAAACCCCTGATAAGCCCTTAAACCGATTATGTCGGAGTGGCCTTGCCAGGTTGTCGCCTTCTCACGTTTAGCTCACCACCAAACGGGTGTTCGGTGGCTACCCAGAGGATACTTGGACGCAAGCGCCCGGAAGTAGTGAGCTGCTTGGACCGCATGCAAAAGAATCGCTCTGGCCATTCCCAAGTGAATGGCGATCAGACCCTTTCCCCACTTACGTGGACTTCTACACGCGGACCCATCCTCCAAAAAATCTCAATCCTCAAAAAAATCTATATAGTTACTTAAATATTTGGCGTAATATTCCTCCGAGAATACTTTAGCGTCTAACCATTTGTGGTGGCTGCTTCTTATTTTTCCTATAAATTTTAGGGACCTACATTTCTTGGCCGATTCCGAAGTGTATCGGCAACGCAGACTAATTTTTACAGGGAACCCTTCTTTGGCAGTAATACAACCACATAGTTTGCTGAACCAATTTGCAATTTTAGTGCTTCTCAACTGAGTTCATATTGCCTTCAAGTGCTATGAAGTGCCTATCTTCATATTGTACAAGATTGCCTCACGTTCATACATACTCGGCACACTTTTCATATCTATAAATAAAATATATATAGTCCATATTGTCTCATTCTTGATGCTACAAAATTTATATCTTTAGCCTTTAAGTTCAACGAATTCTCTCAACTTAGTTCCAGTGCTGTGGTCATTTAGTGACATAATAGCAAGGAATTGCAACAAAGATTTATGGTAGCAAATATTTTAAAGAAGATACGATAATTAGTGATACAAATTTCAGTTAAAGTATCGATAACTGAGTATTTAGATAAATACTCAACTTGCGATTAATTTATATTTCTGACTTCGATCTCGTTGCCAAGTGTTTGTGCTGGGAGTTATGAAGATAGTCGATAAAAAAAGTCGTACTCTCAATACACTTTGTATGAAATTTATGAAGACCCTCCATCTATTATTAATATATACACTTGGAAGCAATAGAGAGAGTAAGTAGAAGATAGAATGTTTAGAAAAGGTTTAGGAATGAAAGATTCACAGTAGTCGCATTCTGGTTAAATGATAAGGATTTATCGATTTTCCCAGCGAATAAAATATACCCGATTATTTTTTATAAAAACGAATCGATAGCACACACTCAGCACTCATAGCGTTACATTTCAACGCACAACTACATGCCCAACAAACATCAAAAGCAACAATGCCTTGCCGCCATAGCAACTACCAACATTCATTGGACACTTTGCTGCTTAGTTGTGGGCTTTGTTGCATTTCTTGGCAAGCTAAGCTAAGCAGCTGCTATCAACTTCTTCATTGTCTTTTTCTCAAGTTAACTGCAGTCATAATAATCTGGTTTATTCCCAAATGGTTAGTTGGCTCTGCTTTTGGTCATCTGAATGGCAAGTGGCTTGATATTGCAAAGCGACGAAGACTCTCAACGGGTCAAAATGGCATATTTTCTTACAATACACAATACTTGACTACAGCTGGACTGCATTATATAAATTAAAAGAAAGAACAAGAATATATGTACATATATTTCAAAGTAGTTACTTATTGCGGTAGTTGCTTTAGTCTTAATTTCAGTTGTTAAGCAATTTTTTCTCAGCATGAACTTTTAAAGAGACAATGACTCATCTCTCATAGACTTCACATAGTTTTCTGTGAGAAAAATTTTTAAAATTGAATTTTTGCAAACTAGCAAAAACTATTCTATTTAATAATTTATTTAAAAGTTTTATCAAACCAATTATACTTTAGAGCTGCATATTTATGTCCTCGTAAATGTTCAATTGTCATCATCGTTGGCAATCACTGTTGAGCGACTTTCTGCTATTAAGTTCATACTTGACGCAAAAACGCTATTCACTCACTTTAAGTTAAGTTTTGAGTACATCACATGTATATACATACATATCTACCACACATTCAAGTAGATGCTTAATACATACATACATACGTCTAGTAAGTGCCATGCCAGTAGGAAAAGTATACGAATAACAGTGCCGGTGCTTTTCTGCATGAACTAAACTTATAAATTTATCTATCTTAATCTATCAGAGATCACTGAGAGCTCAATACATAAGCTATCAAAATGTGAAAAAGTCCTTTATTCTATGAAGAATATCTTTCTTTACTCGCTATTGTCAAGACCGCCATATCCTTACTTCTTCATTTTTTCGTTTGCTATGGTTTATTTTTCTCATTGGGTTATGCATCGAAATGCTGCATCCAAAATGATAGTACAAAGCGCGTGCTGATACTTTTCAAAGTTGAAATTGCAACTTCCGCTGACACACCGAAGTCAGTTTAATTTGACTTGCCAGCAAATTGACAGCATTTAAGAAACTCGTAACTTGTCTTTAACATAATGTATGAAGCTCTAGCTTTAACAATACGATCACCAACAATAAATTGGCATACAAGCAAACAATAGGAAAGTTGAGTTGGAAGTTGTTAGCTGGAAAAGCTTTGTGTGCCTGACCGATAGTTAGTCAGCGCTTTTGTAGCCCAAGTATATATGGCTATTATGTGACGACTGTCATTTGACCAACGGCAGTTTACCGATTCAAGTGCCTCTTAGATGCATACACAAAAGCACATATGTCTTTGACAATTGCTTAGAGACATCTTGAAAATACTTCCTACACATTTAAGCGCAATAGTAAATGGCTTGAGATAGTCATATGTATTATTGATTTGTTTGTAACGGCATGATGCTTCTGTCTAGAGGTTTGGCGCATACTTGAATACAGTATTCCCACGCTTGATTTTGCTAGAAAGCTTTAAGAGATATTTTTTTTTAATTTTACTTCTTCAAAGCTAGCCATGTAGTACCACACGAAAGTTAGAAGTTTCGGCCTGTCAGCGCTTTTAGCAAGTTTTGACATGCATTGTCATTGAAAAACATTTTGGCAACTGAAAGATACTTGGCGTTTTCTGAAAATTGCATGGTCAAGCCTTTTGTGAGTTTATAAACGTAATGATGACAAGCGTCATGTCAAAATTGAGCACGCATGTATACAGACAGCGCAACTTTAATAAGAACTTTTGCTTGTCACTGAGTTTTAGAGTAATGGGGTCTATACACAGTGCGCCTGACTCGCAAGTCATCTGTGTAAATGTTGACTCGCCGCCATTCTAGGCTCACTTGCGTTATTTATTTGTGAGTATTTTTCATTGCAGAAATTTCGAAATAAATATCTCAGACGTATATACTTCGATGAATTCCTCCAAATCGAACTTATTAGCACACATTTTTGAAAGTAAATTATATATACATATTTTTTTCGTTATTCATTTTTTAAACGGTTTGGCAATTAACTAACACAATTTGACGGGCGAGTCATAGCAAAATATCAAACTCATTTTGATTTGCTTGAGTCATGCCAGAGTCATGTCGGTGTAGCTACTACATACAGATTTTCACTAATCCACCTAAATTGATTCTTGACTCATCATTTTATTTTATTTTCCTTTATTTCATTTTATTTTATTTTAATTTATTTTATTTTATTTTATTTTATTTTTCTTTTCTTTTCTTTTCTTTTCTTTTCTTTTCTTTTCTTTTCTTTTCTTTTCTTTTCTTTTCTTTTCTTTTCTTTTCTTTTCTTTTCTTTTATTTTATTTTATTTTATTTTATTTTATTTTATTTTATCATCATTATCAAATCATATCCTAGATTTTCTATTTCTATTCATAACGTACAGAATACTTTACTGTGTAGCTATTGGTGCATAGTTATATTCTTCTGTATGTATATGTATCTTGTATAGTAATCAGCCGCTTGAAGCACTTGTAAAGCACTAAAATTGTAAAAATATATGGATGAACTCGTTAGAGGACATGTGGGGCTAAGACCAAATTGCAAAAGTACGATGCAAATACAACAATCAAGGAAATGAGCCAACTAGCGTTGCATGGTCGTCATAAAGCTTAATGACGTTCATTTGAAATGGTCATAAATGGCGCTGAGTGGAAATGTTGATGGTTTCACATCCGTTAGCACACCAATGTCCCGCTCAAAACTTATTACTATGTATGTCCAAATTGCAAGCATGTGTGTAAACTCAGACTGCCCATAAATATCAGCTGTTATTACTTTCCAGCGCTTCAAGCCATTCCTTCATGCAATACATGTTAAAAGCATAATCAGAAATCTGGCAGTATTTTTGTTGGTTAAACGATTTATGAGCAACAACAATAACAACGAAGTTAGTTGACAATTTTCCGACAAATAAACAGGCCAAAGTCAAAGATACAATTAGAGTAACAATATGTTTAACTAAATTACGGTACAAAGTTACTGTGGTGTAGCGTTTAAGTTCGAATAGCTTCTTTCTAAAATCGTACTGGAAGGCATGCGAGCCATTTGCCCATTTGCACATACCGGATTTGTTAACCCCGGAATCCTGGAGGTTAAGATCCTAAAGAGCGCAGAAATTGTTTGAGAAAACATATACCCAATCCCTCATTTTCGGAATTGGAAACATGCTATCACGAAATATCACGACTTCCCGAATATACACACACACTGCTAATTTAGTATGTATATGAATATTCCTGAAATGCATGTGGCCATGTTGCCCTAAGTGCCTAAGTAAATGTGTACGTAGCAAATGTAAATGAGGACATTTTCCACTTTGATGACATTAAGGTACACACTCATCACTGTAACGGTAGCATAAAGCCAGTCCGTCAACTGGATGAAAATTACATTCAACTGTAGCAAGCATTCATTTTGATTTCAAATGCAACTGCAATGCTCTATGCTGAAATTTTGATTTTTTTTTTTGATTTGTTGTACTCTTTCTACTTTTCGGATGGCCACTTTTGACATGCATATAAACATTTACGAGAGCTCCAAGCTTTCCTATTTTACTCCAGTCTAATTGAGGTGTAGATACTTTATGTTTTAATAGCTTCATATTCTGTTAATTACAACAAACAAGGGTTATAACTCCTCGAAACTACAGCATGCTTGCAGTTGGGTAATTATTAGGGGTGCTAACATGAAACTAGTTACTTGCTGATAAAAGTTCGGTGACTTTAAGATCCGCTTAGATATGTACATATTTAAGTCTGCGATCAGCAAAAAAAAAAATTTTATGAAATGAAATAAGTTATAATAATAGTTAAAATAAAATAAGAAATAAAAAATAAAAAAATAAAATAAGGTAAAATAAAATAAAATAAAATAAAATAAAATAAAATAAAATAAGAAAAAAAAAAAAATAAAATAAAATAAAATAAAATAAAATAAAATGAAATACAATTAAATTAAATAAAATAAAACAAAATAAAATAAAATAAAATAAAATAAAATAAAAAAAAAAGTTAAAATAAAATAAAAAAAAAATAAAATGAAATAAAATAAAATAAAATAAAATAAAATAAAATAAAATAAAAAAAGTTAAAAAAAAATAAAAAAAAATAAAATAAAATAAAATAAAATAAAATAAAATAAAATAAAATAAAATAAAATAAAATAAAATAAAATAAAATAATATAAAATAAAATAAAATAAAATAAAGTAAAATAAAATAAATTAAAATAAAATAAAATAAAATAAAATAAAATAAAATAAAATAAAATAAAATAAAATAAAATAAAATACAATAAAAAAATAAAATAAAATAAAATAAACTAAAAAAAAATAAATTAAAATAAAAAAAAAAAAAATAAAAAAAAAAAAATAAAAAAAATTAATAAAAAAAAATTGTTTGCGGCTGAATTTCTTCTAGGACTTGTGTACATATGTAGACCAAGCACAGTTCGACATCCAGGAAAATTTTTGCCCATCACTAAAATGCTTATGTGTGTTCGGTTGTGTGATTTGCTAAAATTTACATAAAACTGTCCTAATTAGGCGGCCTATTTTTCGTTGAAAAGTTACAACGGTGCATTTTGCAACTCACTCTCAACTCAAATACATACAAACAACCAACACATTTACTACAGTTAACACTCAAGCATAACTTCTTTTACGACGAAGTAAACAACTCGTACTCGTATATGTGACACCAATGAGAAAATGTTGCTAAAATATGAGCGTTCAACTTTGCACTTACTTTGTTGCTACTAATATGCAGATGAAGTGTTGTTTGTGGCAGCTGATGATGTTGATGGATTCTGGTGGTGTATTTTGAAGTGGCAAGTTTGTTTTGGTTTGTTTACTTTGTCGGCTTATTTGGATGGGCGCTGTTGGTTGCTTAGTAATTAGGATTTCCTTGTACTAGTTTAGTTACTCAGAATTGGGCCAACGACAGATTTTATCATAAGTAAGTGCTGGTAGGATAACAGGAGATGGTAGGTTGGCAACTGCATGAGCCCACAAGTAGAGCATTGCTCATGACATAAGTGCTCTCGAATTCACCCTTAAGCTGAGAAGTTTCTCACTTCTGCGCGTTTGCTTTGAATTTCATTAGAGTGAATTTAAGTCAAGTACATAATGGAAAGCTATTTGTTTCCTTTTTATGTTTGAAGAGAATCATGACCTGATTGAGTTTTGTACTAGAAGACAAGGAATTTACTTAGACCCTTGATAGCATGTACTAAGGTTAGTCTGTAATGGAATATAGTGACAACTTATCAGCAGAGCCACACTTCTTTTTGCTCTTCGCACTTCTCCACTAGGCCATAAAGTTTGTGAGCTCATTTTAGCCTTCGATAAAGATATACTTACCTGTCTGGCCGTGATTGTTCTTGAGCTGCCACTCAATTTTAGAAAGTAGTTAACGCGAGTATTAAGTTAGACCTGAAGTACGCTGAAATAGCTAGATAAGTTTATGGTTAGAAAAAGCTGTGGACTTTTCGTTCCAGAGAGAGAGGGTGAGAATAATGGAGTGCATCCAGAGCTGGGTAGTAATCATTACTTTAGGAATTAAATTACCCTCAATTCCCTTTACATGTAGTTGGGAAAACGAATCAATTACTTTGCTCCACAGAAAACGAGTTGATTACATTTCAATTCCTCAAAAAAAATTACCGAAAGTAATGTTCTATTTTTGAGGCTCAATTGCAAGGAATTGGTTACAAGGAATTGATTACAATGAATTAAAAAAAAAATTACTTTGTGGAATTGTAATTTCAAAAGTAATGGGCTTTGAAAGGAATTGAAAAATTTTCAATTACATTACAAGGAGTGGAAAAAAAATTACAAATTACCCATACCTCAAAGGAATTGACAAAAGTAATTGACTGCATTTTTCAATTACTGAAGAATGTAATTGTAATTGTAATGTAATTGATTTTACCCAGCTCTGAGTGCAGCTGACGTAGTCCTTTGATAATTCTCTCCAAAAAAGTACAGGCTCACCAGAACAGGATAGCATCCAGTCCAAATGCATTGCAACTTGTATTTTATTATTATGTCTAATCCAATACAGAGTTATTTAACCTTCCATAAAAGTTGGACTTCGCTCCATTTGCCATTTGTGTGGCTCTATTTTGGCCTTGATACCTTTTAACTACTTTGGGTCAGTTTACACTCGGTTATTCCTTCAGGTCTAGCTCACCTCCAGCGCGGTATCACTACTTCGTTATGGTAGTTAGAACCTCTTGTACAAACAAGCTCAATCTCCACATGCGTCCATGTTTTGCATCCCACACAAAGTCAAAACCTAATAGAAAAGTGCGGTATCCTTCCGTGTGACACCTTGGATGACGGCTCAAATGGTAAATCACCGAGGATCACTGAGACTCGCGATGACTATGACAGTATAGATGAATGAGAAGCTTCAGAAAAGACCCAGTATTCTTACCATGAACATACCTAGCGGGAGGTAGGACTCAGAATAGACCGAACTGTCTGAAGCAGAAAAGGTGAGACTTTTAGTATTCAGTGAAATGGCCTAGCCAGTTTTATCAACGGCGAGTATCTGAGGAGATTATGTGCTGTTAGCCAGCGCATAAAAGTTCCCTCAGTCTGAGTGATTTCCTATTTACGATTTCCAGTGGCAGCAAAATTTTGGGTGCGTGCGTTATAAGAACAGTGGAAGCTGACTCGCACTGCTTTGGAAGTTCGAGCTTCTACGTCTTAAGTTCATCTTTATGCCATGTACAAATTATGCCCATGAAACTCCCCTCTTCCTAGCAAACACGCATCTTTAGAAAAACTTGGATGCTTCATTGTAAATTTATGCCTGAACCTACCTGCATATTCGAATGGAAAATGCAATCATTAAGTTAGTCTGCATCCATTTGTGTGCTGAGCGCGCTCTTTTTTTAGTTTCCGCATTTCACACTTTTTCTACGAATTAATTATAATTACAAAAGCAATATTTTACAAACTCTTTGATGTGTATTTACAAAGTTCAGGCAATAAATGTGTAGAAAGAAGGGAAAATAAATTTTACGCGCCGATAAACAACAATTTTTAGCTACAACCACAACAACAACCACTGCATCACTCTACACAGCACTACAATGAAATGCTTTTTCGCTTAAAAATTTAGTTGTCAAAGTCATATAAATGTATACCGTTAATTTGCAAGCAGCAGCAGCGACACCAACCGGCAACATATTACTGCCAATGCTTTTGTAAACACTCACACAAACATAAATAATTGGCGACAACAATAAAACGCATTGCATGCTAGACGCAACAAACCACATCTGTGCCCGTCTGCAACATGCAATATGCAACATGCGGCATGAAAGCGTTGCCACAGAATTTTGCGACAAATGCAAATGTTGTTCCCGTTTGTGTGGTAATAAATTTCATGGTTGCGACATTTTGGCATTTTTATGTACAAATTTACACACACACACACATACATATGTATGTAAATGCATTCATATATTTATTTACAACAACAACAAAATACATTTTGACAGCGTTGGTGGCTGTGGCATTGTATGCGACACGCTCGATTGCAACAACATAATGCTGCTGCTCACTGTTGTTGTTGTGTTTTGTTGCTTTATAATTGCAAGTGCATGCATATGCGTTAGTCGCTCCAAGTTCCGATGTGCAACAACTAAGTTCGCGCATTGATTCCCCCTTACCGGCTGCTGCGTTTGTTTGCGTGTTTGAATTGTTGTTGTTGCATGGCATTTTAAGCGCCATTTCGTGAGCTAACAAAATGTGAAATCACATTTATTACTAGCCGTTTGTTATTACTAAATTTTGTTTTTTTTTTTGCTATACAAATTCATAAAATTTACTGTTGCTTGTTGTGAGCGCCGGCTTTGGCTCTGTGGCGAAGGCAGCGGCATAAACCCGACATTTCACGAGCGATTAGTTGACCACTAAATCCGGTACCATAACCTTTGGTAACAGAGTTGTTAAATTAACTAATGGAATAGAGTGAGTATATAGAAGAGCAAGAGTGCAAGAAAGACGGAGAGAAAATGAAAGATCGGAGGAAGATCCTATAGACTAAGAAGATTAAGGTGGTGATAAAGCGGCAGACCAAGAAAAACTGACAGACTACTCGTATGAGCTAGCTTACACATATTTCAAAAATTTGTTTTCCCAATACTCTACAACAGCCCAAGCGAATAAACCCGAGCTTTGAATTCACGTCCAATATGTTCAATGTGCTGTGTTATCATTCCTTTTTCTACGAGCCAGAGAATTTATGTTAGGGTGAGAGTAATAAAGGGAAAAAAGAAAATGAGAGAGAAATTTGAGCAAGGGTGCAATATTTTGGTTATTCAAAACGTTTTATAGAATACTAGCAGACCCGGCAGACGTTGTTCTGCCTGACCAGTAACTTCCCTAGAAATGCATTTTCAAATATTTTTCTATTAACTTTTAACATTCCATTTATTGCAGTGCTTTAGGATATACAATGTTTCTGGTTTTAACGTCTTTGGTATAAACAAATAAATTTTTTGGATGTCCAACTCAAAAAACGGATCTTTTGAACCCAATGACTATGCCAAAAATCATTATGCGCTGCTGAGCAGATGTGTAGTTAATATTTATTTAATTATATCCTATATCTACCACTTAACGCCACTATTATGATTTTATGAAAATCCTATAATACTCCGGATATGTATAAACGGCAATAACAAAAAAAAAATTATGCAGGAACTGCACACATTTCCAAAAAGTTTACAAATGTAGCCTATGTATGTCGTACCCAGCGAAGATTTAAACGTATTGGAAAAGTTTAAAACATATCAACCATAAACTTTAGACATTATTGAAGTACAAACAAAGTACTGAATACAAAAAATGTGGGCGTGGCACCGCCCACTTTTCCCAAATTATATAATTCTTGACCAAGGGACACACATATCCAAAAATCATTAGTTTAGACTAAATATGTTCAATGTTATGATGATTTAAATTTTATATAGCCTGGGGCGTGGCGCCGCCCACTTTTCCCAAATTATATAAATCTTGACTAAAGGACACACATGTCCAAAAATCTTTAATTTAGACCCAATATGTTCAGAGTTATGAAGAATTTAAATTTTATATAGCCTGGGGGCGTGGCACCGCCTACTTTTCCAAAAATTGATATAGCGTAAATCGTACCTACACAACAATCTTCTGAGCCAATCTGGAAGGTTTAAAAGAGATCGACCATAAACTTTGGAAATTATTGAAGTACAAAGAAAACACAAAAAATGGGGGCGTGGCACCGCCCACTTTTAGAAAATTACTTAAATCTTGACCAAAGGACACAAATATCCAAAAATAATTAATTTAGACCAAATATGTTCAGAGTTATGAAGAATTGTAGTTTTATATAGAGTGGGGGCGTGGCACCGCCTACTTTTCCAAAAATTAATATAGCCTATGCTTTAACCCATGATCCCAAGAATATACTATGAAAATTTCATAAAAATCGGTTGAGTACTTTGGACGCCTATAAAGGACACACAGACACACATTCATTTTTATTTATAAGATAAGTTCTCCTGGAACTCGAAAATTACAAAAGGAAGTTATTTCGGC